>VZRE01004806.1:164030-186634 GCA_013396775.1 Cephalopterus ornatus | reverse complement strand
GGAACTCGGCTCGGCTGGGTTCAGGCGGTGCCACGAGCACCCGGTGTCCCCACGAGCACCCGGTGTCCCCACGAGCACCCGTGTCCCCGTGCATCCAGGTTTCTCTCCGTGCTTCCATGCCGCCGCGAGCACCCGTGTCCCCGTGCATCCATGTCTCCATACATCCACGTCCCCACGAGCACCTGTGTCCCCACACCCAGTGCTGCTGTCGCAGTCCCTCTAGCCCCTGGGCTCAGCAGCTCACCCAGGTATAAGGGATGGAAACAAGTTTGGGGTGAAAAGTGGGGTTTTAGGGTACATTCCTGCAGGGAGCACGGTCATCCCTGCGCTGCTCACCCGGGAAGAGGGATTTGGCTTTTCCCGGTGCTCCGGCAGGTCCCTCAGGTGCAGCGTGGAGCCCACGCGGTCCTGGCTGTTCTTGGCACCGTTGCAGGATCCAGGTATCCCAGGGGATAACGGGAGAGGGATTCAGGATCCAGATATCCTGGAGGGATAACGGGAGGGATTCCCCATCCTGCTCCCCAGGAGTTGCTGCTCACCCAGAAGCACTGCAAGGAAGAATTTCCACCAACACTACCTTGGCACCACCCTGCTCCACATCCTGGCTTAATTTGGGAGCATCCCGCTAGGGCAATAGGCACCCCCGTGTTCCTGGAAGGAAGGTGGCTCCTGGATGGCGGCTGATCACAGAAATGCATATCTGGATATGGACTCCTTGCATCTGCTCCTTTATTTCCTCCTGTCCCAAAAAATGCCCAAATATTTGCATCTGTTGGGAGGCAGAAGATTCCAGTCAGGACCACTGGGAATGTTTCAGGACTATTTGAAGGTGGTGGAAGACCTTCCTGGACCGCTGACCCTGGCAGACACAGCCACCCTCCCTCCGCAGACAGAAATCACTGCTGCTGGAAGAGATTATCCTTGCATAAAATCCCTGTTTAAAATTAAAAGCCTGGATATTGGGGCAGCTCGCGGGAAAGGCTCCGGCGGCGGCCGAGCTGGGTGGACACATGGGGTCAGAGCGAGCAGTGATTAAGTGGGGAGAGTAATGAGGGGATGTGGATGTTTTTTGCGGGGGGCAGCCATGGAGAGGTGGAGATCCTGGGGATCCTCCTGGATTTCTGCCTCTGCTCGGATCCAGCCTCCCGTGGTGGGCTCTGGTTGTACTGGGGGGTCGGAAGTGCGTGGTAGTGGGAGCTGGGATCTGAATTTTAGGGTATGACCTTCCCCAATGGTCACTGTGAGGTCTGGCTTCTGTAGCCTCTCTTTTTGCCGGCTGTTCTCCCCAAAACCACTTTCCTCACCATCCCTTTTTTTCCTCCAAACTTTATCTGTGTATTGGAAAAGTCCATGTCCTTTAAACTGGATTTAAAAACCAAATGTCTGAGTAATTAATCTGCAGAATTGTTCATTAATCTGCAAAGTTGTTCATGGCCCTGGAGAAATCCAGTGGCCCAGCACTGCAGGTGCTGGTCCCCCATGGTGGGAAGTCGATGTGTTCACAGTGGTGAGCTCTTGTCTCCAAGGTTGGTGGAGCCAAACCCTTCCCAGAATCAGCCCAGTTTTCCCTCCCGGCATTGGGTGTCTCACTGGAACCTTCAGGACTCACCATGGATCACTTGGGTGGTTGTCTTCCTTCTTTGGCTCGAAGGTGGAGGAGCAATGGGATCGTGCTGTCTCATCCAGCCCCAGCTCTCCTGGTGGTTTGGAACTCAGGATTTTCTCTGGAGGCTCTGGAAGAGCCAGCAGTGGGTCAAGTCCTTGCGCACACAGCTCATGGGAGCATCACCCTGTGGATCCCAACCTCTACCACCCTCGGGAGGAGCTGGGAGCTGGGGGGCTGGGCTGTCCAGGCATACTCCAAATGGGCATCCTGCAACTTACTTTGGTTTTCCTACCGAGATAACGGACGAGAGCTCTCAAGACAAAGGCGTGGTGGGAGTTGGACAGCAGCTTCCAGCCTCGTGTGTCTCCTTGTGGTTGGGGACCTCTGACCCTCACACCACCCCTCCGACTTCTGGTGTTTTTTCCCTGGAAGTCCCACCTGTGCTGGAAGAGCTCCTCCATAACATTGCTCCGTTGGCGTCGCCGGAGGGGCTGGCAGTGGGTGCGCCAAGGATGACATCAACCTGAAGTCATCGTCCTGCCAGCCTCGGGAGAGCAGACCCACAGGAGGTGATGCCAGGGCAGGTCTCTGCCAAGGAGAGCATCACGGTGATGCCATCGGATTCCAATGTGGCTCCCAAAGCCTGTGGCTGCCTTCCCGGTGACGCTGGTTTGGGGTGTTCCATGTGCAGGGTGTCCTCAAACACCCACTCGAGGCCCCCATGCTGGTGTCCCTTGGGATTCAGGGCTGTCTCTGGACGCCTTGGTCCTCTTCCTGCTGGCATCTGGGGCTGGTGGCATCGGCATCTCCTCCTGGAGAGGGACATCTTGAGCCACCGCCACTGGTACTGACCCCGGCGGATGCAGCGAGGTTTTGGGGTCTCTATTTTTGGAAAACATCGTTGCTTTGGGGAAAATGGTTGTTTTTGTGGCTCAAGCAGTGGGAAATCTGAGACTTGTGTCATTTTGGGAATTACTTCTCATCTGGAGGGAGCAGGAGATGAGAAGAGCAGCAGCACCTTCAGGTGCTCACACAGCCTGGACAAGGAGCTTCATCTCTGGAGCAGCTCTGGTGTGTACCCAGCCACGAGAGGAGCACTTGCTTTCCAAACTCATGGGTCCAGCAGTGGATGAAGCCAAATAGCCTGGATTAAGTGGTGGGAAGGTATTTTTCCTGTCCCCTCACTCCCTGCTCACAGGAAGCCTTCAGGACTGAGCAGGCAGATTGGGTTGTGCTGAGCATCCTCTTATCCGACATGTAGAAATATATCCCTGGGTTTCAGATCCAGCCAGCCCTGCCGGCACTGCCTTCCTGCCTTCCTGCCTCCCTTTCCCTCCAGCTGCTGGCAGGCACAAAGCCAGGCTCGTTCCCTGCTCCTGCCGCTGCTGTCTGGCCATGGGCACCCGTCGTGGGGGAACCACGGCCACCCCAAGTGTCCCCAGGAGCCCTCACCAGTCCCCAGCGAGGCTTTGAGCACCCCTAGTGTTATCCAGCTGGCTTTGCTCCAGGATTTTGCCAGAAAAAGTCCTTCCCTGAGCCCCGACAAGGCTGGGATTTGCCACTGAGCTGTGCTGGTGGTGAGTAATGTTTAAAGAGACGTGCCCTCGGAAGAGCTCCCGGCACCCTGTGTCCTGCACACCTCCAGGGCCGGAGCCAAGCTTTGCTCTGCTGGGATCTGCATTTTAATTAGCCTCGTGGGTTTTCCTTCCAGGCTTGTTGTGGTCAGGTCTCCCTGCTCACTCCCTTCCCCAGAGCCCCTGTGTCTGCAGGGCTTGTGAGCAGTGTTCCAGAGGTATGCTCAGTCCCAGCTCTCCATTTATAGAAAGGAATTAAGGAGAAATGAGGGAGCATTGCTAAGAGGATTTGCGCTGCGACTTACTCAGTTTCTCCAAATAATTTGCAGTAGCTCTGGATTCTTTAATCAACACTCATTTCCTTTTGGAAACGAAAGAAGCGGGAAGGCATCGTGCTGCTCCTGAGCCAAGCTTGGCTCTTTGCCTCCGAACGGGACATGTTGGAATCAGAGCCTGAGAGCATAATCTGGGGAGACCTGGCGGGGGGTGAGGGTGTGTGTGACAGAGGGAAGTGTGTCTTGGGGCTCAGAGAGCTTCTGTCATCCTGTCCCGCTCCTTCCAGGCAGTTTTGGGCTCCTCTGCCCCTGTCTGGAGCCGGCGGCCACACACCAGGACGTGTGACGTGAGCCGTGGATGGGGGGGTCATCCCGCTTGGGGACTCCATCCTGCTGTGGCCTCTCCTTGTGAGAGGGGCTGGGCTGAGTCTGGGGTTGGGGATTCCCATGGGGTTAGTCCAGATGACCCCAAGGGCTAGCAGCACTCGTTTCCAGTGGGATTCGGCGCTGAATTCCCATGAGACAGGGCTATGTTGGCCTCTCACGCCATGGACAGGAGACCTTCCACGGGTTCCTGGAAACCATCTGGGTGTTGCAGAGGGAGGAAAAGGCATTTGGACAGGTCCTACTACTCTGGGACACATAGTCCCAAACTGCTCCTCTCCCAAATGGCCTGAGCCTTTCCATGCTCATGCTGATGGGATTTCCTTGCCCTGCTCAGTGGTGGAAAGCTAACGGTGCTTGTAGCATTCCCAGTCCTTGCAGTGTTCCCAGCACTTGCAGTGTTCCCAGCCCTTGCAGCACCCATGGAGCCACTCTCCAGCCTGGCAGAGCCCTGTGCCCAGCTCTGTCCCAGGTCGTGTCCCACTGAGCTCTGTCCCACCGGGAGTGTCGGAATTGCAGCATCACCCCTCAAACCTCCCCTTGTGCAACGGCCCTTCCGGCCTCTCCTCCCACTTCCCTCTTGCCCTGTTGCACAAGAGGAAACCCCGGGGTTTCCTGTCCTGCCAGCGGGGCGGGGTGTGGAACAGCCCCATGTCCCCTGTGTCCCCTGCCCTGTTCCCTTTGGGCACCCGTGGGCACAGGGATGGGGGCTGACATCCCCCCATCAGCACAAAACCAGAGCTGGGGCAGAGCTGCCCGGGACGTGGCCAGAAGGTCAGAAGGTGCCCTCTTAGGTTAGAAGCTCATAATTAAATTAAAATTCAAATTCCATCAGCTGCAGGAGTGAGATGGTGTTGGGAAGCAGCGCCAGGGAGTTGCAGTGAAAGACCGTCTGTGGGAAAGAGGTCAGGGCTCACTGTCCAGGTAGCCCCACTTTTCCCTCCTTCCTGACCCAATTTTGCAGCCAAATCACCCTCCATGACCCCACTGATCCCTTGGAGGTGACACTTCCAGCCTAGGTCCCTCACTACTGTTCCATATTCCTCTGGTTTGCTTATGTGGGCACTGCCAAAGCTGCTGGAGAGGCAGTTTGGGCATCTCCAAGTGGCTCCCAGGATGGGACCCCTGCCCTGCCCTGCCCTCCCAGGGATGCAGTGGGGACAGGGGGTGTCCACAGGAACCAGGACAGGAATGTGGGATCCCGCTTTACCCTGGAAAACCTTTCTGTCATCCACGTGGACATCGTGTGTGCTCCAAATGGAGTGGGAATCTTGGGGATGGCTGTTGGGACACGGCAGCCTGCCCCAGGCTGTTGGGACATGGGCATCCCCCAGGCTGTTGGGACATGGGCATCCCCCAGGCTGTTGGCACTGTTGGGATGTGGGCATCTTGCTCCAACCTCTGGGACATGGACATCCCTCTCCAGGCTGTGGCTGCTGGCAGAGGCACCTTCCTGGTGGTTTTTGTTGGGATTTTTTTAATGCTGAATTGAATTACATGGTTTTCCTGACAAGGGGCTGTGGTCTCTGGGGTGGGCAGAGCTGCAGAGGTGACTCCCACCCTTGTCCTCGTGTGCTGGGAACCTGTTGCCTCCATCCAGCCCCTCAGGAAGGGGTGTCTGGTGGAGTCAGGTCTCTCCATTGCCAGTTCCTTTCAGCTCTCCTTAAAAAACCAAGCTGAGATCCAGGTTCTGCTCTGTGTGCCTGGGATGGGTGCCTTACAAGTGGCAATACAGGTCCCCTGACACCCCAAAATGAGCCTCCAGAGTCTTGCTGGTGACCTCCAGGGTCACCTCTGTGGTCTTTACTGGTCATGGTCACCAGTAAGTGGTGAGGGTGATGTGCCCTGGGGATGGGGCTGCAAACAGCACGGAGCAGCAGCATCCCCACAGCAGAACTGGTTCATACTGGGACACCAGGATGCAGCTTCAGCTAAAGGGGTGCTCAGCTCTGGGACGGGGGTGCTGGGCTGGGGGTGCAGCTGTGGGTGAGGTCACTTCTGTCTCAGCCCATCGTTGTTCCTGCTGCACCTGGGACATGCTTTGGTGGCAGAGGGACTTCCTGGGGGATTTGGGCTGTATCCCAGGATTTTTGGGGTCCTATGGGCCCCCTCAGCCCTGCTCAGCACAGAGTCACCGGGGTCCGTGGGGATGAAGCTGTGTGGGGCCACCTTGGACAGGGCCAGGAAGCAGAGTCACAGGATTGCAGCGAGGAAGGTGTTGGGATTAATCCCTCTGCTTTAATTGGTTTATGTCAGTAATGAGCTACTTCTGGCAGTGCTGAGCCAGATGGTTCCTTCCCTGGGCAGCGGGATCCTCACGGAGCAAGTGCCAGGGAAGCACTTGGAGATGCTGGAGCTTGGAGAGAGCGTGACCCCGAGCCAGCATCACTGTGCCCCTGCGTAGGATCAGAAATGGGGTAGGGTTAAAAATCCTGCCTGGAAAATGGTTCCAGGGGCTGCCATTGCTTTCCATAGGATAAATGGTGACTGGTTCTGCTCAGGCTCCTCAGTGTGAGCTCCCTGAGGTCCCCAACACCTGCACAGGAGTCCTGCCTTTGGGTCCAGCTCCTGTCCCTCTAATCCCTGGAGAAGCCGGGACCTTACCAGGCAGCCCTGGAGGTCATCCTGCCATCCCACTGCCTGATTCTTGGTAGTCCCTGAATTGTCCTTCCCACTCAGCTCCCCCAAAAGCAGAGTAGGAGCTGCCAGCTGCTGCCTGTGATCCAAGGGCAGGGGAGGGATTCTCCTTCCCTCCGCCTGTCCCAGCGCTCCAAGGGCAGCAGAGGGTTCTTTGTGGGCACTGCTTTAATTGCATCGTTATTATCCCGGGTAAATGAGTCCTGGCAGCAGCTGAACCCGGTGGATGCCAACCACATCCCAGAAAGGCATCCGGGAAAGGTCAGCATCCAGCTGGCACGAGCAGGGCCGGGGACCTGGATGGGACCCAGGCACTGGCAGGTGCCGGCAGAGCCAGGGGGTCTCAGTGGGTGAGGGGGGAACTGGGGGGAGCCCAAACCCTTCCCATCTCACCCCCCTCCACCACTTCTGCCTTGCAGACCGTCAGCATCAATAAGGCCATTAATGCGCAGGAAGTGGCTGTCAAGGAGAAACACGCCAGGAATATCCTTCCCAAAGCTGGCTGTGGGACAGGGAGCGTGGGAGCGTGGCTGGGGCTGCTCAGAAAAGGGGCAGAAACAAGAGGGGATGTGGGGAGAGGTGCGAGGGGTGGCTGGATGGGGCCTTGAGGGGCTATTAGGGGTGTTTCCAGCATGGCACAGGGTCCCTGCTCCTGCTGCCACAGCCTCCAAGTGTCAGGGGTGCCCAGGCTGGTGCTCCCGGCACTGCCATGCCATGGCAGGGTGGGAGGGGAAGGTGCCCACAGCAGATTGGAATCCTGGAGTGAGGATGCTTTTGAGCACACTGCCACTAAAAGCAGATTCCCAGTATCCTGGGCAGGCAGCTGGGAAGGCTTGGTGGGGGCAGAGGCTCAGCCTCACATGTGCCATGGTTTTCCCAGAGCAGTGGTGTGGGGCTGGGGGACAGGGGACAGCATGTGCCACCCTTGGGGACAGTGTGTGCCAGGGCTGGGCAGCATCAGCTCCCCATGGTGGCCTGGCCCCCCTGGGCTCTGCGGGTACAGCTGGCCCTGGGTGGCCACTCTTCATCACCAAATGGGAAAAAATGGGAAACCAAAAAGTGTTTCCTTGACTATCCAGCACCATGTATCCTGGGCACACACCACGAGAAGGGAGCCCAGACCTTCTGGTCGGTGGTGAACCGGCTGCCGCTGTCTGGCAACGCTGTGCTCTGCTGGAAGTTCTGCCATGTCTTCCACAAGCTCCTCCGGGATGGACATTCCAATGTGAGTGCCCAAAGCTCAGCTCAGCCACTGCCCTGGGGCCAAATCCTTTCTCCCATGGGGCTGCACGGGGCAGTGGGAGGTGCTGGTGGGTGGGTGCCCTCCTGGGGGTCAGTCCTCCATGGAGACTGGTCCCAGAGCCTTCCCAGTGCTGCCCTGTCCACAAGCCCCTTTGCTCCAAACCCCAGTGCCGGTGCCAGAGTCATCAGTGAGGATCCTCCTGCTCTGTGTGTGGATGGGGAAACCGGGGCACCCAGGGCTGGCAGTGGAGACACCACCAGCAGGACAAAGGGTTGAGAATGCACCAAGACCTCCCATTCCTCACCCCAGTTGGCAGCTCCAAGCAGGGGACATTGTTTCCCGGTGCTCTGCCTGCTGATTGTCACCATCGTTCCTCCAGGTCCTGAAAGACTCCGTGAGATACAAGAATGAGCTGAGTGACATGAGCAGGATGTGGGTGAGTGGCCACCATGGTGGGGACACCCCAGGGGTCCCTTGGCCAGGCTTGGGGGGGTGTAGGCTTGGGGGATTCTCTCTCCCAGGAGGATCCAGGGGCTGAGCACAGCCGTGGCTGACCTGAGGCTGCCATCACCTCCCTGGGCTGTGTTTACCAGTCACATTCGTGTCCCCTCCCACCAAAATCAAAGGCCTCCTCATTTTATGGCAAAACCCAGTAAAACACAGCCTTGATGGTCAAAAGCCACATTGAAACATGCACAGAAGGTGATGAGAAGGTCCTGATCCAAAGCCTTTCAATAAAGCCAACCTTCATCCAGGGGCTGGGTGCCAGCGAGGTTTTTGGGGAGGTGAGGGAGGGGTCACTCATTCTGCAGGGGGAAAAGGCTTTTCTGCAGCCTACCTTGGATCTCAAAAGCTTTTTGGGGTCTCCAGGGCCACCTGAGCGAGGGCTATGGGCAGCTCTGCAGCATCTACCTCAAACTGCTGAGAACCAAGATGGAATTTCACACCAAGGTAAGTCCTCCGTCCCCAAAGCTGCAGCCAGGGGTGACAGGGACAGGACAGGGGCTGGCAGAGCCCTTCTAGGGCTCTCACCCCCTCGGGTCCTCTCCTCTGTCATGGCCATCCTGCTGCCTCCATGAAACATTCCCCAAGCTGCCAGTGGCCATCAAAATTGCATCAAAAATAGTCCAAGGACCAGCGTTTTGGGAGTGGCAGGATTTGTGGTGGCCCAGGGCTCCCTGGGGACACCTGGGAGTTGGTGGGCTACAAGAAGCATTAAAAGACCCTCAGCTTTGGGGTGCATGTCCCTTCCCAGCTATCCGAGGTGGGCAAAGGTGGAAGAGCTCTGCTGCAAAGTGGTGTTCTCTACGCCCATCACCCTGATTCAGTTTGGAGGTGTGATGTGACCTTCCCCAAAATGCCAGGGAGGCACGAGGAGGCTTTGCCCCCTGGGGCAGATATTGGCTCCATCCCCTCCCAGCTCGCAGCTCCTCCCTGCTCAGCAGGTTTCTCAGCCCAGGGAGAATCAGCTTTTCATCCTGGGGAGAACTCAGGCACCCTGGATTAGGGATGCTGTGGTCACCCAGGGTTTGGAGACCTTGTGTTACCCCCCTTCCACCCCCACATCGCCCCCCTGGCACATCCAAGAGCTGACTTGGCACCGAGCCCACAGGATCACAGCCCTGGTGCTCCCAGAGCTTTGTCCAGAGCAGGAGATTCTCTGGAACCCTTTCCCAACTCCTGTTTCCCCACAGAATCCCCGATTCCCTGGCAATCTGCAGATGTCCGACCGGCAGCTGGACGAGGCCGGGGAGAACGATGTCAACAACTTGTGAGTGCAGGGCAGGGGGAGGTGAGGGAGGGGTGGGTGCAGCCAGGGGGGCACCACCCAGCGGGGATGGGGCCTTCCACCTGCCCCACCTGCCCAGCAGAGCCCTGGGAAAGGCTGGTGCATCCACACCAGAGCACCCCTCATCCTGCCAGGGTGGGACCTGGCACAGGGTGAGGCCTGTGGGTGGCCATGGGGACCGTCCCCCATGATCCTTATCCCTATTTCCCAGTTTTCAGCTGACAGTGGAGATGTTTGACTACCTGGAGTGTGAGCTGAACCTCTTCCAGACAGGTAAGCCCCTGTGCTACCCTGACAGAGGGTGGGATGAGGGGTCTGGGGGGGTCCAGCCCCTCCGTGGGGGGCTGAGCCGAGTTGGGGGAGGCTCCATGGGGGTGCTGGCTGAGAGCACCAGAGCTCAGCCCTTCTGGGCACTTCACCTGGATTATGGTTCAGCAGGGCTGAGTAGAAGGTGCTGCACTGGGGCAGGGCAACCCCTGGTATCAATCCAGGCTGGGGAACGAAGGGGTGGAGAGCAGCCCTGGGAGAAGGATTTGGGGGAGTGAGGAGATGGTCAACATGCCCCAGCCACGTGCACTGGCAGCCCAAAAAGGGTCCTTTCTGCTGGGCTGATCCCACAGCATGGGCAGCAGGGGAGGGGGGGGATTCTTCCCCGCTCAGGTGAGACCCCACCTGCGGAGCTGCCTCCAGCTCTGGGGTTCTCAACATCAGAAGGATGTGGAGCTGCTGGAGCAAGTCCAGAGGAGGCCACGGAGATGCTCCCAGGGCTGGAGCCCCTCTACTCTGGAGCCAGGCTGGGAGAGCTGGGGGGGTTCACCTGGAGAAGAGAAGGCTCCAGGGAGACCTGAGAGCCCCTTCCAGGGCATAAAGGGGCTCCAGGAGAGCTGGAGAGGGACTGGGGACAAGGGATGGAGGGACAGGACACAGGGAATGGCTTCAATCTGATAGAGGGCAGAGATAGATGGGATATTGGGAAGGAATTATTCCCTGTGAAGGTGGTGAGGCCCTGGCACATGTTGCCCAGAGAAACTGTGGCTGCCCCATCCCTGGAAGTGTCCAAGGCCAGGTTGGACAGGGCTTGGAGTAACCTGGGCTAGTGGAAGGTGTCCCTGCCCATGGCAGGGGCTGGAATGAGATAATCTCCAGCTGCTCCTGGCTGGTTTTGGAGCATCTTCCTGCCAGCACACCCAGCACACTCAGGTGCCAGTGGGACGACAGTGACGGACAGAGCACAGGGGCTGTGTTTCAGCTCTGCCCAGGGACACTGCTGGGGTCAGGCCCGGCTGCAGGCCCACAGCGCCAGGCTGAAGTGTTCCCAAGCCTGTGTGGGAGCCCTGGGTGGGAATTTCCCCTCCTGCTGAGCTTACAGACAGCTGTGGGGCCGCAGGCTGGGTCCCCAAGGGCCAGGGGCTATCTCGCTCCAGCTGAAGGTCTCTTGCTGTGGGTGACATTTGTGGATCTGGCAGACACAGTGTGGCACCCGCCAGTGCTGCTGGTGCTCCCAGATCCGATCCCACGCTCTCTCTCCCCGCAGTGTTCAGCTCCCTGGACATGTCACGCTCGGTGTCGGTGACGGCAGCAGGGCAGTGCCGCCTGGCCCCGCTCATCCAGGTCATCCTGGACTGCAGCCACCTCTACGACTACACCGTCAAGCTGCTCTTCAAGCTCCACTCGTGTGAGTGTCTGCAGCGCCACCACCTCGGGCAGAGTGAGACACAGAGGGAGACACTGGGGGTCACCGCCCTGCTCGGGCTGGGCTGTTCACCCCCATCCCCTTCCCAGCCTTTTTGGGGAGATAAAAGGAGTCACCAGGACAGGGAGGTGCAAAACCCGCATCCCTCAGGACCTGGAATTGTCGTGGCAGCTGCCTGACCTCCAGCCTTTCCCCTTCCCTGGGGTGTGATCCCCTCCTGCAGTGGGACACTGAGCCTGGAGTATTCAGACTCCCAGAGGACAGTGACCATCTCTGGGAAAGACCCATCCCCATGTGGCTGTCCTGATAGGTTGTCCCCTGATCCATGAAGACACCCGGTGATGTTTCTACTTGCTGCTTCTTCCAGGTCTGCCGGCGGATACGCTGCAGGGCCACCGGGATCGCTTCCTGGAGCAGTTCCGAAAGTAAGTGCCCAGACATGGAGTGCTGGTGCTCTGCGGCTGCTCCCAGGGCACTGAGATTGAAAAACAGTGAGCAGGGATGTGCTGTGGCCTCTAGTATGTGATTATTCGGGGTAGCCAAAACAAAAACTGGCCGCTGAGAACAGGGGGAGGATGTCACGGTGCCGAGGGACAGCTTGATTCAAAACCAAGGTCACAAACTGCAAACAGCAGATATCAGGGCTGGCCATGGGCTCTGACCACCCAGGGACTAACCTTGGGACAGGTATCAACAGCAGTGAGATCCCAGCTGGGGTGCGGAGGTGGTTGGGAGGGATGGGAGCCAGAACTGGTGTGGTTGGGCACTGCTGCTCCTCCCCAAAACTGGAAATCCTGGAGGGAAGTACCCTGCTCCTGGGGGAGATGCTCCTGTGGGAACTGAAGGTGATGAACTGTGGGAGCTGCAGATGCTGGCTCCAGGCAGGAAGCCCCACACCTGCTCATGGGGGCTTTGGGTGGGACGGGAGTGGTTTGAGTTGGAAGCGACCTTTGAAGATCATCCAGTCCAACCCCCTGCCATGGGCAGGGACACCTGCCACTAGACCAGGTGTCTCAAGTTCCAGGTCCTTCTCCCTGCCCACCAGGCCCTGGCTTTATGGGATAAACCCTCCACCAGTCAGTTTTTTCCAAGGGTGCTGGCAGTGCGATTTTCCCAAGACGTGCCCTGGGTTTGGTGGCAGCACAAACCACTGTCCCCTCCAGCCAGGTGACACCTCCTGGATCCAGGCAAGGGATTGGAGCTACCCACATTGTCCAGGCTGGACAAAAGCCGTCACTCACCATTCCCTGTCCCTTCCAGGCTCAAGGACCTCTTCTACCGCTCCAGCAACCTGCAGTACTTCAAGCGGCTGATTCAGATCCCGCAGCTACCAGAGGTGAGACCCCCACGGTACCCAGTCCCCACGCTCCCTGTCCCCATGGCCAGGGGCAGCTCTGTGGTGAGTGGCACTGGAGGAGGCCCCAAAAAAGCCACCTGTCACCTTACCTGGCTTCCTGGGGCTGGTGGCAACATGGAACTCATGGGCCTTGAGGATCATTCTTGCATCCCTCTCTGGGTGGCATCCTGTGGGATGGAGCTGCCCTCTGACCAGGGGCTGGGATCCCTTCTCTCACCAACCCACAGCCTAAGAACCATCCCCACGGGTCCTGGCTCCCTCTCCTTGGGCCCCGGTTCCATCCCTGCAGGTCCTGGTCCCATCCCTGTGGGTCCTGGCTCCATTCCTGCGGGCTCTGGCTCCAACCACATGGGTCCTGGCTTCATCCTTTTGGGTTCTGGTTCCATCCTGTGGGTCCTGGCTCCATTTCTGTGGGTTCTGGTTTCATCCTGCAAGTCCTGGCTCTATCCCTGTGGGTCCTGATTCCATCCCCATGGCTCCTGGCTCCATCCCCATGGCTCCTGGCTCCATCCCTGTGGGCCCTGGCTCCATCCCTGTGGGTCCTGGCTCCATTCCCATGGATGAAGGCCTGGCCAGCTCAGCTCCAGGGCAGGATCTCACCCAGCCATGCCCTCAGCCCTGCAGCAGTGCCAGCCCTTGCCCTCACCCTGCTCCTGTCCCTCCCCAGAACCCCCCCAACTTCCTGCGAGCCTCGGCGCTGTCAGAACACATCAGCCCTGTGGTGGTGATCCCTGCTGAGGCGTCCTCCCCTGACAGTGAGCCCATCACAGACCTGGTGGAGATGGACACGGCCTCACAGGTGAGGATGGCAGGGGCCCTCCAGCTCCAAGCCTGGAGTTACTTCTCCAAATCCACACCGTGGTGGGGGCTGAGGCAGCAGGGATGGCCTTGGGAACTGAGTGTCACTGCAGGGGGATGAGTGGGTGCTGGATGTCCCATCTGGGAGCTGGATGTCCCAGCGGGGTGCTGTCAGGGCTGAGCCAGCCTGGATTCGTCTCCCAGTGCTGCTCAGTGGTGTGGTGCCCTCCAGTGATGGGCGAGGGGAGGTTTGGTTTCGGGCATCGCCACAGAGACCTTCAGGTCTTTACCCTCTTCTTCACCAAGGGTTGTCCCCAGCACTGAGTGAGGAGGGGAAGGAACATGGCTTTGGGAATCTTCTTACCCTGGGAGTTAAGTGGGAATGGACCAGAGGTGCCCCGTGTTCATCAAGTTCAACACATTTGGTACCCTGGAGCAGTGGGGGGATCCAGCCCCAGTGTCCAGGCAGCTCATGGGCTGGCTTGGCAGTGACACTGGGGACATGGAGGGGGTGAGGGTTCCCAGGTGGTGGTGGTGGGATCACTCCATGTCCATCCTGCTCTTCCCCCAGAGCCTGTTTGACAACAAGTTTGACGACATCTTCGGCAGCGCCTTCAGCTGCGACCCCTTCAACTTCAACAGCCAGAACGGGATGAACAAGGATGACAAGTGAGCAGACTGGGATCGTACCGGGACCTCCCTGCCTGGAACAGCACCACAGCTGTGGTGGCACAGGGGACACCTCCCCTCCCAGGACGTGTCCCCATGGCACTGAGGATGTACCTTGTGTGTCTCCTTCCCAGGGACCGTTTAATCGAGCAGCTTTACGGGGAGATCACAGCCCTGAAGGAGGAGCTGGAGAACTTCAAGGCCGAGGTGGGTGAAAACCAGGTGGGCAGGATGATACCCAGGGGCTCACACTGGGAATGTGGGGTGGTGGCTCTACCCTTGGATGGGCAAAATGGTGACCCCATCTCTGTGACCCCATCTGCCCTGCCCTGTCCCCAATGGCTTCTGCGTCCTTGCCCATCCTGGGGGTCTCAAGGTGTACCAGAGGGCTGCATTCCTGCAGAGGGGGTGGGCTCAGCATCCTCAGTGCTCCAGCTGGATGCATTTGGAGGTCCGTGGGGTGGTACCAATGGTGGGGGCTGCTGGATGGTACTGGTAGGCACTGGATGGTACTGGTGGGCATTGGATAGTACTGATGGGCACTGGACAGTTCTAGAGGGTATTGGATGGTACTGGTGGGCATTGGGTGGTACTGGTGGGCATTGGGCAGTACCGGTGGGTATTGGAGGGTCCCAGCGGGCCCCAAACAGTGCCGTCAGCCCCTGGCCATGCCCGCAGAGCGCACGGGGCGCAGTGCAGCTGCGGGGCCGTGCCAGCGAGCTGGAGGCTGAGCTGGCCGAGCAGCAGCACCTGAAGCAGCAGGCGCAGGACGAGAGCGAGTTCCTGCGCGCAGAGCTGGAGGAGCTCAAGAAGCAGCGGGAGGACACTGAGAAGGCTCAGCGGAGCCTGACGGAGATCGAGAGTGAGCAGGGGGAGCTGGGACCAGCCTGGGGTGGGGGTGAGCCCCTGGGGGGGGTCCTGAGGGCTCACCTCAGTGTCCCTGTGTGGCAGGACGGGCGCAGGCCAACGAGCAGCGCTACAGCAAACTGAAGGAGAAGTACAGCGAGCTGGTGCAGAACCACGCTGACCTGCTGCGCAAGGTGGGCTCCCCAAAAACCCTCCTGGCACCTCCTCTGCCAGCCGTGCCCCCCAGCACAGGGGAATGCTGAGCTCACTCTGCCATTGCCAGAACGCGGAGGTGACCAAGCAGGTGACGGTGGCCAGGCAGGCCCAGGGGGATGTGGAGCGGGAGAAGAAGGAGCTGGAGGACTCCTTCCAGAGGGTGAGCGAGCAGGCACAGAGGAAGGTGAGTACGGATGGGAGGGGACACAGCAGGGACGAGCAGGGACTCCCCCATGGGGCACTGGCGTTGCCAACCTCTCCCCTTGCCGCAGTCTCAGGAGCAGGCAGAGGTGCTGGAGACGCTGAAGCGGGAGCTGGCAGCCAGCAGGCAGGAGCTGCAGGTGCTCCAGGGCACTCTGAAGTCCAGCACACAGGTGAGAGCGTGTGGGGGGCAGTCCCTGCAACCCCTCACACAGCCCTGGGGTGGGCAGCCAGGCCTTACCCATCTGAGACATGATACCCACCACTGGCCTGAGAACCCTGTCCTCTTCCTGCCCACGTCTGGGTGGGTTGGATGGTCACACCACGGGGTTTCATGCTCCTGGGTGCAGGAACGTGTACAGCAATGCACTCCAGCAGCAGGGATCATGGAATAAAACCCCTGGAAGAACTCTGCCCATTGTAAACCCAGGCAGCAGTGTGCCGTCACACTGTAAGACATGCTAGAGGGTATCGCATGCCTGTGGAGACATGAAGCATAGCAGGGGTGTCTGGGCTTGTTGGAGGAGGGAGAAGCTGGCAGGAAAATGCAGTTATCCATCCCCAGGATGGGCAGACACTGCAGCAGGACAGGGATGGGGTAGAGCTCCAAGTCCACAGCGACACCCTGCATCCATTCCACCATCAGGATGGTGACAATCATGATGATAAAAGTGAATTTTCACTGAGTAAAAGTGAAAGGGCTCCCCAGGAGCCTCGGTTGTCACCAGGTGAGGTCATCACTGCCACGTGGTGATGCAGGGCTGCAACTGCAGGGACAATGGGGATGGCCCGAGCCTGGACCAGAAACCAGTCCCCAAACTGAAGGGTTCACCCTCGGCACAGCCTCGACCACCATTTCATGCCCACCCAGGCGGGAGCAGAGCAGAACTCCCGGATCAGCAGCCTGGAGCAGGAGCGGGACAGGCTGAGCCAGGCAGCCGAGCAGCACGGGCAGGACATGGCAGCGCTGCGGGCGGAGCTGCAGCAGCTGCGGGACACGCTCAGCTGGGAGCAGGAGAGCAGCAGGACCGAGCTGGAGTCGCTGCAGACACAGCTGAGAGACAAGGTACCCCGGGGCATCCCCGTCCCTCCAGGCCACGGGGGTTCGGCGGGGCTGGGCGAGGGGGATGCCAGTGGCGCAGCAAAGCCCCGACACCCGTGTGGGGTTGGCAGGAGGGCGCAGAGCAGGCGCTGCAGCGGCGCCTGGCCGAGGAGCAGCGATCCCTGCTGCGGGGCACCGCCCGCGAAGCCGAGCGGATGGTGCAGGACGCCCTGGCGCGCATGGAGGATCCCGCCCACATCGGCTGCACCGGCTCGGCAGGTGAGGCTCCCAAACGGGCCTTATCCCGGCCTGCCCGCTCCCTGCTGGCCTGGCTGAGCCCTGCCTGCTGTCTGCCTGCAGATTGCCTCCTGTCCCGCACGCTGGCAGCCTCCGAGTGCGTGGAGCGGCTGCGGGATGCACACGGCAAGTACCTGTCGGATGGCACAGGTGAGAACGGGCAGCCCTGGGCAGGGGGAGGGCCCAGGAGCAGCCCTGGCGTGCAGGGCTGGGAGGGCAGCGCAGCGGGGGCTGAGGTGTGTGCCTCTTGTCCCGCCGCAGCCGTGGGCTCCCTGCTGCCCTGCCTGGCCCTCTTCGCCCACCTGGTCAGCGACACCCTCCTGCAGGGCAGCGCGACCTCCCACGTGGCCCCCGTGGAGCCCGCTGACCGTGAGTGCTGCCCCACGGGCAGGGCATGGGGGGGGGCAGATGCCAAGGTGGGCAGGATGCAGGGGTGGGCCAGGGGCTAACGTGGGTAGGGGATCAGGGTGGGCAGAGGATTTGGTGGGCAGAATGCTGGGATGGGCAGGGGCTGGGGAGAATTCTGGGGCAGGTAGGGGCCAAGGTGGGCAGGGGCTGGGGTGGACAAGGGTCGTTGCAGGCAGGGGATGGAGTGGGCAGGATGCTGGAGTGGGCAGGGATTGGAACAGGCAGAGGTTGGGGTGGGCAGAGGTTATGGCACGAAGGGGACTGGGTCGGTAGGATGCCGGGGTGGGAAGGTGCCAGGAGACCAGGTGGGCAGGATGATGAGACAAGTAGGATCCTAGAGTGGGCAAGGACCAGGATGGACAGGATGCCAGGGCAGGCAGGGAGCAGACACCTCCATCCTCCATGTGGCCCCCCCACCCTCATGTGCTGCCCACACAGGTCTGCTGGAGCTGTGCAGGCAGTGTGGCAGCGAGGCCCTGAGCTACCTCAGTGCCCTGCAAGACCCAGGGACAGTGGCGGGGGCCGACTGCAGCCCAGTGACAGCCTGCCTGGGCCGGATCAGCACCATCGCAGAGGTGGGTGCCCCCGGGGGGTTGGTGGGACAGGGTCAGGCTGTGGTGGGCACCACCAGAGGGGCTGTACCACTCCTGAACATTCCCTTTTATCCCATCCCATCCCCAGGACCTGCGCCCCAGAGGGCTGGATGTCAAGCAGGAGGAGCTGGGTGACCTGGTGGACAAGGAGATGGCGGCGACAGCCGCGGCCATCGAGACGGCATCTGCCCGCATCGAGGTGAGGGGCACCCTGTGCCGTGGGGTAACCACGGGCACCGTGCCGGGCCTGCCACCAGGTGCAGGGCTCAGCACAGCCTCTCCCCCCCTCACCAGGAGATGCTGAGCAAGGCACGGGCTGGTGACACTGGGGTCAAACTGGAAGTGAACGAGAGGTGAGTGTTGGTCAGGGAACTGGAGAGAGCCAGGCAGGCAGGGTGGGACTGGTGCCACAGGCATCCCACAGAGGGCTCAGAGGGGTTTGTCTCACAGGATCCTGGGCTCCTGCACAGGCCTCATGCAGGCCATCCACATCCTGGTCCTGGCCTCCAAGGACCTCCAGAGAGAGATCGTGGAGAGTGGACGGGTGAGCTGGTACAGGGGTGCAGTTCCGAGGTGCTTGGCCAGCCAGGGGTCATCACACATTGCTGGAACATGCTGCTCCAACCCTTGGCCTATTGGAGCTTCCCCACCAGCTGCCAGGAGCTGCTGCCCCAGCCCCAGGGTCTCACCCTGGCTCTGATTCCCGAGGTGTCACAGAGATCCTTGATCTCCCTTCCCACACAGCCCCCCGTGTTGGGTGTCTCCCCAGCTCCCACACACTTCCGAAATGACACCCCGACCTCCTGCTTTCCACCAAGACTGGGGGTCTGGGCATCCCCTGTCCCCAACAGTGCCTTTCCCCATGGCAGGGAGCAGCATCCCCCAAGGAGTTCTACGCCAAGAATTCCCGCTGGACCGAGGGTCTCATCTCCGCCTCCAAGGCCGTGGGCTGGGGTGCCACCGTCATGGTGTAAGTGCCACTGTCACCGGAGCACAGAGAGGGTGGCAGAGTCCTGCTGTCCCCACAGGGAGGGGACACAGGGCTGGCAGGACGATGCTCCAGCCCCTTTCTGCCCTCCCACAGTGACGCTGCCGACCTGGTGGTGCAAGGCAAGGGGACATTCGAGGAGCTGATGGTCTGTTCCCGGGAGATCGCGGCCAGCACCGCTCAGCTGGTGGCAGCCTCCAAGGTAGGAGGTTTGGGGTGACCCTGGGGCTCCCCTGTGGTCAGCATCAAGTGGGGTTGGTGGGGTGTAAGTGACCCCTCCTGGCTGTCCCGGCAGGTGAAGGCAGACAAGGACAGCGCCAACCTTTGCAAGCTCCAACAAGCCTCCCGGGGGGTCAACCAGGCCACGGCCGGTGTGGTGGCCTCCACCAAGGCTGGGAGGTCCCAGGTGGAGGAGAAAGGTAAGTGTGGGGCTGCAGGGATTGTAGAGTCATGGAATCACTTAGGTTGAAAAGGCCCTGTAGGACCATTATGTCCAACTACTCCCCCACCACTGCCAAGCCCACCACGAACTCATGTCCCCAAGTGCCACATCTACACAGCTTTTAAATCCTTCCAGGGATGGTGACTCCACCACTCCCCTGGGCAGGCTGTGCCAGGGCTGACAACCTTTTCAGTGAAGGGATTTTCCCTAATAACCAACCTAAACCTCCCCTGGCACAACTTGAGGTCATTTCCTCTGATCCTAATGCTTGGAGCACAGACTTGCCGCAAAACCTCTACTCTTGATGCTCAGCACTCTCAGCTGGCTGTGCCTTGGTGGTCTGTGCCCTCAGCTGCCCCTCATTCCCTGCCTGTGTATCCCATGGTGCCAGACCCTGCCAGCAGCCTGGGGAGCTGCCAGGGGCAGGGGATCCAAGGGGGGAGCAGAGTTTGAGGGGTGCTTATGGTGTCTTTCTCCGCAGACAGCATGGACTTCTCCAGCATGACACTCACCCAGATCAAGCGTCAGGAGATGGACTCGCAGGTAGGATGTTCCCACGTTTTGGGAAATGCACCCACTGATGTCTCACTTGGGCTGCCCAGGCTGGGGGAGAGGTGGGGGGGCACCAAGCTGGGGGGGTCACCCTGCACAGCTGCCCCCAGGCAGCACCAGCATGGGGGAAGCCCAAGGTGTGAAGGCCACAGGTGAGTTTGCCCATGCAGTTGGTCCTCAATCCCTGCCCAACGCTGTTCCATCATGTCACAGCAGCCCATGGCCTCCCATGCCCCCATGTGCCACCCACAGCACCCACCTCTGCCTGGCACGGGGCGGCCCCAGGGAATTCCCCTTCCCAGGGTGCTCTCATGGGTCATTCTGCCTTCACCTGCCTGCACAGGCAGCACCCACCTGAACCCCACCCGAACCCCACCCCTCCCCAGGTCTGCTTGTCACCAAAACACCCGTGGGATGTACCTCAGTGGTCTTTGGGCTCGATATTGGGGGGATAACGGGTGTGAAAGGGGGGTGCTCGGCCCAGCCCTGTGCTAGGGTGCTGGGTGGGCATGTCCTGGGTGGTGTCCCCCAGGTGCGGGTGCTGGAGCTGGAGAACCAGCTGCAGAAGGAGCGGCAGAAGCTGGGGGAGCTGCGCAAGAAGCACTACGAGCTGGCCGGAGTGGCTGAGGGCTGGGAGGAGGATGGTGAGTGCTGCCAGTCCTGCTCCAGCTGGGAAACTGCTCCGGGAAGGAGCGGGGCAGGATGGAGAAGCCCTGTCTGCCCTCCTGGCAGTGGGTGGGCATGGGTTTTCACTCCAGCTGGCACAAACCTGGGGGTAGTTGGCACACACAGGCAAATCCCTGGAGATCTTGACCTGTGGGATCCACATCACCCCTGGGCAGGGGGCTTGGGTGCAGCTGGAGGAATGGGACAGTGGGATGTTGAGGGGCACTGCACCCCCTGACCCTCTCTTCCCCCTCCAGCTGCGGAGTAGCCCCAGCGGCAGCAGCAGCCCATGGGGGACACCTGGGGCCTTGCAGGGGACACCCCTGGGACCCCACTTGATGCAGCCTTTTGGGAAGATCCCCAAGGATCCAGTGCAGAAGCCCCCCCGAAGCACACGCCCCCCTCATCCCCCAGGAGCCGCCTCCAGAGCCCCGGGAGCCACTTGGCAAGGCCTCGGGGCCGGGGGCTCTGCAAAGTGCACGTGTATTTATTAGAGCTGCTGGGGGGTGGGGGGAGTCTCCGGGGGGGTCTTTAACCCTTTAGTTTTGTTTTTGCACAGATTCTGGGAATTCTTAGAGCCGGCTCTGGCTGAGCGAGAGCACTCGGGCTTCTTTTGCCTCTCGCTGCTTTTCCAGCCTTAACCCAGCCCGTGGCTCGGCGTGACTGTCCCCCCGCCCCGGGGATGAGCCTGGTGTGCCAGCGGGTGGGGTCAGCTTTTGGGGTGCTGCTGGGCTTGGTGCTAGGTGTGCTCCCCCTTGGCGGGGGCACCGAGTGCCTTTGGCCATTGCAGGGTGGGGGGGTGGCGTTCGCGTGGAATACCCTGGCTGGGGACACCGGAGTGCCGGGAGCAGCCGGGAGAGGGGCAGGCAGCAGGTGGGACGCTGCCGTGAGCTCCTGCCCCACATCCCAGGTTCCCAGAACGCCCCCCACAGCACCCCCCTGAGCTGGGCTGCCCTGCCCCGACAGATCACTGTGTTCATGCCAGCAATAAACCCTCCGCAAGGTGCTGGGAGCGGGGTTGGGCCACCACGGGGCCACCGCACAAGCCACCACCAGCTCCTGGGGACGGGGAGGTGGCTCTAGGGCAGCACAGAGGGTTTGAGGGGGGGCAGCCAGGGTGCCCCAAAAACAGAGCACCCCAAAGCCAGAGCAAGCTTTGTTGTCCCCTGTCCCCGCTCGCTCTGGTGCCACCCCGGTGTCACCACCACCCTCTTGGGTGCAGGGGGGACTGGTGCCAGCATGGCCATGGGCAAAGATGGGCACTAGCCAGGGAACCTTTGTGCCTTGAGCAGGGGGCTCGGAGGGCAGGGGGGTGTTGCCACCTCCGGGCCCCCCAGATGTCACCGTCCCCTGCGGTCCTGCTGGTGCTCCTGCTGGGGCCAGAGCGTCCCTCCCCTGCTGGGGGCAGGATTTGGCCTTTCTCCCTTTGGGAAGCCGCTGGGCTTTCCCCGAGTGCTTTCCCAGTGACATCCCGCAGCCCCCGGGGCAGTGGGACCTGCCACCACCGCCGCGGCCTCGGAGCTGCCACCCCCCAGCGCAGCCGTCCAGCGAGCAGCGGACCTGCTGTCCCCGCGTCCCCGGCCAGCCCTGCTGGGGGCTCCCTACCGGGGTCCCGCTGCCTCCCCATCGCACCCCGCGCTGGCTCCCCTCGGATGCAATACCAACCATCCCGTTCCTGCTGGGCACGGGGAGCCCCAACACCCTCCTTGCTTTTTTTAGGAGGGTCTCGCCTGCACCCCCAACTACCTCAGGCCTCGGGGCCGGGGAGCGGCGCGGGGGGCGCGGGGGCAGCGGCACCGCCCTCGGCCGAATCCATTGTCCCTTTTGTATCACGGGCGGGCGTCCCCGCGGTGTCCCCGGTGCTGGTGACGGGGGGCAGGGGCTGCCCCCCCGGTGCAGGGCGGGTTGGTTTGGTTTTTCATTGTATGATAACAATGACCCGTCGTGTGTTTGGGATTTTTTTCAATAAAGCCTTCAGCCCAGCCCTGCGGCTCCTCCTGGGGGGCAGATGCTGCGGTGGGCGGGGGGGGCCGTGCGGACCACCCTGTGCTGCGGGACCACCTTGTGCTGCGGGGTCACCCCGGCAGGGCCACGGCAAGAGGGTCCTGCTGCTGGGTGGCCCACGGACAGGGATCTCGGGGGAATGTCTCCTCCTAAGCGTGCTTAGCCCACCCTGGGCACACACCCAGTGTCCCCCAGCCCTGCCCGGGCCACCCGGACCTGGGGCGGCACCGTGGGGTGTGTCCCTACGGCTGCGTTCTGCATGATCCCTGCCACTGTCCCTGCCATTGTCCCTGTCGTTGTCTCAGCCTGCCATGGCACCTGCCG
>VZRE01004806.1:138585-155281 GCA_013396775.1 Cephalopterus ornatus | reverse complement strand
GTGCTGAGCACACCTGCCCCCGCTGCCCCCACTGCCCTGGGGGTGCAGCCCCCAAGCAGCCTGGCCCCTCCTGCGTTCACTGAGCTGGGCCAGACCCACAGCAAACCTCCCTCTCTCCCAAAGCCAAGCATCCTGTTTGAAATGCTGAACACCTCTCCTGCCAGCCAGCCAGCAGTGACTGTGGCCACTGCCGTGCCCACCATGGCCACTGCCGTGCCCGTTACAGCCACTGCTGTGCCCACCCCCATGTTCAAACCCATCTTTGGTGCTGTGCCGAAGAGCGAGAGCACAGCAGCCTGCACGGCTGTCACCTCCACCACGGCCACTGTGTCTGTGAGCTCAGGCCCTTCCTCGACGTCCTCCACCACCACCATGTTCAAGCCCATCTTCGGCAGCGTCACCACAGCTTCGTCTCCAGCAAAAGTCTCTCCTTTCGCCTTCAAACCGACGGCACAGCCGGCCCCAGAGCGGCCCGGAGCCTCCTCACCTACCCCAGTGTTCACAGGCCTTCCCAACATCATCTTCACCACTGCAGCTACGACAGCTGCCACCCAGAGCTCCTCCACGGATGCCACCACTAAACCCGTCTTCAGCTTCGGACTGACCCCGCCCACCTCCACGGGCCCTGCCGCCAGCCCGGCTATCACCGTCACCGCTGCCACCTCCACCAGTGCAGCACAGCCCTTCCTGTTCGGGGCCCCGGCCAGCTCTGCTCCCAGCACAGAAACCAGCTTTGCCACCCCAGGGCCCGTGTTCCAGTTCGGGAAGCCACCTGCGGCCACGGTCACTGCCACCACCACTGCCCCAGCAGGCCCTGCCTTTGGCCAGGCACCTTCAAGCTCCACAGCTGCTGCCACCACCACCACCACTGCGGGCTTTAGCATATTTGGGGGCACCACACTGACCTCCTCTGCTCCAGCCACCACAGCTCAAGGGCCGCTGGCATTCGGCTCCTCTGTTTCAGCTTTTGGCAGCTCCTTCAGTGCCGGTGCAAAGCTGCCACCGCCGTACCCCGGCACCGGGAGTGCCTTCAGCGCTGGGGCTGCTGACAGCCAGGTGCCCGCCAGCAAACCCGCTGCTGGCCCCGTCAGCTTTGCCACCCCATTCAGTTTTGGAGCCCCCCCAGCACAGTCAGCGACTCAGACGGCGTTCGGCAGCGGTGCCCAGACAGCCTTTGGCACGACCAGCACCCAGGGCTCCTTCGGCACCAGCAGCACCCAGACAGCGTTTGGCACCACCACCTCCATGTTCTCCTTCGGAACAGCCACCTCCACCACATCCAGCTTCGGTGCCACCACCCAGACCACGAGCAGCGGCACCAGCAGTGCCATCTTTGGCACCACCCCATCTCCATTCACCTTCGGGGCCACCACCCAGCCGGGCCCCTCGGCCAGCGCCTTCGGAATGAGCACGCCAGGCCTCAGCAGCGGCTCCCCAGCTGTGGCCTTCAACTTTGGGGCTGGGCAGAGTGGAGCAGCCCCGGCGGCAGCACCCTTCGGCTCCTCACTGCAGCAGAGCACGCTGGGGGCACCGGGCCAGAGCACCCCCTTTGCCTTCACCATGACCAGCACCCCCAACAGCAAACCTGCCTTTGGAGGTGAGTCAGCATGGAATGGTTTGGGTTGGAAGAGACCTTAAAGATCGTGTTCCACTTCCCTGCAATGGGCAGGGACACTTTCACTAGCCCAGGTTGCTCCAAGCCCTGTCCAACCTGGCCTTGGACACTTCCAGGGATGGGGCAGCCACAGCTTCTCTGGGCAACCTGTGCCAGGGCCTCACCACCCTCATAGGGAAGAATTTCTTCCATATATGTAACCTAAATGTCTCCTCTTTCACTTCGAACCCATTACTCCTTGTCCTGTCGCTGCAGGACGTGTCAGGGGTCTAGAGTTGGGCAGCAGCATTCCTGACCTTGGACCTTGCCAAGCTCCCAGGCTCCACAGCCCTGGAGAGGCCGGTGCTGCTGCTGTGCAGAGCCTCTCTGTGCAAAGGGAAGGCACTTCCATCACTCCCTGTCCAGGGCCTCAGCCTTCAGTGGTGGAGGGGAATCCTTAAACTCTCCTTGGCCCTTCTGAAGGCACCAGCTCCCTGGCTCTACACCCAGCCGGGTGTCCTGCAGGAGCCAAGGTTGTGCCAGTCCCCAACAGCCACCTGGAGCTCCTTGGCAGGCAGGGAAGCTGCCAGCCAGTGATTGGTATCTCTTGGTCCTCACTCTAAGGGTTTCCCTAACATTTCACACCCTCGTTGGGCCATTCCAGCTCTCACAGGACTGAAACCCACACGCTGAGCAACTGCTTGATGTAGAAAGACAGAGGCCTTTGTTCCTCCCTGGCCAATCCTTCTGTGCAGCCCTGCTGCCAGGACAGCCCAGGGATTGCCAGGAGAGCCCAGGAATTACCCATAAGGTGTAACTTTGGCATTAAAAGGGCTTTTTGGGAGCAGAGGCCGGTCCTGGGAGTCAGACTGTGGTGCTTCAGCCCCTGTGGAGAGTCCTGTGTGTCCTGTGGGTGCCACTGGCTCCCAAAGGCTCTTTTTCCTTTGCCAGCCCTGGCTCACGGTGACCTGTTGCTGATTCTATGATTTCCAGGAGCTCCTGCGCCCACGTTTGGGCAGAGCACACCCGTCCCAGGAGCTGTGGGCAGTGGAAGCAGCACTCTTTCCTTCAGGACACCCAGCACTCCTGCCTCAGGCTTTGGAGGAGTCGGCTCATCCTTTGGTAAGGAGTGAGATGGTGCTCCAGCCTTGGGGAGCTCGTGGGTCATGGTGTCTCCTTGGGCTGGGGACAGTGGTAGGGCCAGATGTGTTCTGAGAGCTGGCTCAGGTGGTACCTGCTGGGTTCAAGGGGACACCAAACCTTCTGTTCCTCCCATATTGGGCATCACACTGTTCCCAGGGTGCGCATGACACTATTCCCAGGGTAGGGATCGTGCTGCTCCTGAGGCTGCAGGGCCCTGAGCCACCTTTCTGCTTCCAGGTTCGTCCACCCCCACCTTCTCCATCGGGGCAGGATCCAAGACGGGCGCTCGCCAGCGGCTGCAGGCACGGAGGCAGCACACCCGCAAAAAGTGACCCCGGTGCTGCTGGGCCCCTCTGGCCCACGTGTGGGGGGCTCCAGGCTGGAGCTGTCCCTGTGGTGGGACCAGGCCCTATCCCTGCCACCCACTGGAGCCCGTGCCGGGTGGCTGGGATGGGATAAACCAAACTCTTGTTACTTGAACAGTTCAGAGCCAAGGCTGGACGACCCTCTGTACATATCCGCAACGTTCCTTCCCTCCCTTTATTTTGCCATGTTTAATGATGTGTAAATTTTTCCCCATTTGCTTCTTCAAGCTGTTCCTGTGCCCCTTTCCAGCCCTCGGCCAGCCCTGGGGCTGTGTCCCGCTCAGAGCCCCACTGGGGCCGTGCTGCAGTTCCAGGCTGCCCAGGGACACCGTCTTCACCAGGTCCTGAAGTCTTTCCCGTTGTTCATCCCGTGGCCTGGTGAACACGCTCCCATCCCTGCCGCCGGGGTTGGTGCTAGCCTGGTGCTGCCCCGGTGCCATGGATGACCAGCATGGCTGCAGCTGGGTGACCTAATCTGTCACCTCCAGCCGAGGACAGGCCGTACCCCAGGGCCTGTGCTGGAGGCACGGGGTGAGGATGGGGATCCCCCCGCCCCTCTCCCATCCCCGCTGCTCCGTGGGGCTGTGGGCTGCCCCCACCCCACTCCCCCTGGTCTGCTTTATCCGTGCTCCCGTTGTGCGCTCACTGAATCGAGTTTGGAGGAAGAGCTGAACCGTGTGTGTGGCGGCATGTTGGTTATGCCGGATTTGCTGTTTGGAGTTTCTTTTTTGGGGGGCGCCGGTCCCTGGGGGGGGACGTGCCCCGGCTAATTGGGTGTTGACAGTAGCATCACTGCGTGGCTGCTCGTGCTGGGGAGTTGTCCCTTCCATGTCATGACTGAAAGGCAGCTGGGCCAAGGGGGTTCCAACCCCGGCAGTCTCTCCCCTCCCTCCCCCTCTCTGCTGGTGTCCCCTCCCCACCTGGGGGTGGGGTCTCTGGAGCTGCTCCCAGGATTCCAGAGTGGATGGGTTCTCCTCACCCCTCCCAAGTCCAAAGTGTTTTTCATTTTTAGCTCATCCCCCTCCCTTTGGGTTTTACCAGCTCTGAGGAGCTGCAGTGCTGCCTCCCCCCTCCCCATCCAGCCAGGAGCAGGGATCCCATCCTTCCCTGCCTGGGAGCTTCATGGGAAGAGACTGCTGGAGCTGGGGGTCACCCAAGAGCCACCCCCTGCCTTGCCCAGGACAAGGGATGGGCACCCCATTCCCAGGAGTGCTCTGCTGCCGGGTTTTTACTCTCCGAGCCGTGTGAGTGTGTGTGTCTGCTGAGGTCTAAATTAAAAAAAAAAGCAAGAAAAAAAGACAAAAAAAAAAATTACAAATATTTAAACGTTTTTTAACAAAATAAAAATTTATTTTTATATTTAAGCTAAATTGCCTTCAAATTCCTTCAAGCTTGGTTCAGTGAGGTTGCCAGCTGTTAGTGTTTAGCTGTTCCCACCCCGGCTGTGCCCGCCGGGAGGTGCTGTGCTGGGAAAGGCAGCTGCATCCCGTGGGCTCTGCCATGCTCCCCCTGCTGTACATCGTCCCCTTCCTTTTAAATGTGATGTATGTGGATGTGACTAAACCTTTTCTTTCTTTTTTTTTTTTTTCTCTTTTTTTTAATTATTTCTCTGAGAGTGAGGAGCAGGAGCTCTCATGTTACGGTGCTGAGTGCCAGGGACAAGGTGTCTCTCCCGGCAGGAAGGGCAGGTGACAGGCTCTGTGTGGCACAGAGGGGACACAAAGGAGCTGCAGGTGCTGGTGGTGGGCTTCTGGCCATCCCCCACCATCATAGCTGAAGGTGCAGTAGGCTGAGAGCAGCCAGGCTGAGAAAACATATCCTTGAGATTTGGGGAAGTGGCTGGGACAGGATTAGTGCCCACCAAGACTGACTCTGGGCATCCCTGCCCCAGGCAGGCTGGTGGGCCACGAGAGCGCCCACTCGCTGTCCTCAGAGGTGCCAGGGTTTGGCCAAGTCTGCTCCAGCAAGACCTGTGTGCCAAAGGGAGATGGGAATGAGCAGGGACAAGGTGAGGGCACCCTGTAGTCCCACACCCCCAGCCCTCTGAGGTGCCAGGCTGTCTCTTCCCTGCCACACAGCCCCTGCCAGGAGAGCCCCCTGTGCCTGGGGGGAGGCTGGGTTTTAACTGACTGAAGACTTGGATCATTCCTGGTGTGGCTGATGAGGATTTTAGTGTGAATGTGCAATTTTTGTTTCCTTGCTTCTTATGTCCCTGGTTTAAAATAAAACAACTGTGTTCACACGTGTGCGATTCCTGGGGCTGGGCAGGGACACATGGGGCTGGGGGGGTTCACGTGCCATTTCCAGCACACTCTGGCTTGTGTATCCTTGCTCCCCTGGTCAAAGGCAGGTGCAGGGACAGAATTATTATTTATTAATTCACTTTTTCCCCCCCTACTTTGCCTTTACTATGAGCAGTAGCAGTCTCAGGGCAGGACTGCACAAACAAGCTGGAAGACAGGACAGAAACTTTATTCTGCTTCATTTCTACAGTTAAAGGCTTTTTTTGAAGCTCCACATCAGGCTGAGGTCAGGATTTTTTGGGAGGGGAGCATGATAAAACAACACCCTTCATTGAGCTGGAGCAGCCCAGCCCTGGAGGGTGCAGAGTGGGGGTTGGCTGCAAGGGGCAGCCCTGGGTGACCAGTTCCCTTTCCCTGGCACTGAGGTGACCCCAGGGCTGGCACTCAGTGCAGGGGTTACAGAATTCCCACCACAGCTGCAGCTGGCACAAAGCTTGACTTGTGCCCAGGCAGCAGAAGTGTTCCCTGCAGCCCCAGCTGGGCAGGGGGCAGTCCAAAAAATTGTTTCACTCTTTCACCCGCTGCTTTTTCCTTTTCCTCTTCCTGGGAGCTGCTCCTGGGTCCCTTTCCTCTTTGGGCTGTGGCTTCTCCTCAGCTGCCACAGGCAGGGAGCTGCAGACAAGAGCAAACATCCTGAGCCACTCACCAGTGCCACAGCTCCTGCTCCTGCACCCACCCAGAAGCCTCCACCTTCCCTCACACCCTCACCTGGGTGCCCAGCAGCCCTGGCCTTGGCCATGGTGCCCCCCAAAAGTAGCCGAAGCCCCTCAGTGCCCTCCTCTCACCTGGGGGCATCAGCCCCTTCCTCGCACCGCTCCAGCACAGCTACAAAGAAGCCGTGGGTGAGGGTCTCTGCAGGGGATGCTCGGAGGCAGCTCTCGGCTCCGGGGAAGGCAGCAAGTCCTCGGCAGGGCCAGGATGGGAAGGCAGTCACCAGCCTGTGGATTGGGGTGAAGGTCAGCACCAAACCCTGCCCTACAGCCCCCTGAGTGCCCCCGGCAGACCCACCTGAAGGCTGAGCCCCGCTCCCGCAGCACAGCCTGCACCACGTCCTCGTTCTCCTCACGGTGCACGGAGCAGGTGGAGTAGACCAGACGCCGGAGGGCCGGGAAGCTCAGGGCATGGCCCAGGACCCGCCGCTGGAACCCGGCCAGTGCCTGCAGCCGCTCAGTGCTCGGGGCCACCTCCTCCCCTGGCCCCCGGGTCACCATCCCTGTGAGACACCAGCTGTCACCAGCAGTCCACACCCCCCCAGCCCGGCTCCCGGGGAGCAGCCAGAGCCCCCTGTGTTACCTGAGCCGCTGCAGGACGGGTCGAGCAGGATATGGGTCACCCTGCTGTACCTGGGGTCTCCGGGGTCCACGGCCAGGAAGTCCTGCTGGGCCAGCTGGCAGCCGGTGACCCCTGCCCGTGCCAGCAGCGTGTTCATGGTGGCCACGCGCTTGGGGTCCACGTCAAAGGCAAAGATCTGGCTGAAGGCAGAGCACAGGCATGAACATCCCACCCGGCCTTGGGAACCCCAAACACCAGGCAGGCACAGCCTGGGAGCTGTCCCCTCCCTGCAGGAGTATGGAGCAGATCTGTGGTTGGGGACTGGGAGTGAACCCCTACGTGACTTCATGTCCCCTCAGGTGCTTGCAGTAGCCCAGCGCTGTCAGAGTCACCAGCTCACCTGAGTTTTGGGGCAGGGTGACAGGTTGCAGCTCTGCCACCTTCTCGTGTTCTCTGGGGGCTTGGGGGGACCAAGGCCACCTTTGCCCCTCCCTCCACCCCCCCCACCAACCTGCCCTCACCCCTTGTTCCTCAGGATGGCAGCCAGGTGGCTGGTCTTGTTCCCAGGGGCAGCGCAGGCGTCGATGACATGGGAGCCAGCAGTAGGGCCGAGGAGGAAGGCAGGGAAGCAGCTGGCCTGCAAGAGGGACAAGCCAGTGAGAGGGGTGGGCAGCAGCACCCCCACCCCTCCTCAAGACACAGCTGACACTGTGTGGTCACAGGGACCACAGCAACACAGGGCCAAGGCCACCACAACCCTCCATTGGAGGCTTTTCCCAGTCCACACCCCTGTGCTCCTCCTAGCTGCTGGTCCCCAGCTCCCATGGAGAGTTTTATAGCCCAGGAATTCATCCCAAACCTACAGGCTATGGAAGCAAAGCCCTAGGGAAGGCTGCATCCACAGTTTCTGCTCAGACCTAAGTGCTGCAGCAAAGCCTAGCCCTCGTGGAAGGAGCTGACCCTCCACCCTGTCAATGGCTTTCCCATCCCTGCAGCGTCCTGCTCCCCAGTTCCCCCACCTTGTCCTGCAGAATGATGTGTCCTGAAGTATACAGCAGGTTGTCATGGAGGTCTGTTTGTGGAGGGAACACCAGCAGCTCTGGGAGATGAGGATCCAACAAGAACTTCTTTCCGGAGAGGGCCCTCAGCTCCTCCAAGCTGCCCATGAGACACATGGAGGATGAATACACATAGTCCTGGCTCACTGTGGCCATGGCAGAGCTCTCCAGATCCCAGGCTGAGAATCCCCCTCATCCCACAGTTCCTCCCCAGCTCCAGACAACACCCAGAGAGGTAGAAACTAAGAGTGTGGGGTGATGGAAAACTCAGCCCAGCCACCCTGAGCACCAAGACCAGCAACCCTTCAACCCACCAGACCTCATCCCAAGCCCCTGCTGCTTGCTGACACCCCAGGTAAAGTGGAATAGCAGGAAGAAACCCTCACCTGGCTGCCTTGCCCAGGTAGGAGTAGCCCTGGCGCTTGAAGAAGTCGATCACATCATCCACACAAGTCTTCAGGGTGTTGACCCGGACGTAGCGCGGGACCTGGGAGGCTGTGGGGGCCAGGCAGGTCAGACACAGCCCCCCACAGCTCCCAGCACGCGGTGCCCACCCAGCCCTGAGCCCCCTCACCTGCGGGACTCGCCTGCTCCGGGGCCAGCAGGTCCTCGTTACGGCTCACCTTGTGCCGCACCTTCAGCCGGGCCAGCTCGGCCTCCAGCCGCGCCCGGTGCCGCCGGGCCAGCGCCTTCCAGCGGCCCCCGCACTTGAGCCCTTTGCCGAAGAGCAGGTCGTACACCAGCACCTGCGGGGAGGGCACGGGGTGAGCCGGGACACCACGGCCCCAGGGACACCACGGCCCCAGGGACACCACGGCCCCAGGGACTGGGACACAGCGGCTCCGGGACACCACGGCCCCAGGGACCCCGCGGCTCTGGGACATCCCAGGCCGGGGACCACAGGGGCTCGGGACTCCTCGGCTCCGGGGACTCCTCGCTCCCCCGTACCTTGGCCAGCTGCGGGGGCAGCTTCTTCTCGGCCTGCCGCAGCGCGGCTCCATCCAGCAGCTTCTCGAGCACCGGCGCGTAGCGGAGGGTCTCGGACACCAGCGCGTAGAGCTGCCGGACGTGCTGCGGGGCGGGCAGGGCTCAGCGGCACCGCCGCACGCCCCGGGGCTCCCCCCACCGCCGGGTCTGACCCCCGCCTCCCAGACCTGACCCCTCCGGGTCTCCCCGCTGCCCGACCCCCCCGGGCGCACCGGGAAGCCGCTGTTGTACACGAGGCTCTTGAGGCCGCCCTGGCCGCGCTCCAGCCCGTCCAGCACCGCGGCGGCCGCGCTGTACAGCGCCATGTGCCCCGCTGCTCCTCCCGCCGCGCCGCCGGACGGGAGGGGGAGAGCGCGGCCCCGCCGGGAAACGGGCTCGGCATCCGGGATCCGGCTCCGCCTCCGCGCCGGGGGAAGCGCTGCGGCAGGGCGGGGACGGGCGGCGGTAACCCCGGCTAGGGGGAGGACGGGGTTGCTGCTGTGCGGGACCGGCGGTGGGACCGGGAGCATCCCGGGCAGCGCGTCATCGCGGTCACTCCGGTCACCCTGGTCAGCCCGGCCAGCCCCGTCACCCCTCTCAGCTCCGCCACGCTGGTCATCCATCACTCTGGTCACCCCAGAGATCGCAGCCACCCCGGCCTTCCCGGTCACCCTGGTCACCTCGGTGATCCCAGCCACCCCGGCCACCCCAGCACCTATCCTGGCCACCGGTATTGCCCCGGCCAGCCCAGTGACCCTCGTCAGCCCCATCACCCTGTTCACCCTGGCGGTCCTGGGCACCCCTATCAGCCCAGTCAGCCCTGTGACCCCAGTCACCCTCGTCACCCTGGCCATCCTGATCATCCCGGCCGTCTCTGTCACCCCAGTGACCCTGGTCACAACCATGGCCACCCTGGCCACTCCAGCCGGTCCACTGGAGCAAGGCACAGACACTGTTAGCGGTTGTTAATCCCCATGACACGTGGAGGTTGATGAAGGTTTACTGCTCACTTTGGTGGTGTTCATACTGAAGTCAAACAAACCAAAGGATGCCCAGACCTGGGAAGAGGGGTCTGCCCTGGGGAAAAGACACAGTTCCCCACTCCAGCTCTCAGCCCTGAGCAGCTGGACAAGGCACTGTCCAGAGCAGGTTGGTGTCCTCCCACCAGGACTGACCTGCTGCCTGCACACAGCTCTCTGCAGCTGCTTTTTGGGCTCCCATTTCCCCCCTCCACAGCCCCTCCTGCCCTGCAGAGCACCACAACTGCCCACTTGTCTCTGCTGTGCTCGGTCTCTCAGCATCCCCACGTCAGCCAGCAACCAGCCCACCCAATTCAGACTCTCTTTATTGGGAAGGACGTGCCACAAAGCCCCTGGAGACTCGTGGCTCACACTTTTCAGGCAGACAGGCCTTTCTATAGGGAGATCCTTGCAGGCCAGCCATGTTTCAGGCATTTGGGACAGCCTGGCCGGCTGGGAATGGGAATTGCTGAGGTCAAGGCTGATGTTTTATGCTCTTAGTGGAGAGGGGAAGGACCCTCCTGTGCTGCTGAAGCGTGTTCTGCATCGCCACAGCTTCCATGAGAAGACAACCCTGCACACAGCCTTGACTGAGACAGGCTGAGAGCTGGGACTGCTCAGCCTGGAGAAGAGAAGGTTGTATGGAGACCTCGTAGTCCATTCCAGGATCTGAAGGGGCCTGCAAGGAAGCTGGAGAGGGACTCTGCATAAGGAACTGTAGTGACAGGACAAGGAGTGGTGGGTTCACACTGAAAAAGGGGACATTTAGGTTAAATATACAGGAGAAATTCTTCTCTGTGTGGGTGGGGAGGCCCTGGCACAGGTTGCCCAGAGAAGCTGGGGCTGCCCCATCCCTGGAAGTGTCCAAGGCCAGATTGGACAGAGGTAAGAGCACCTGGGCTAGTGGAAGGTGGGGCAGGGCGGTGGAACGAGGTGGTCTTTAAGGTCCCTTCCGACCCAAACCATTCCACAACTCTATGCCTGTGACCCCCACCCAGCACTCAGCCACAGCCTCACCCCTACGGCTCCGTGTGTTCCCTGGGGGCAGGATGGGGTGCCCAGGGTTGCTGGCTCGCGGCGGGCACGGGCAGGATGATGGGGGGGGAGTAGGACCCTCGCTCGGGCCAGCACAGATCCACGATGGGGTAGAGCTGGCCCTGGAACTCTGCCTGGAAGGTGTAGATGGGGCTGAGCTCGTCAGGGCTGTCAGCATTGTAGAAGCTCAGCTCCCCCCTCTCGTAGTGCAGGAAGAGGCCGATGCGCCGGGGCCGGGCCGTGAGCGGCAGCGGCACCCTCGGGGAGCTGAAGGCCTCATACACCTTCCCGTCCTTCAGGCCGATGAGCCACACCCCGCTCTCGGGGCACTTGTTGAGCTTCCCCTTGCGGCTCACGGTGCCCCTGATGACACCCAGGCGCCAGTGGTTCCTGGTGCCCACGATCACCTCCCAGTAGTGCCGGCCGCAGGAGAAGCCCTTGGAGGTGAGGATGCAGTTGTTGGAGTTGAAGCGTTTGGGGTTGCTGTCGCGGCGCTGGGAGAGCCCACACTGCACCACCGTGTCCCCCTTGGAGAGCTCCAGGAGGGGATGTGCTGTCACTGGGTCCAGTTTCAGCACCTCTGGAGCTGGAAGGAAAGCAGGCAGGCTCCAGGCATGCCGGAGGCACGGTCTGGCTCAGCCCTGGGGACTGGCACTGCTGGCACAGCTGGAGTGTTACGGCAGCACGAGGCATGGCCGGGCACTGCTCCAGGAGCATTCCTGTGGTGAGGAGTGCCCCAGGAGAGGCCAGGGCAGGGTGACACTGGCTGGGCAGCCCGTCCCTGTACCCCGGCAGGACGGTACCTGGCAGGACACGGCGGTGCAGGCGCTTCCACACTGTCATCTTGATGTCATCTTGGTGAAAACAGGGCTTGAAGGACACGGGGCTGAAGGTGCCATCGCCGGGGTGCAGGCTGGGGAGCTCTGACCTGGAAAGGTGTGACAGCTGTGACACAGGGCATGGGGGCAGTGTGTGACCACTTCTCACCTGGTATGATGGAGCCACTGGTGTGAACCAGCTGCTTGTGCCCTTGTCTGGGGTGGAGGTGATGGCTCTGGCCAGGCTGTCCCTCACACCTGCAGCATCTCCTGAGGCTGCCCCAGCCATGTGGAGGTGTCCACTGGCCTGGGACCTCGAGCCTGCTGTGGAGGCACTGCCATCCCCATGGATGCTGTTTGCTGCCAGGTCCCACCACTCACCTGAACTGGGAGGAGCCATATTTCTGGAAAACACAAGAGAAGGAGAGAATCAGACACAGCTGCACAGCTCTCGGCCTCTCCAGCCTACGACTTTCCTCTCCTGAAATTGTTATGGGCATTGCCTCTCCTGGAGGGCAGTTTTCTCCCACCAGGGAGCAGAGAGCACCTACATCCCATTTCTGGTATCCCAGCTTGGTGAGGGCACCCAGTGCCCAGGGGTGCTCAGGGCAGTGAGCAGGGGCTGAGGGCTTCAGACCTGCCTGGCAGCACACTCACCCTGACAAAATCCAGCTGATTTTCATTGCCCAGTGCTTCCAGAGAGCTCTGCATCTCCCTCAGCCTCTGCAGGGTGTCCGATGCCTGCTTGACCTGGGCCTCGATGGAGGAGATGAGCTGGGCTGCCTTCCCCTCAATGCTCCCCAGGAAGGTGGCCTTCTCCTCATCAATGTACCTGTGCAGCTCCTGGAATTCCTTCCGGATCACCCACTTGTAGACATCCACCTCGGCCTGCAGGGAGGAGCACGTGGCTCTGTGGGGCTGCCCTGCTCCTTCCCTTGCTTTTCAGTTTCAGAGATGCCACCAAGTCACCCCCTAAGCCACCAGGATGCCCACCCCTGCCTTCCCAAATAACCAGCAGCTCTGTACTGAATGTTGTTCTGTCCTCAGCACCTCACCACCATCCCACCCCTGCCTTCCATCTCTCCTCCCCCAGATTTTCCCTTCCTGATATCCCAACCAGCTTCATCGAAGTGAATCTTCGGATCTTGGATCCCTCTGCTCCCAGGGCTAAGGAGAGACGGTGCAGCTCCCCTTTGGTTTGGGTCGAGCCCCACTGGGAAGCTTTAGCCTCAGAAGAGATGTCAGGAGGTGCCTTGGAGGCATCTTCCACATGGGAAATGCAGCTGCTAAACCAGGCACAAACTCCATGTGAAACCAGCAGTGTTGCCCTGAGTGGGAAGGCCGCTCCAAGCACGGCCCTTTTCACCTGTTATCTCCCCACTTCCAAGGACATGGGATCAAAGAGTTCCTGGCAGGAAGCTTGGAGAGTTTACATCACCCTTCTGGAAGCAGGGCTGTGCCACCAGAGAGGGCTCCATCCCCCTTCCCAAAACCAGGACTGGGCTTAGTCCCTGAGTGTTGTGGACAACACAAATCTCAGGGAGCAGGGTGGAAGATAAGTCCTCTCTGCTACCCCAGGAAAGGGAGAAGAGGAGAAGAGGAGTAGGGGGGTGAGCTGGGGAGAACAAGGAGCAGAGGTTGCTCCAGGGACACAAAGGACACAGGGACACAAAGGACTCAGGAAGATGGGCTCCCTGGCACGTGGCACTCACTGCAACCCGGCTTTTGTTGTTGATGAGTTTGCTGCACTGTTCCTCCAGGTTCCTCTGGCACTGCTGGATGTCAGTCAGGAGAACAGAGAGCTCCTCCTGGAAACACAGCACCATGGAGGTGGCCTCCTTCCTCCCAGGGAACCTCCTTGCTCCCAGGGAACCTCCTTGCTCCCAGGCAGTGCCTGTTGCCCCCAAGGAGCACGTGGCCCTCCTGAGCCACATTCTCCTACACTTCCTTAAGCTTTCTCGGGCCCTGCACATCCTGCTGATCTTTACTTTCTTGGTCAGGAGAACCTGGAGGTGCCAGAGGCAGGAGAGCACTCAGAGCACGGCCCCAGTCCATGTGCTGCTGACCAGCTACCCCTGCCAGGAGCACCGTGTCACCTCTCCCACTCCCAACACTCCATGTCTCACACTCCAGGCCAGCACCAGCCAGGGGCACCCTCCCAGTGCTGGTCCCAGGAGTGGCACAGGAGCGTTTCTGGTGCCTCCTGCTCTTATCTCCCCAGTGCCAGGAACACAGGGGACCGGTGGCTTTGCCATTCCCGGGGCTTCCACGTGACGCTGGGCAGGGAACACCAGCTGTTTGCCCTGCCTGGCTGGGGCTCCTGTTTCCTACCTCCCTGCTCTCCTGTGGCACCTCAGCCCTGACCTCCACACTCCTTTCGATGCTGTTTGGACACAGCCTTGAAGGGCCCCACCAACACCTGGGAAGGCACCCCCAACCACCTGAGAAACAGCTGCCCCCCAGCCCAGGGACCCTGCTCCAAATCTGGCCTCATTCCCAGCCTGTCCCCCAGGCAAAGGGGACATTTGGGAAGCACTGCAGGTGCCCCTGGCAGGCTCTGCGCTCACCTTCATCCTGCAGTGCACGGCGGGGATGGGGGTGATCCTGTGCTGCCGGTGGGCGCCGATGGTGCCGCAGAGCCCACAGATCACCTCGCGGTCGAGCTCACAGAAGAGGCTGAGGGGGTTGTGGTGGGTTGGGCAGGACTCTGGCGTGGGCTCTGCCTCACCCTGGCTCCGCAGCACCTCAATGAGCCGTGCCAGGGTGACGTTGGGGGCCAGGGGGCTGCAGGGCACGGGCTGGCGGCACACGGGGCACGGGAACTGCTCCTCCTGCCCCTGCTCGTGGAGGGACAGCGCGCAGGGCTGGCAGAAGGAGTGCCCACACTGCAGCATCAGCGGCTCCCTGAACACCTCCAGGCAGATGGGGCAGAGCAGCTGCTCCTCCAGCTCGACGAGGCTCATCTTCCGAGCCATCCTGCCGCCTTCCCGCTCTGGGAAACACAGGACGGGGAGATCAGTCCTGTTCCAAGAGGAGCAGAGATGAGTGAAGACGCAGCTCAGCGCCTGGAGATGGTGAGGCAGAGGCACCTCCACCCTCACACACAGTTGTAAACTCATCATTAAGCTCCACACAAAGTCCGAGATGGTGATTTCAGCCCACGATGGGTCAGTGGCCACACCTGGCCACGGCTCCTGGGTGTGCCCAAAGTGTCGGCAGTCACCCCCAGCCTGTTCCCACCTGGCAGGGGTGTCACACTCAGCCCATCCCCAGAGTCCTGCCTGCGTGGTAGGGCTCAGACACACCCAGGAGGGATTTTGCACTGAAAAAAACCCAGTCTAGACCCTGCTCTGTATGAATTCCCACAGATCTCTTTGGGGTTCTCATCTCAGCCCATGGACATCCTCAGAAGGACTGGCATCAGCTCAAGTGATGCATCTAAGCAAGAGCAGAAGGAAATCACCAAAAGCACGTTTATCTTGGAGACGGGGACAGCCAGCACACAGCAAACACCCGTGGGGCTGGAGTTGGGAAGCTGAGACACAGCTCACCACCCCCTCGAAACTTGTTCTCACGTTCCATGCTCCAGGACAGCGCTCCTGAGAGACACAAGCCCAAATCCCAGCCTCTCCCAGCAGCCCTGGGGAGCACAGGGCAGCCTGTTTCACGGCTGCAAGGTCGGGCAGCGCTGCCCTCGCCGCTGTTCCCGGTGGGACAGGACTGCCAGGGTCCTGGGCAAGGCGGGCACGGGACCTGAACTGCGAGAATATAAAGCTGAACTCCAGAAACATAAACCTGAAGGCCAAGAACATAAACCTGAGGGCGAAGAAAATAAACCCTAAAGCCAGGGAATCGGCCATTTCGCCCGGGGGAAAAGGGGAGGCCGTGTCCTGAGCTGGGCTGCGGTCACACATTGCCGCGGGAGTTTGGTGAGCCGAGGGGAGCTCAGGGGTCAGAGCGGGACCCACCAGGCACCCCAAAAGGCAGGACCAGCCTCGGGTGCTCCCTCTGCTCACACAGAAGCACCCCCTGGAGACCCAAATAGCAGCCCACCACTCACGTGCCCTCCACGGGACCCCGCGGACGTCCCTCGGCTTCTCTCCGACCGGCCCGCGGCGGCGGGACCAGCAGGATGGAGACTCCAGCTGCTCCTCTCCTGCAGCCTCAGCCCTTCCAGAGGCTCTTCCCTGCCCACAGGCAGAGGCCAGGCAGGCTCTTGTCCCCCCGTCCTGCCCCGAGGACAGGGCACACCCCAGGGAAGGGCTGCCCACCGGGCACACGCACACCACATGACTGGGCAGCGGCCGAGATAAGAGCCACTGTTTGCCTCCAGTTCGCAGCCACCGCTCCCAAATCCCGCTGGGATTTCCCTCATCCCCCCTGGAACGTTCTGACCAAAGCACTTTGCTATCAGCCAAGTCTAAGATAACTTAACTTTAAGATACCGTTATCAACTAAGAGAAGATAACTTCCTTATTAACTACTTATTTTTGGTTAAGCCGGTGTTGGGTTGGGTTTTTTTTGTTGTTGTTGTTGTCCGGTGAAAACCTTTTATCCTTTTGGAAAAGGCCAGAAGGGAAGCAGGCACTGCTCCTCCTGTGTGGAATTTTTTTTGGTGTGGGCAAATAAATGGTTTCTCACGTAATAAACTCCTGATTCGTGAGGTGTTGGGTTCGTGAGCATCCCACTGGCTTCCCTCTGAGCATCCCATGGGAAGCTGGGGATGGAGGTGGCTTCTCTCCAAGCTTTGGGGGATAGGATGGGGTGGGAGAAGCGTGCAAGAGGCTGAAGGATTTCTCTTTTACCCTTCCCTTTTTTTCTTTCTTTCTTTTTTGTTGTTGTTTTTTTTTGGGGGGATGTTTCTGGTTACTTTTGGGGGTGTGTTTTTTTGTTGCTTTGTTGTTGTTTGGTTTTTTCCCTTTACTATTTTCGGGGGGGGTGGTTGGTTTTTTTCTTTCTTTTTTGCTATTGGTTTTGTGGGGGTTTTTTTGTTGGGATTTTGGTTGGGTTTTGTTTGTTTCTTTCTTTCTTATTGTTTTTTTCGTGGGGGGTGTTGTTTTTTTCCTTTTCTTTTTTTTGTTTCTGTTTTCATTTTTCCCTTTTTTTTTTTGTTTTGGTTTTTT
>VZRE01004806.1:114722-138131 GCA_013396775.1 Cephalopterus ornatus | reverse complement strand
GCTGAGGGGGGACCGAGACCCGGCCCCGGCTCCAGCCCCGGCACCCCGCCAGACCCTGCAGGACCTGACCGGCGATGGCGGGGTGCTCAAGGACCAGCTGCGCCCCGGCGCCGGGCAGCTCGTGCCGCCGTCCGCCTCCGTGGCAGGTACCGCCCCAGAGCCCGCCGTGGGTCGCGGGAGGGTCACGGCGTGCCCGGGGGAGTGCTCAGGGACGGGGCTTGAGGCGCCCTGGGCTCGTGGGAGGTGTCCGCGCCCGTGGCAGGGGTGAGGCGATGTCGTTCTCTGAGGTCCCTCCCAGCCCGACCCGTTCGGCGGGTCCCGCAGCCCCCCGGGGCGCTGTGTCCAAATCCCGCTGCAGAAATCAGGATGCCCGGCAGCAACGTGGTGCCCGAGTTCGTGGGTGCTTCAGGCTCCCGAGCAGCTTTTAAACAGCAGTTGTTAAGTCTAGGCTGTGTTCGCCAGGGCTAAAAGCTTAAGCTCCTCGGCGGCGTGGGGTGAGGGCGAGGTGCCCGTCCGAGTGCCCTGTGCCTCGGTGCCAGGTCTGGTCGGGGTGGCAGGGCCGGAGGAAGAGTGCTGGGGGAGACAGGGAGCGCCGAGCCTGCGATGTTGGGGTGCTGGTGGCCGGCAAAGACCAGAACAGGCACTTCAAAGAGCTGTATCTTTCTGTTTCGGAGACTGTCTGCTCTCCTTATCGGTGTTTTAGCACTTGGGATGCCCTGTGTAACTTCTTGTGGCCGGCAGATTAAAGGAAAGGGCATCTTGACCTTGAGGAAAGCAGGATTTCCGGGGCCCACCTCTGCTCACAGAGAAGTTTGAAGCTGGAGGTGGTTCCTGAAGAGGTTTCTGGGCTGGTGCTGGGTCAGGGAACACCCATTACAGTGTGTTTTCTAGTTGAGGAGAACTGGAGTCACAGATTCACAGCCTGGGGAGCACATTTTCTCCTTTGTTCCTCTCTCCAGGTCTCCAGCTTTGGTTAGGGAATGTTTTGTTAAGTATTTCTACAGATAACTGGGGCACTTTAATTTGCTCAGCTGAAGTTTCCAGTTCTTAAAAGCACAAAATCACATCTCTTAATTAGCTCAGGAGTGTGAGGCAGCTGCTTTGTCTGGGGATGATGTTAAAACACACAGCACCACTGGGCTGCTTGGGTGGGACCAGGTTTTTGGTGTAAAACATAAGGGTTTGTGCTGCCTCTGCTGTTCCACACCAGAAGGAAAAAAGAGAAGCAGGAGAAAAAGGTGTTGCAAATCCAACCCTGGGTGTGCTCCTGATGTTGCTGTCACTGGATGTCACCAAACTCTTGCTTTTCACTTCTCCCCACTCCTCCCTTCGCACAGTGAAGTACTCTGGGTACCTGGGAAACTGGAATAACCTCTTCTGTTCCTATGGGCACGGCAAGTATCCGAAGCTGATGAAACTTGGAAAAGGTAGGTTTGAGCCACAGAGTTTGTCCTGGGGCTCGGGGTTGTATTGAGGCATTCTGGGGCTTGGGGTTGTATGGAGACATCTCAATTCCAATGCTGTTTGGTGTCTTTAGGTTGCTTGAAACCTTAAAAATTTGCTAGTGGAGCCTAAAATCCCCCTGGTTCAGATGGGAGAGGGAACGTGCACCTGTAACCCTCCGCCCGGGAGGGGCAGGGATGTGTTTCCCACCTGTTTGAAATCACCAGAGAGGAGGTGCTGTTGTTTTCCAGGCTGGACGGGGCTTGGAGCACCCTGGGAGCTGTCCCTGCTCGTGGCAGGGGTTGGGCTGGAGGATCTCTGAGGTCCCATCCCACCCAGACCACTCTGGGTCTGTGATACCTTGTGCTTGGCCCTTCAGCCAAGCGGAGCTGCTTACACAGGAGCTCCCAGGGAGTTCTTCCCTTCAGGCTTTGGGAGAAAATCAGTGCTTGGTGTGCCTGAGGGGGGTCGGTGCCCGCAAGCCTCACCCCTGGCACCCCTGGCTGTGGCAGACATCACGCTGTGGGGGCTGGAGCTGGGGCTGCTGTCCATGGCGCGGGGCGAGGCGGCGCGGTTCTGGTTCAGCCCGGAGTACGCCTACGGCCGGTGGGGCTGCCCCCCCTGCATCCCCCCGCACACCACCGTGCTCTTCCACGTCGAGCTGCTGGACTTCATCGACTCCGAGGAGTGTGACGTGTTCTTCGAGCTGACTGATGTGAGTTTCCTTGATAAGCTTTCGGAAGGGGTCGTCGTCCTGCCTTGTCCTTGTCCTGCCCTGTGGTTTTCGTGTTGTGTTTGAGGGGAATGGAAAAACACCCTTTGTGTCCCTGCCGTGTGGGTGCTGCCTTTGTTTGCTCCTCTGGGCTGGAAGGAGTCGGTGGAAAAGGCTCCCAGTTATTTTTAGCTTTACCAGAAACCTCATGTTTACAACTAGAGGGCACCAGCTTCCAGGAATTCCTCTAAGGAGCAGGAAGGAGCTGTCTGTAACAATCCTGCTCAGTCGCAGTGCCCGCTCCCCCCCAGCCCCCACCCTTTTGTCCCAGCCTCTTGGCTGCTCTCCCCAGTGCTCCTTCCCTGTTCTTTCCTCCCTGGTGAGTTACGGTGTTATTGTTAATTCCCCTTTTCATGTCAAGGGCTTTGGGCTGTGGTTGTGGGTCAGTGAGTGGGAGCAGAGGCTGGTGGGGGAGCCTCTCCTGCCCCCAGCACGGGTTGATTTTCCCCCCCAGCCCTGTGAGCAAGCTACACTTGTAGCACTCCCTCCTTGCCCACCCTTTCTGGCTGACTGACCTCTCTCTGTGTGCTGGTTCCAACTTGCAGACTCGGGACAAAACCTCTCCCTCCATTTTTACCTTTTTTTATGATTCTTGGGGCTTTTTTGTTTTGCTGGTTGGTGTCTCTTGGGGGTGTCAGGCTGTCCCAGAGCTGCCCTGAGAGCGATTAGAGCAACAGAGCCTTTCAAGCAGCTTTGAGCCAGTGACAGCAATTTGTGTTAACTCAGCTGTGTGCTGAGAGAGTTGGGCAGGATTTAAGGACACATTCCTGCTTTTTTCAGCCCTGCTGTGGGCCTGGGGAGCTTCCTGACCTCTTCACCAGGAATTACCAGCACACAAAGCTTCAGCCTGACTGGGGAGATGCCACATGGTGATGGCCTGGGCATGGCAAGGGCCTGGCTGCTGCTCTGTGAATAAAAGGGGGCTGTGCAGGGCTGTCCTGTTTGGGCTTTGTGCTCGTTTCCTTTTGTTTGAGCTGAAATTCAGGTATTTCTTTCCCCAGGCGCAGCAGGATACGCTTCCTCTAGAAAAGGTGTTGAAAGTGGCAGCCACGGAGAGAGAGTTTGGCAACTACTTCTTCCATAAGCAGAACTTCAGGGTTGCTAAGCACAGATACAAAAGGGTATGGAGCCAGGAAGAGGTGGGGTGTGTTTTGGGAAGAGCTGTGGAAGCAGGGATTGTTGTTAGCTCACCACAGCAGGTGCAGGTTAGAGAGCAAATAACTCCATTGTCTCTTCCAGACATAGTTTGGTATTGAAGAACAGGACTTAGGCACCTGGTTTTGTGGGGTCAGCAGTGGTGAATGAGGGAATAGAGTCCCAGAATCCTTAGGGTTGGGAAAGCCCTTTGAGATCATTGAGTCCAGCTGTCCCCCAGCACTGCCAAGGCCACCCCTAATCCGTGTCCCCAAGTGCCACATCCACATGTCTGCTAAACCCCTCCAGGGGTGGGGACACCACCTCTGCCCTGGGCAGCCTGGGCCAGGGCTGGATAATCCTTTCCATGAAGGATTTGATTTCCCTAAAATCCAACCTAAACCTCCCCTGGTGCAACTTGAGGCTGTTCCCTCTCCTCCTGTCCCTTGTTCCCTGGGAGCAGCGCCTGATTCCCCCACGGCTCTCCCCTCCTGTCAGGGAGTTGCAGAGAGTGAGAAGGTCCCCCCTGAGCCTCCTTTTCTCCAGGCTGAGTCCCCCCAGCTGAGTTATTCCCAAACTGGAATGCATCTGCCACAGTTTCAGAGCTGGTGAAGATTCAGAGTTGCTTTCCCTTGCAATTTTTGAAATAAAATTAATTTAACTTGCCTTTCTCCCTGTAAGAGTTCCCTTCCATGTTCATCCTTAAAATCTGACTCCTGGATATAATTTTTTTTTCGTTCTGCTGATTGAAAGTTACTTGATCAGTTCCTAAACCCGTGGCCACGTGGCTGAGCTGAGAATGCCGTGTGCTCTTTACACTTCTGATTGTTATTACCTTTAGCTGACCGAGGTGAGCAGAAACGTGGGTGTAGCTGTTGGATGAGGTGCATTTCTCACTTTCCAGCAGGGATTTGTTGTGCACTGGTTGTTTTTTTTCCCCCCCTCTCTGCTCAGGCTCTCTCCATCCTGGGTCGCAGCTGTTCCAGCGAGGCCGAGCAGAGCCAGATCAACACTTCCAAGGTGCCTCTGCTCCTGAACCTCTCCCTCACTTACCTGAAACTGGAATGTCCGAAGCGAGCTTTGAAATATGGGCAGAAGGCCTTGGAGATGGACCAAGGGAATGTCAAAGCCCTGTTCAGGTGTGGCCAGGTGAGCACAAAGAGATCCTTCTGGTTTTATCATCCCAGAACAGCCTGGCCTGGCTGTGGAGGGAACCCTGGAATTCTGCAGTGGTTGAGGTGGTTTGGCTGCACCTGCCCCTTCCCTCTGGAAGTCTGTCACCTGGAGCTTCTCCTGGGGGATTCCTGAGCTACCTGGCTCTGTCTCAGGAATGTTGGTTGTTGAGTCCTGAAGAAGGGCCATCAGTCTGTATTTACCTTGCAATGCACCCCATCTTCTTCCCAGGCTTGTCTCTCCATGAAGGAATACAGCAAATCCCGGGATTTCCTGACCAGAGCCCAGCAAATCCAGCCCTTCAACCGTGATATCAACAACGAGCTGAAGAAGTTGGCAAGGTGAGAGCCCTCCTTTCCATCCCTGGAGGGCTCAGACAGGCTGGAACATACATTCCAGAACATTTAACTGTTCAAAAAAAACCAAACTTCAAACCCTAAACTGTTGGGTTAGTGAGTGACTTGTGAAAAGGCAGGTGGGGAAAACTGCCTGAAACATTTTTGAGGCACAGCAGCTGCAGGTGAGGAGCTGGGAGCACCCACCCTTTCCATACAGTTCCTTTGGTGGGATTGGGAGCAGGTTGGGATGAGGACAGGGATGTGGGGGCTGCCAAAATGCCTCAAACTCAGTGAATTCAGCTCAGTTGGTTAGAGCTTGGTGCTAATAATGCCGAGGTTATGGGTTCAGTCTCTGGAGGGGCCAGTCACTGAAGAGTTGGACTTGAAGATCCTTGTGGGTCCTTTCCAACTTAGAATATTCTGTGACTCTGTGAAATGCAGCTGACAGGACCTCCAGCTGATTGTGTCTTGGATTAATAAGTATGATTTTGGTTCCCTTTAAGATGTGTTGGTTAATCACAGCAGCTTTTCTGCACTGCAAGTGCTTCAGTGCACAATGCTACAAATACTAATGTTTGTTGAAAGTGAATTTCTTGCTGGTTTAGAGGTAATAAGTGAGCAGCTCTGAAGGCAAACTCTGCCTTCACCCTCAGGCTGAGCACAGGACAACCCTGCCAGCTTTAGTCATGGCCCAGCCCCACCAAAACATGAGTAATGCTTGTCTCTGCCCTCATTCTGCTCTTCCTTTCAAACTGCCAGAAGCACCAGCTAGTTCCCAGAAGTATGTGCTGTCCTGGCACTGTTCACAGGGGCAGGAGTGATGCCATGCCCGGCTCCAGAGCTCCCAAAGCAGCCCTGGAATACGAACCCTCTTTTGTGTGTCACTGCCAGGCACTTGCAGAAAGGTTTGTGGGCAGCAACAGCATCTAAAGGTGTGGCTGGTGCTGCTGGAAAAGCCAGTCTTCAGGGCTGAGTGCCTTCTCCAGGGAATGCTTTGGTGCAGGGCTGTTCTGTCATGTCAGTGTCCTGTTGTATCCACGTCATCTTGGATAGTCTGTGATGACACCAAGACTTCAAACTTGTTCTGTTAACTTCTGAAGCACAAAGAGCTCGAAGGCAGCATTAGCTGTTGGTCTGGAAATCTGAAATAAAGCCCTTGTATTCATCCAGATTTCCCTCTGGGTGTGGAGCTCCCAGACTGTGAGGTGAGGGCGGGGAGTTGTGCACTAGATCTGGCTGCTCTTGGAGGTTGGGTCGTGTTCAGAGCTGGAAGGCCTCATTCTAGAAGCCTCTTGTGTTCCCTTAGATTTGTTTGAAATATGTTGGCAGGTAAAAGAGGAATCTTGCTAACAGTGAGGTGGTGCTGCCAGGAAGCAAGAAGGCATTTCTGCCTCTGTCTGCTCCAGCTCTGGAGAGAGCAGCACCTACGGCAAATGTGTGTCAGAGCTGAGGGTGCATTAAACCACTGTTGTCCTGCAGTTCCTGCTTCCGTGCATGGTAAAACTGGTGTGGTTTTTGCTTTTAACCATAGAATGGTTGGGGTTGGAAGGGACGTTAAAGCTCATCCAGTCCCACCCCCTGTCATGGACAGGGACACCTTCCACTATCCCAGGTTGCTCCAAGCCCCATCCAAGCTGGCCTTGGACACTTCCAGGGATGGGGCAGCCACAGCTTCTCTGGGCAACCTGTGCCAGGGCCTCACCACCTTCACAGCTAACAATTCCTTCTCAATATCCCATCTAACCCTGCCCTCTGGCAGTGGGAAGCCATTCCCTGTGTCCTGTCCCTCCATCCCTTGTCCCCAGTCCCTCTCCAGCTCTCCTGGAGCCCCTTTAGGCCCTGGAAGGGGCTCTCAGGTCTCCCTGAAGCCTTCTCTTCTCCAAGTGACCCCCCCCCAGCTCTCCCAGCCTGGCTCCAGAGCAGAGGGGCTCCAGCTCTTGGAGTGTCTCTGTGGCCTCCTCTGGACTTGCTCCAGCAGGTTGAAGTCCTTCCTGTGCTCAGAACCTCAGAGCTGGAGGCAGCTCTGCAGGTGGGATCTTTTATCTGTGGCAAAGAGTGGAATTAGTAGGAAGTAGATGAAGCCAGTGTTAATTGGGTGTTGTTAATGAGGCCTTACCTCAGGCTCCATCTGGAATGTTGCCTTCTCCTGAGAAAACTTGCAGTGTGATCTGGCAAATGCTTCAGAAATGGATTTTGATCCATACTCCTGCTTTTAGAGGCTTTTCACTTCCTTACTGGGGACATTTATCTTCTGCTAAAAGGAATGTCATGTTAATCAGCAGCTCCCTTTTGCTTTCTGAAACAAAGCTTTGGAAAGCGTCTGTTTACCAGCTGAACCAGGTTCTTGGGCAAAATTCACTTCACTGGAGAAAAGGCAGAATCCAGGGTGAGGGGCATGTGGGATATATGTGTCTGGTACCAGCTGTGGTGGTCTTGGGGCAAATTCTGCTGCTGGATTTGGGAATTCTATTGGAAGGCTTGCGTTGCATCAAATGCAGGATTGAATGGGGCTGTTCCGATGTCTGGCAGGAATCTGTTCCTCCAAACAAGGGGCTCTTGGATTTCCTGCTGTGGTTGGTGTGGGAATGTGCCGTCCACAGATGGGCATCCATGATCTGCTCAGCAACATCTGTCTGAGCCTTACCAGGAAGGATTGGCTGTGCTGGGATTTCACTTCACCAAACCCTCTGAGGGCTCTGGGCCCAGAGGTGCTGAGGGCAGGGGCTGGGAGATCTGCAGCCACCCTGGGGCTGGTTCTGCTGTGTTGCCCAAAAACCTTTGCTTTTGGCCTTATATGGCAGCAGATGCAGGAAAACTGACCCTGTGGGCAGCCACTGCTCCCTGGGACAGCTCCCAAACTGAGTCACCCTGTGGCTCAGGGATTCCTCACCAGTGAGGTGAGAGCACAGGGAGCAGAGGATGCTGTGCCTGGATAAGCAGGGATTCAAATGGAGCAGGCTGGGCTTTTTGGAGTGAGAACAGAGGAGGGAACATCTGCCTTGTCATCCACTTAGTCCTGACACAAATCCCTGCTGTCCCCTGCCCATCCTGTGTCCATGGGGGATATCCTGGTGTAGGACACTCCTGGGTGCTGGAGGAGCTCCCGCAGGGAGACACAAAACTGTCCCACAGCACAGGGGTGGGGGGTTCCTCTGCACTGTCCCACACTTCCAAAACCGGTGTAGAAATCATCTGGCTCCCAAAAGGCAAGCACATGATTTAAACTGGATTAGAAAACTACACCTCTACCTCAGTTAGCTTGGTCCAGTAAAGCAGGTACCCAAGATCTGAGGAGGAGGCACAACATTCCCAGCTCTTCTTCCCTGACATGGCAGAGAGAAGGACTTGGGGGAGCTGTGTCTGTGCTGCAAACACACTGTTACATTAGGCTAATTTATTTCTGTAGAAAAATAATACTATATAGAAAAAATAAGGTCTATTTAGGGGTTGTGGCCCTGGCAGTGCCTAGCCCCTGATGCCATCCTGTCTCTACTCTGCAGGTTCTATGAGGAATACATGGAAATGCAGAAGGAGATGTGCTGCCGGATGTTTGCCAGCTCTTGTGGCTGAGCAGGAATCAAGGTAACCAGGCTGTGAAAAAAAGGCTGAGCTCTCCCAGAACCTCTGTGGTGTGTTCTCAGGGGGGGAACCTGCTTCTCTTCTGCCTGGGAGGGTTTTGGAGGCAAAGTGTGGAAGGTGATGGGCACGTGTGCAGGGGAAGGGTGCGATGATGGAATGTTGCTGCATCATCAGCTTGGGGAATTTTTCCTGGGCCAGGGACCTGGAACTGCCAGGAGTTGAGTAAGTTTGGTTTGTTGTTTCCTGTACTGCTTATCCCAGCTATTCCTGCTCAGAGCCAGGGGGAGGAACAGCTCTGTAGTCTTGTTTCTCTGCCAGTTAAAAGAAACAAAAAAAAAAAAATTGTTCCTGTCAAACTTAAGAATTGGATTTCCTCCTCCCCTCCAGCTCTCCTGTCTGGAGCTGTTGGAATGCCTCACTTCAGAAAAATCTAAATATTTTATTTCTGGGTTTTTTTGGTTGTGTGGTTTTTTTTTTTTTTTTAATATTAAAAAACCTGTTTGGAGAGAAAATTTCAAATAGCTGTTTTGGACTCTTTAAAGCCTTAAATCTTCCAGCAAAATTGACGGGTTTATAAATGCACAAAGGCTCTTTGATCATTCTTTTTTTTTTTTTTTTCTTTTTTTGTCAAAACCTACAGGGGGGTGGGGAGTGGAAATCTTTGCTGGTCTCTTGCTTTGGGGTAAACCCAAGGGAAGGAGTTGTGGAAAATGACAGCAGCCTTCTGTCAGGAAGCATCTCCCCAGCTTGGGGCCGTCACTTTGCTGCTGTTTTCTCTCTCTCAAACACAGGCAGCACCTCTTTGCTTGCAGAAGATGAGTATTGGCAGCCTTTCCATCAGTGCAGGGGTGTTTTTAAGGTTGGCTCTTTTGTCTGTGCTCGTGAGGAAGTTAAGGCAGCGTTCGAGGAAGGGGTTGGATCCTAAAAGAACACAACCCTCTCCTGGCTGGATGTGCCTCCTTGTGGAGCCTTTACCCCTCCTGCTGCCCCTGTGCCAAGCTGAGTGTGTGGCCCCAGAGCCCAAATCCTTCTGCCCTGGCTATGGGATGGCACTGGTGACATCTGTCATGGGTACCTGCCCCAAGAAAGGAGCTCTGAAAGGGGATTTAAGTCTGACAAGGTCGTGTGGGAAGTCTGTGGTTCTGGGCTTGGCAAGAGGCTCTGCTTCTCCACTGGCTGAAGTTCAGCTGAGAAGCCTCTAGGACCCTGGGTCTCATTCCTGATGGTGCCTGGGCTGGGAAGCTTTTTGTGTGGCTCTGGGCATCAGCTTGGCCCTGCTTTGTGGTGGGAGTCTGAGGGATTGTGGTGGTCTGGGGCACCACACGGGTTCTCCCCTGGGAAGATTGTGTGACCTCTTGTTTCCCAAAAAGTGGCTTGTGAAGGTGCTGATTTCCGCACGGCTGGTGGAAGTAAACCAGTGGGTTTGGCTAGGGGAGACTGAGAAGTACAAAGGGGAAGGGAAAAAGAGACACTTCTGTGGGGCTGAGCTTAAAGACTGGGCTGAACTCATCAGCCAGAGTTTAGCCACTGAGCCCAGTGTGTGGAGTTCTCCCACCTTACACAGCTTGGAAGTTGATTTTAGTTGCAGCATTAAAAATAGACCAAGTCTCCCAGACAAACATAAATCACCAAGACCTAAACAAGATTCTACTGTTCATTCATGGCAAGAGAAGTCCCTTTGCTGGAGGAGGTTCCTGCAGCGCCTTTGAGCTGGAGTTTGGGCTGCTGCTTTAAAACCTCATTACACATTCAGAGAGGAGCAAATCAGTTCCAGCAGGAGCTCCTGCTCCCTGTCAAAGGCGCTGGAAATTAGTCAGGCTGGAGGCAGAACTTTATGGAGTGTTTTCTGACAGCCTTGTACCAGTTTAGGGCACAAGCTGTACTGGAGCAGTCTGGCTTCATCCCTTCTGTGTTAGGCACTGAGTGAGGACATGTCCTGAGAGCGCCATGGTTGATCCAGTGGAATCACAAGAGTTGTGGAAAACTTTCCTGCATAACACCTGGCAGGTGCTTGTGGAGCACTGAGCTGACCTGTGGTCCAGCTCCCAGATGACTTGGAGCTGTAGCTGTGGCTTTTCCTCCCTCCTGGAACACTGCTGCATCCCTCCCCTGCCTCAGAGCTCCTTCCCAGGTGCTGGCATTGGGGAGTCCTGCTCTGCTACAGGGACAAAGTTCATTCCTCTGCACTGAATAATCCAGGGCTGTGTTGTGTGTTTTGTACAACTGCACCCAAACCTGGGCACACCTGAGCATCCTCCTTCTGCCTGGTGTCTTTGCGAGGGATTTTGCGGTGATAGGACGAGGGAGAATGATTTTAAGCTGAAAGAGGGGAGATTTAGATTGAATACTAGGAAAAAATCCTTCCCTGTGAGGGTGGGGAGGCCCTGGCACAGGTTGCCCAGAGAAGCTGTGGCTGCCCCATCCCTGGAAGTGTCCAAGGCCAGGTTGGATGGGGCTTGGAGCAACCTGGGATAGGGGAAGGTGTCCCTGCCCATGGAACAATATGATCTTTAAGGTCCCTTCCAACCTAAAGCATTCCATGATTTCTGTGTCCCTCTCACTGTAGAGCCCAGTTCCTCAAATTGCTACAAACAGCATCTTGCTCAGAACACAATTCTTACCTTTTTAATGCAGTTTGTGGTCAAAACAGATCTTTTCTTTGGTGAAATGCAAGGCTGCTCTCATGGTGCTTCCTGGGGGGAATTCAGAAATACTCAGAGGGGGAACACAGAGGCACAAACACTTTCTTAAATCCATCCTGCTGCAACTCCTTGGAAATGCCTTGTGCCTCCTGCTTGACCCTCTCTGGGTTTGGGGTATTTACCTGCCTCTGTCCACTTTGTGTGCTGCAGGTGTGTCAAGCCCAGTTTCCTGGGATGTGCAGAGCTGGAAGTCCTCCTTGGTGTCCCCAAAACTTGGCAAGGTGGTGAGCTGAGGCCTGCTGGCTTATGGGAGCCTTTGGTTATTGTTTGAAAGACCCAGCAGTGAAAAAAAAAAAAAAAAAAAATTTGTCATCATTGTATTACTGTGGTCCTTCATTGTAAGAGATCTAAATCATGAGGAGTGGGGACAAATTCCTTGGGAATGCCTGGGTTCCTTGGTGATGCTTTTGTCCCAGAAAGATGAGCATTTTGAGCTTTTTTTTTTTTTCCATTATAGGTGGGCCAAGGTTGAAAGCTTGTCTCTAATGTGCACCTCAGCTCAGTACACAGGAGAAATGGTCCCAGGAGTTGGGAGCACATGGGAAAATGTTCCAGTGAAAACAAACAGGGCTGAAATTATGGCAGGAAACAGTACCTCTGAGGTCAAACTTGTGATTGCCATGAATAGCAAGTCCTACCAATTCTGAAGGCATTAATGGGTGAGAATTGGCTGCAGAACTGGGGCTGTGTCACCAGGTAGAAGTGACTATAATTGGGTTTAAAATCAGCAGCAGTTGCTGGTTAAACTGACCTAATAAGCTGAAAGAGACTTGCAAATAAACGAAGTCTGTGCATAAAACAGTCAAACTCCTGCCTTGGGAAAGCTCCAGACTTGAAGTAAACAGCAACTTGCTCCTTCCCCTCCTGCTCTGGTTGTTCCTGGGATCTGAAATGTGCCTCCTGCTGATCCTGTCCCTCCCCGCTGCTGAGCAACACGGAACCAGCAATTCACTGCTCCTTTAGAATATGCAAATTCCTGTCCCACGGAGGTGTCCTGTGCTGCAAAGGAAATTGTTAAATCTCTGCTTTCTGCTGAGCCTGGCTGGGTGAGGGGGAAGGCTTGAAGGAGGACTTAATTAAGCATTCTCCTTGTTAAGCAGAGGAAGGAGAAAAGCTTTTAATGAGGTGGTTGGGTTGGGGTTTTTTGTTTTCCCTCCAGCTCTCTCCTCTTCTAGCATCTTGCCTTTTTTTTTTTTTTTTTTTTTTTTTTTTTTTTTTTTGTTCAGAGTTGTTCTGCAGTTCCTTCCTGCAGCAGTACCTGTAACATCTCTGTAGTAGGATCTTGGGCTCTGGAAACTCTGGAGAAAGGGCTGCAGGACCTGGTTTTAGGGATGCTCTGACATGCTTTCCCAGGGGGTGTACTGGACGTGGGTCTGGATGCACTAGGGGAGGCTTTGCCAGGCTGGGACTGGGGCTTAGAAGCCAAAAGAGGATGTGAAAGGGAAAGGAGGGAGATCTGTGCAATATCCCAGTGTCCCTCTGCGCCCAGCCTCATCCAAGGACTGCCTTGGGGCCCTGGGCTGTCCTCTCCGACTTAGGAAGTGCCAAAAGCCTGGGATTCCCCCTCTGTGCTCAAACACAAAGCTCCCAGGTGAGGCAGGAGCAGATTCCTGGCTGCATCTCTGGCAGGAGGGTGGAACCAGGTGGGGGTCTGGCTCTGCTCCCAGGGATCAAGGGACAGGACTAGAGGAAATGGCCTCAACTTGTGTCAGGGTAGGTTTTTGGACATGGAAAGGGCTGTAAAGTGTTGGAATAAACTGCCCAGAGCAGTGATGGAGTCACCATCCCTGGAAGTGTATAAAAAACATGTGGATGTGGCACTTAGGACATTCTTTAGTGGTGAACATGGTGGTGCTGCACTGATGGTTGGACTGGATGATCTCAGAGGGCTTTTCCAACTTTCTGTGAGTCTGTTTTCCTCCAGCTCCAACCTGAGGCCCTGGAAATCCAGGCTGAGTCCCCAGGGAATACCCCTGTGTGGGGTTTTACTTCTCAGAGCCTTTGCCAGCAGCTCTAATACAAAATATTCTGCTGTTAGAAACCAGTAGAGCGTGAAGAAGGTCCTGGGCTCTTCTCATTCCCATGATAACTCCTGGTTTATCATGCAGGTGCCGTTTAAAGAGAATGGGTTATGTGTAAGGTGGGAATTTCTTTATGAACTTTTAGCTTTGCAGGGCATTTAGTCACTGACCCTCACTTCCAGCAAGGAAACACACAGTGATCCTAAATTTTTCTCTGAATTATAAACTTTAAAGCCTTCTTTCTCCACCCCTTCAGTGATGCCCTGGCTGGGCACCAATCCTGCTGCTCTGGGAGCTCCAGGTGTTCTCTCTGAACTAGCAGAAGAAATGTTTTTGTCCTATCTGTTTCTCTTAGTTTTAAATCCAGGAATTTTAAATGTTCATGGAAACTTTTAGTGACCTGACACCCTTCAGGGGAGATGCTCTCCTGGTTACAAGAGGGTACTGGGGCTGGTCAGTGTTAAACCTGCCAGCTCTGTGCTCCAGTACAGTGAGCAGGGAAACAGTGACAGGCTTGGGAAGAGCTTGAAGTGCAGAGACAGCTGAGGTTAAATGAAATAAGTGCTGAGGGCCCTAAAAGTGTTCATTGTGGTTTTGGGAAATACTCCTCTGCTTCTCAGCTGCCAAGCATCGTTCACCCAGTGCATGGAGTCAGTGAATCTCAGTTTTTTATGTTGGAAAAGCCCTCTAAGGTCATCGAGTCCAACCATCCCCCAGCACTGCTGAGGCCACCACTGACCCGTGTCCCCAAGTGCCACATCCACATGTCTGTTAAACCCCTCCAGGGGTGGGGACTCCACCTCTGCCCTGGGCAGCTGTGCCGGGGCTGGACAACCTTTTCCATGAAGAAATTTTCCCCAGTATCCAGCCTGTCCCTCCCCTGACACAGCTTCAGGCCGTTCCCTCTCCTCCTGTCCCTTGTTCCCTGGGAGCAGAGCCCGACCCCCCCCCGGCTCCCCCCTCCTGTCAGGGAGTTGCAGAGCCAGAAGGTCCCCCCTGAGCCTCCTTTTCTCCAGGTTGAGCCCCCCATCTCCCTCAGCTGCTCTGTATTGGGATGTCCTTTCCATCAGCTGATGGGATTGGGAGCTGCATCCCTGCTGGAACAGGCCCTGTTTGTGTCTGTCGGCACCAGGAGATCCCAACAAGGGCTTTGGATCTGGGGAACGTGCTTTGGGAAACGCTTCTTGCTTCAGATGCAGGGAGTGTCTTGGCACTGCTGAGAGCTGCTTTGCAGAGCTGGAGGGTTATTTCCAGTAAGGACAGACGTGCCCTTCATGTGCCTCCTGCACGGCCCAGCCTGCTCTGTCGGGGCTGTTGATTCCATAGAATGCTGGGCATTATCGACCCAGGAGTTATCTGAGCTCTTCAAGGACTGGGAGCTGCTCTAAGGATCAGTGTCAGCCCTGACTTGCTGGGTGAAGTCCCTTCTGAGCCAGAAGTGTGTGTTGAAGAGTTCATCCCTTCTTTCACCTTCCCAGAATTGTCCCTCTTGTGAGACCTCTTGCTCTCTGAACAAGTGGTTTTGCTGCTTTATCTGGGTGCTGTTTGAAGGGGGTTTGGTTTTTTTTTGTTTTGGTTTGGTGTTTTGTTTTTTTTTTTAAGAAGCGCTTAGGAAGGAGCTCTGCTTTCTGTTCTTCCTTTTTACATCAGGAATCCTTGTCCTGTCCCAGATCTGAGCAGACTTGACAGCTCCTCCTTCCATCACCTCAGGTTCAGGATGGCAGTGCATGTCATCAGCATTCAGGGCCTTTGGAGTTGAGACTTGTTAGAGATCTCTGGAGAATTCCTGCTGCCACTGAGCTGTCTGTCTGGCATACAGACAGCGCTTGGAACTCGCTGTGGATCCTTTGCAGAGCTGAGGGTCATGACAAATTGACTTGTTAAAATAAAAAAAATCCTGAGAAAGAAGCGTGTAAGAGGGCAGTGGGAGTTCATGTAGCTTGGCTCTAGGAATGAGGAGCATCTGCTCCTTCTGCCTTCCTCTGTGAACTTGGGCACCTTAGATGGGGCAGCTGGAGCCCGTGCCAGCCTTTGGATGTCTGGATGAGTGTCTGGGTGCTGTGTGCTCTGCAGAAACACCCATAGCCACCTCGGCATTGAAGTGGCCACTTGAAGTACTCACAGCTGGACATCCCCAAACAGCACTTGGGCAGAGGGGAGGGCATGGCTGACTGCAGAGCCACTTCCCCAGAGAGCACCGAAGTGGTGCCTAATTAGGGAATTCTCTCAAGGCGCACTCAGAGAAAGCCGCCAGGGATGGCAGTGCCTCGTTTCCAGATAGAGCAGGACAGCCTGGAGTTGGAAATAGCTGTTGCTGCGCTGTGTCAGGGTGGATTGCCCAGACACGGAGTTATCAGCTGCTGAGAGCACCCTGGAGCTGCTGCTGGGCTTTCTTCTTGGCACTCTGCAGCCTGTCACCAACCTCTTGTGGGCTCCATGAGATTGTTTCCCTCCTGGCTGTGGTGGTTTTTCTCCAGGCTGTCATTCCAGAGTGGCAGTGCCTGTGGGGCTGGTCGGGGTCTGAGTGAAGAGCCCTTTTCAGATGGTTGCTGTTCCCAGCAGGCTCGTGTGGAGCTGTGGTGTTGGATGTGCTGGATCCCTTCCTTCCTTTCTCCATGCCCATTGCACATCCCATTTAGATCCAACACAAGCACTGAAGAGAAGGTGCTCTGTCTCCCCTAAGAGACACGAGGAGGCTGCATTTCTCTGAATATCCTTTGAGGTCACTTTTCTGGGATGTAAAAGCCTTCCAGGCTGCCCCACCAGCGGGATTTCTTGGATACTTCCCTTGAGGGGCACTCTTCTCACTGAGGGGTTATCCCAGTGCAGTGCTGCTGGGAGCTGCTGCCTCGAGGTATGGGCGTAGTGAGGGAGGAGAGACGGTTTAATTGCACGACTCCAACTTTGCAATTTCCTCGAGCTTTGATAAAAACTTTTGTCTCCTGTGTTTAGTGCTTCCCTGCAGCCCTGCTAGAGAATGGAGGCAGGGAAAGGGGGAGCTGGAAAAGATGCACCAACAGTTCTCTGTGCAAAAAAAAGCAACTTAACCAAATTGTAGAGCCTCAGTTAAACATTAACTGTTAATTATGGCTTAAATGCAGAGTAAAGGTGACTGTGGATATAAATGACCTGTGACCTGGCATGTTGCTCACTGTGAATTGATGGTCGGCCTTGTCATTGCAAAGGAGGAATTAAAATAGCTGGGACCAACAGGCCTGTGTGTGAACTTCAAAGGCAGCCTGTGCCTCGCTGAGTTGCTGCCAACCTGCTGTTAAGTGAAGGAAACAATCTTGGAGCAGGGTCCTGCCTGGATGGGGCTGTTCCCCTCTGTGCAGGAGCAGCAGAGGCTTTGAACCCCTTCCAGCTTCTGCATCTGCAGGGCCCTGTGGTTCCCCTCCAGTTCTCCTCTGATTGTGGAGCCATTAGGTGGAAATGAAAGAGATGAGCTGATCAAACACTCCCTGAAATGGCTTTAGGGTTTTGGTTTGAATATTTTTTTAATTAGCTGCATGTAAAGACTTTATTACTTCAAATAGCAGCCACGAAACCCTCTCGGTTTGATCCTTTATTTTCCTGGTGCACACGAAGCATCAGTAGCTGTAGGTTTGTACCCAGTTAGACACCCCAAACCACAGCCAACAGGCAGTGGGAACATGCAGGGATCAGCTTTGAAGTATTCCTATTGGGAACACATGAAGGAAGTGCTGTGTGGGGATGGGATCAGACTGACAAGGAGCAGAGTGGAAGTCAGTCGCATTTTAGCAGGAGCAAGGATGCTTTAGTCTGACAACACAGAGAACACTGTAGCACATCAAGGGTAAAGATTTTTTTTCTTCCCCCCACTTCAAGCCTTTCTTTCCTTGTCCTGGCTGATAGAACTTTGTGCTGTGAACTTGAAGAAATGATTTAAGCATTTCTCTCTCTGATTCATTTTCAAAGAGACAAGATCAGCTGAAGTGTCCTCCAGTCATTTTCCCTCTTTAGAAACTTCCTCTCCCCCTTCCCCTGCTCGGGGGAGATGCTGGAAAGTGCTGCCAGCCTGAACTGACTCTGGGTATCTTGTATGGCAGGAACATCATGTACCCCCAGTTTTGGAAGGTTTGGCGCTAAAAGGAGCCTGTGAAATGAGGCTCTTGGTGAGTGTGGGTGAACCAGCATAGTGACTCTGCCCTGAATCCCAGTTTGTGCGAGGCTGGAAGTCCTCACTCCTGTGTTTCTGGCAGCCTTGAGAGTTCCTCAGCTCTTTTGTGATTTTGTTATCCCAAGCTTTAAACTGGGGACAGCCCTTGAGAGAGGCACATTGTGCTGATTCAGGCTCAGTTTGCTGGCAGGGTGGCCCTTGAGTCACGGGTTCCGTGTGGCTCTGAGCACAGGGACTGACAATCCCGACAATCCCGGCCGCTCCGGGGTCAGCGGAGGGAGATGAGTCACTGGGGTGAGCGGGAGGCTGGGCTGGAGACTCCTGATCTTCCTCCCAGCCCTAATTATCCAGTGATCCTGTGGTGCCTTTCAAGGATGTACAATGAACGAGATGTGGATTCTGAGCATCATGTGATGCTTCATCTTCTCATCCTTCACTCTGAAAAGCGGCCGTTTCCCTCACAATTCCTGCTTTTTTTGCCTCCTGGTTAGCAGCCTGTAAGTTGATATCCTCTAAGGGACAAGCTTCCCTATTTTGCTACCAGTAATTTGATTTCCATGTGCAGGCATGGCCAGTGCAGCTGGGCTGGCTGAGACAGGACGTGGAGAAGTATAAAAATGGGTTTGAGCTCCTGGTATTTCTGAGTTGAGTTGGCACCTTTTGGATGAGATCCTTTGACCTTCAGAGCTGCTGCAGGATACACATCATGGGTTATCCTGGGGAAAGGTTTCCAAGGATTTTCCTAATTTTTATTTATTCAGCCTTTGCTGTTGATCCTATGGATGACAGAGGGACAAGGCTGATGCTTCATCCGTGATTTGGTACCTTTTGCACTGATAAATCAGGGAAATAGCCCCTGTATCGGTATTTCTTCACTGGTACCTCAGAGGTGTCACTGGCAGCAGCACCACAAGCAGCAGGATGTGGTACCAGGCACAGGAGAAGGTGCTGGGTCTGAGGGCCAGGGAGGGGAAGGTCCTGGCTCTGCAGGAGCAGAGGGGAAGTTTGGCTGGGAGAGGCTCTGAAGAAGCAGGTGAGTTTTTTGGCAGCAAGGTCACTGGAGCCACTAGGAAGTGAGGCAGGAGAGCCAAGTCCTGATCAGTGACCCAAGAGGTTCCCCTTTGAAATTCAGAGCTGGGGAGGGAGGAATCACAGGGTAGAAACACTCCTGGTTCTTATCCAGAGAAAGCTGATGCTGCACCAAGGTGCTGGTTTCCCTCCAGAAAAGGAGGGAGGGATGGGGTGGGGGCTGAGATGGGAGAAAGGGGCTTTGCTGGATATGGAATGTGCCATTTCTCCATGTGTGCCAGGGCTCCAGGACTGGCAAGGACCCAACTGCAAGTGGGAGCAATGGGTTGAGGGCAGGTAACAACACCCAAAGTGCTGGGGGTGTCTGGGATCCATCCCTGGGGTGGCCAGGCCTCCCAGTGCTCCTGTCCTGCACCAGGAAGGAGCTGGGAGCAGGGAAACATGGGGAGAAACAGTAGGAAGATGGGGTGAGGAGAACAGTGTATCTTCTGGGAGACACAGGACTGTCTCCAAAGGCAAAAAGTGAGTATCCAGGCTTTGGCTTTCCAGAACAGAAGTGGGAAAAAAAGCACAAGTGATGGGAATCATGGATGCCCCTGTGCAGGAACAGGGGTGGCCTGAAGAGTTCTCTGGGGCTTCCCTGAACTGGACTGGCCACTTCTGAGCTCTTGCCACTTACTAATGAAGTTTTATCCAAGTCCTCCACGAGGAAGTTGAATGGATTTTATGGGGATTTCCCTGTGCACGTCTCACTTGTGTTAATCCAGAGAATTCCAGGTGTTTGTTTCAGGGCCACTGGAGCTGTGCTGGTAACCACAGAGCATTTAATGCTGAAATGGAGTAAACTGTGCAGGTGATGCCTGGGAGACACTGACTGTGGTGTTTTGTCATCCTAGGACCTTTCCAGCTGCCCAGTCCTTGGACAGGAGGGAGACCCACCTGTGGGCACGTGGAGGTTCTGGCATCACATGTTTTGGGAAAAGGAGCCAGGAGCACTGTCTGCTTTGAGAAATGAAGGTTCTGTGTTTTACACACAAGCTGATTTTCCTGAAGTTGGGTTTGTGTGCCGTGTTTTGAGGCAGTTTCCAGAAGAATTAAGTCCTGCTGTTGGAGAGAGGAACGTGTTCCTTCTCTCTGCTTGAAGAAAACTCCTCCCTGACATCCTACCTCCTGCAGGTTCCAGGCTGCTTTTAGGGAATTTGTAAGTGGGAGGAGGATGCCGTGAAGTTTTGTATTTACACAGGTTGTTCTTTAAAATCTTAGGTTTGATATTTTTGTTCTGAGAAAATAAACCAACCTGAGCATTAAGGCTGTGCCAGTTTATTATGCAAGAGGGATTAATGCCTGAAAGGAGCTGGAATTTGGGAATGGGATCTGGTTTGTTGCTGTAGAGCTGACTCCCTTCGTGGGCAACAGCATCTTGTGCTCTTTATTTTGGCTGGATGTTCCTGTGAGTGTTGGTGCTAAATTTAAAATTACTGAAGAATGCCAGCTTTGTCCCCTGCACGTCCTGTGACTCCTCCAGCTTCCCTGGCGTCAGGATCCTTGGGAGCAAATTCCACTGTGTGCTCATGTGGGGGTGAGGCTGGGATTGAATAAATGCAGAGCCAAAGATGCTCCCAGGGCTGGAGCCCCTCTGCTCTGGAGCCAGGCTGGGAGAGCTGGGGGGGTTCAGCTGGAGACGAGAAGGCTCCAGGGAGACCTGAGAGCCACTTACAGGGCCTAAAGGGGCTCCAGGAGAGCTGGAGAGGGACTGGGGACAAGGGATGGAGGGACAGGACACAGGGAATGGCTTCCCACTGCCAGAGGGCAGGGATAGATGGGATACTGGGAAGGAATTGAGGGTGGGGAGACCCTGGCACAGGTTGCCCAGAGAAGCTGTGGCTGCCCCATCCCTGGAAGTGTCCAAGGCCAGGTTGGAGCAGCCTGGGCTAGTGGAAGGAGTCCCTGCCCAGGGCAGGGAGTGGAATGAGATGAGCTTTAAGGTCCCTTTCAGCCCAAACCATTCTGGGATTCTGTGAATTCCAAAGCAGTCCACCTGTCCCGCGTGGTCTTGTCTGTCCACTCGTCCCTGCTTTTTTCCCAGGAAGGTCTGAAACCGATCCCCCCAGTCAGTCCCGGTTCGTGTTCCCGAGCCCTTTCCCGGCCCGACACTAGATGGCAATGCCTCCTTCCCAATGCTTCTCCAACGGCCGGTGATCGGGATTCCTTCTGATGGGCTTTAAGTCTGGATATTGGTGCTTTTCTGCACCAGTTGTCCTGATAATTTTGCTTGGGAGCTGATGCCTTTTCCCTAAAAGAAGTGGAGAAACTTTGTCTTTCCTGGGATAAGGCATTAATTTTTCCAGCAGGAGCTGGTGCCTGCCATGGGCTGTGCTGGCACTTCCCTGCCACCCCTTGGGATGATCAAGTGTGGGCAGCTGGATCCATGAGTGGAAACTTGGCACATCCCTGTCCACTGCTGACCTTGGAAAGGCAGGACCTCCTGCTCCCCACACTGGGGACAAAACCCAGCGGGGGGAAGGCCTTTCATCTGCTAAATCTGACCTGCAGGACTGGGCGTGGGTGGTGTGGCTGCTGTGGCACAGTGAGGAGCTTTCCAAGCCTCTGGAAGGTCTTCTCCAGTCCTGCTGCCAGTGGCAGGAACAGCAGCCACTTCCCTGTCACTCAGCTCACGCTGGTGACTTGTACTTGATCCAAGGTCCCTCTCCAGGTTAACGGGCAGTTTGCTGCTATTTGACACTTCCCATGGTGAATTAGACCTTGCTGAAGTGCATTTTTCCACTTTTCCTTACCAAATTATAGCCAAAAATTACTTTCCTGAGCTTTATTTATTTAATTTTTTCGTTGTTGTTATTATTAAAGGAAGAAATACAATCTTTCAGCCTCTGGGCAAAATCAAAGGTGTGTTTGGACCTGACTTGGCATTAAAACAGAAATACAAAGTCCTTAACTTAAAGAGACAAAAATCTCTACAGAGAACCACGCTTTCTGGTTGGTAGTCGAAAAACACAGGCTTGGAGAAGTTTCCTACTGGAATTTTTGATTTTGGCCAAAATGCCTCCCCTTTCCCCCTCCTCCCACATTAAATACTTTTTTACAAACACCTTCAGTGTGTGTTCCCTGGAGAACCTGCTCCAAAGGTTGGTCCCAGCTCAGCAGTGCTCTTGTATTTCCAGTTTGGATTTATCAAATGTCAACCTTCCAGCTCCAGGTTTGCTCAATTCCAAGATTATCTGATCTGGGGTGATGTTTTCCTGGTGTGGGTGTTTGCCCAGCCCTGAGGTGTTTGTGTCCCCTCAACCCATCAATCCAGCTCCTTGGGCCTGTGTGGGGTGTGAATCACAGCCCGTGTGCCACCTGTGGGTGCTCCTGTGTGTCACCTCTGTGTCTCCCAGCCTGTTATTCCCTCATCACTGAGCCCTTAAGGACACGATGAGGGCAGTGAATCCCCACTCCGTGCCCGTCCTCTCTGCGGGCAGCTGGCACAGAAACCCTGGGGAGCACTGGTGGGTGTCGCTGTCCCCCCTCACAGCCTGGGCTGTGCTTTGCTGGGGACGAGGGTGGGCTGAGACCACTGGCAGGTAACCGAAACATGTGGGATGGCAGAGCTAAAGCTGGGCTGAGACATCCAGGGCACGTGGAATGGGGATGCTGGCAGGTGCCCCAGGTTGTGGCACCTCCTGTTTGGTCACAAGTCTCCTCCCCCAGCCTGGGGGTTATGTGGTGGGAGATGCAGCTTCTACCCCTCCAAACTTTCCTGCCGTGTGTGGGGATGTTGGTCCCATCAGCTCTGCCTGAGTGGATGCTCAGCACCCTCTGCCAAGCCTGGAGCAATCCTGCTGATCCTGGGGGCCTGGGGGCTTGGGCACTCTCCCTCCACCATCCCTGTGCTGCTGGCAGGGCAGAGGGGAGGCAGGAAGGGATCGAGGGTCCCTGTGGTGCTGGAGCCCCTCAGGTCACTGGGAACCCCATTCTCCTGGGTCAGAACAGGAACCAAGGACCCCCATGGCACTCGAGTCCCCGGGCTGAGACAGGAACTGAGGACCCCCGTAGCACTGGAGCCCCTGTGCTGGGACAAGGACCAAGCACCCCATGGCACTGGAGCCCCTTAGTCACCAGTCACCTCGTTCTGCCAGGTAGGGACAGAGACCAAGGACCCCCGTGGCACTGGAGCCCCCAGGCTGGCACAAGGACAGAGGACCCCCATGGCACCAGAGCCCCTCAAGTCACAGGGCACCCCATACCCCTGGGTCAGGACAGGGACCAAGGACCCCCTTGGCACTGGAGCCCCCAGGGGGGGAACAGGAATCAAAGGTCCCTGTGGTGCTGAAGCTCTTTGAGTCACCAGGCACCACATTCCCCTGGGTAGGGTCGAGGACCAAACACCCTGTGTCACTGGAGCCTGTGGCTTGGGACAGGAACTGAGGACCTCCATGGCACTGGAGCCCTCAGGGTAGGACAGGGACCAAGGACCCCCACGGCACTGGAGCCTGCGGGTTGGCACAAGAACAGAGGACTCTCATGGCACTGGAGCCCCTCAAGTCACAGGGCACCCCATACCCCTGGGTCAGGACAGGGACTAAGGACTCTGCTGGCACTGGAGCCCCTTGAGTCACCAGTCACCTCGTTCTGCCAGGTAGGGGCAGAGACCAAGGACCCCCTTGGCACTGGAGCCCGCAGGGTAGGACAGGCACCGAGGACCCCCGCGGTGCTGAAGCCCCTCTAGCAGATGCCCCCATTCCCCCGGAACAGCACCGGGGACTCCCTCAGACCTCCTCATCCCGAGGGCCGGCTCCGACAGTCCCGGCAGCGGCAGCCCCTCGGTGCCCCGGCCCGGGCCGAGCCCCGCCGGGCACGGAACGCTCCGTGCTCCGCTCCCGGCCCCGCGTTTGTGTTGGCACCGAGCGGCGAGCGGGGCCGGTTTAATTGGCAGTTTTGTTTGTGGCCAGGGTGTTATGAAAAGGTTTTCTGTCTCCCTCTGTAAGTTCCCCTGAATATGTTTTCACTCTTAATATAATATTCACTTCATTATTAGCTGAAAGAGGCTCTTTTCAGAGAGGGGTTCCCCCCCCCC
>VZRE01004806.1:55321-100604 GCA_013396775.1 Cephalopterus ornatus | reverse complement strand
CTGTCATCTAATTAGCTGTTAATCAGCCAGTGTGCAGGCTGGGCAGTGCTGGGCCCCAGGGAGGGTCTGTGCGACCCCTGTCCCTTGCCCAGGGAGCAACAACCCTTGGAGGGACACTCCTTTCAGCGCTCGCACTGGTGCCCACTGCCCACCCCAACAGTCCTCGCCCCCTGCCCCAGTGAAGCCCCTGGGGCTCAGACTGCCAGACTGCAGCTGGAGGAGAAGGGCAAGAACCACCCTGGAGCCAGAGTGGGGGCAGGGGCTGGGTTTGGGGCCGCTCACCCAGGGCTTTGAGCTGCCAGGATGCCAGGATTGATGTGGCAAACAAAGTTGCCTTTAATCTGCCCCCATCACCCCCAGGGTGCCAGGATAGTGGGAGAAGCTGAGCCTAGCTGAGCAAAGCCTTTGCCTCTCCCGGAGGCTGTGGTGTGAAGGAGCCCCCAGGGCCCATGTGGTGTCGGTGGGGGGGACACCGAGGGGCTCACACCTGTTTTGGGTACCCCCGGCTGTGCTGGTGAGCACCCAACCAACCCCTTGCCCTAGGCTAGGAGTGATGATGGTGCCAGGGCAGGGACTGGGGGGGCTGCAGCCTCCGGGGCTCCCCCGAGTGCCACGGGAGGGTTTGTTTGGGCAGAGAGAAGGGCCGTGACCTGGGGCAGGAGAGTCAATATTGGCTGCGGGACAGGCTCCAAAGTCCAGCTGGGGAGCCGGGCACGGGCTGGGCGGGGGCTGCCCGGGGAGGGGGCACAGGGCCATGGCCCCGTGCCGGGGGTTCAGCCCATGTGCCACTGTCCCCCCCAGGTGCTGAGGCCGGAGCCAGCTCGGTGCACCTTTGGCTCTCACGCCAGGCACACGGCCTGGCGCTGGTGCCCGGCCGGCGGCACGCCTGGGACAGGCTGCCCTTGAGCACCGGGCGCTTGCCAAGGAGCGGCTGCCTCTGGAGCGTTTGCCCAGATAACCCGGCCCCGCGGGCCCCCGCTATCGGACACCAGTGGGGCCGCCGGCGCCCACCGCCACCCGCTATCGGCCCCGGCAGTCCCGCCGGCTCCACCGGAGCCTGCCAGCCCCAAAAGCTGGGCACGGCCAGGATATAGCTCCACGGAGCCTGCCCCAGGGAAAGGCTCTGTCCCAGGACACCGCTGGCTCCTTGTTTACAGCCACTTTTAACCGCGTGCTGGGGAGGCTCAGCCTCCCTCCCTATGCCCCACCCCGAGCTCATCCCTGCATCTCCTCTCCATCCTCCTCAGGGCAGCTCCAAGGGCACCAAACCCCCGGCTGGAGTGAATCCTCTCTGCGAGGGGCAGGTGAGGATCAGCACTGCCCCGGCCCTGCAGGGCAGCCCCCGGCTTGGGCTGGGATGGGCCGGGATGGACTGGGCTGGCTGCAGGATCTGGGATGGGCTGGCTGCAAAGGCTGGCATAGGATGGCTACAGAGGCTGAGTTGGGGCTCCCACTGGGTGGGAATGGGCTTGGGATATCCCCGGTCCTGGTCCAGCTCAGCATTAAGAAGTGGAACCTCATGCCCCAGCACTCGCTGAGCCATGGGGGTTATCCCCCCTCACATTGGACAGATGCTCCCTCCTGGTTTGAGCAGCAGAAGGAAGGCTGCTGTGCTCTGGGAACGTGCTAAAAATCCCATTACCCAGACTATTAATTAAGAATTAAGCCATGAGGAAGCCCAGGGGGCCAAGCTCAGGCCTCCTCTTCCCGAGGCCCTGTGGGAACTCCAGCAATCCCAGGGGTCTGTCACAGGCAGCCCCTGGGACGCGGCTGTACCAGGGCCAGTGAATGTCCCCCAGCCCCCGCTGCCCTGCCAGGTGTGGGGACAGCTATTTATAGCCCCACACAGGACACCGATGCCATGGAGGGGCTGCTATAAAAAGCAAGTCTCCAAAAGGTCTCAGAGCAGATGCTGGTGAGAGATCTCCGTGTTGAGGCCTGGAAACGTCCCAGCTGGAGTCACACTCGGATTCACCCAGGTCCTGTTGCACGGCCAGCAAAGCCAAACCAGCTCCTGTGGACAGGGCATGAGGCTTCTCCAGGGAAAACAGCATCTGTCCACTGCCAAAAGCCTTCAAGCCCTTAAACCCATCGGGACTTCCCTGCCCAGCAGTGCTGGGCCTGGTTGCAGCACTCCCAGGTTGGATCCTGAGCGAGGAAGAGGATGAAGACACTCAAGAACCCATCCCTCTCCTGGGCAGTGCGGCACTGGCAGAAACAGGCAAAGCCTTGGCCAAAAACCCTTTGTGTCACAGCTGTGGGCTGTCAGCAGCCCTGGGCCATCACCACCCCAGCCATGCTGCCCTGGGACACGGCAGGAATGGTCCTTGCTGCCAGCACAGCTGTGGCTGCAGAACACCCCAACACCAGGGAAGAGATGTTGGGGACAGCCAGGCCCTGCTGGGGCCAAAGAACAGAGACACTCCAGTGCCTCCTGACTCCCTCCAGGGGTACCCAGTGCCACCCTGCATGGAGCAGGAGGACAAGGGTCACACTGGCAGCCTGCAGGGGGACAAGGGACCCACAGGAGTGGCCACAAGAACTGTTCCCCTGTCCAGGGCCTGGCAGAGCACAGCCCTGTCTCTGGTCACTTGGGAGGGGGACAACACACAAGGCCACACCAGCACAGTGTTGGAAGCTGAGCTGCTCTTCTCTTGCTCCACAGCTCCATTCTCCCTCCCAGAAACGGGTGATGGAGGCTCTAGGAAGGCAGAGGTGAGACATCCCAGACAGTCCCACACCAACACCAGGACCCGCAAAGGACTCGCACAAGCCACATTTACAAACACAAGTACATAATGTTTATTCTTAAGTTTCCAATTTATTACAAGTACAGCCCTTGTGGCAGAAACCCCCTCCCCCCAAATGACACTGATTTTTTAAAAAACGTACAGTTCCAAAGGTTCCACCGTGTAGGACCTGCAGGAAATGTTCTCTAGGAAACAGGACAAAACAGCCTCTGAGGGGACGTGCGAGATACAAACGTCAGTGCTATTTTGTGGGGCAGGGAGTGAGGCTGGGGAGAGGGAAGGGGCTGGAAACCTGCCTCATCTGCAGCCATTGACAGCCCAGAACTGAAACAAATACCTGTTAAAAAAAACCAACAAACAAAACCCTAAAAAGTTCACAAAACTAGGCTGCAATTCTAGGCTGCAGTTTGTAATCGATGATTCTTTTCTTCTCAATTCCCAGGAGCTGCAACAGCTGCTTTTGCTTTTCTGTGACAAAACCAGCACCAGGCAGCCCCGTGGCCCATTTGTTCCAAAACAAACACTTCTGGGATAAAAAGTTCAAAACCCTGATTGTATGATCCAAACCTGTCATGATGGAGAGGAGATGAGAAAAGGTTCCTTAGGGAAAAGTCAGCATCTAGGGTGACAGGAGCCAGTGCTGGACCGTGGCACAGGATCGGGCTGACCAGGGGAGCATGAGGGAGGGTGTTACTACAAAACACGGTGAGAGCGTGGCTGAGAGGGACTGGGACACCCCTCCCCAACAAGTCCCCTGCTCTAACTCCTGCTACTGGTAGGAAAATGAGTTTTAAAGAGGGGGGAAAATATAAAGCAAACACGATTTTATATAAACTGTACATGTGCCAAAGCAAGACAAGGGTATCTTACAGGTGTTCTTTGTACAAGATCACAGCTAGAAACAAGCCACTTTCAACTAGAAAATTAATTTAAAAAGTTACACAGCACATGTTTCTGCTGCTCCCCTGGCCCCAGAGCTCCCTCCGGGCTGGGCAGACACCCCCACTCTCCAGTTTGCTGCTGGCACTCCGGGCATCCAAAGGGCTGTGTGACCGTGGGCGGCTCCAGGTGAGCAGGGAGCCTCCTCCTGACGTGTACAGGTGAGGAGCTGAGCTCAGAGCCCTCCTTGGAGTGAGACCTCCAGGGATTGCTCCCCAAGGAGAGGGGGAAGCAGGAGCACCTCGGAGCAGTGGTGTTGGGATGCTGGTGAAAGCCGGCTGGCCGTACACGTAAGTGCTTGCTCGCCCCACACAGCCCCGGCACCGGGGCTCAGCATTAACACCATATAAATATATACATACAAGCCCGAGCAGCCCATTGGCCTGATGGCACCCAGTCCTTCCGTGGGGCAACATGATCCCTCCCTGCTGGGCTCCCAGCACCGGCAGCACACGGTCCCACCGCGCTCCGGCTGCTCGCAGAGGGGAGGAAGCGGCTCATTCCCAGGAAGCCGATGGTGCCCGAGCTGGAATAGGCTTGGTGCTCCCCTGCCCAGCCAGGCTTGGCCGGGCCCTCCCCTCGCCCTCCCGACCTTCCCCTCCTGGCAGGACAGACTCTTGAAGAGCTTTGTGGATTTTGCAGGAAGCAGTAAGTCATCTCCGCTCAATGGATGACCAAATACTTGAGGAAATTGCAGAAAAATTAAAACTAGGACGGGCCAAAGGGAAGGCTGGATTAATAGAGAAGTGCCTGCTGCTTCCCAGCTCCCTCCAGACAACCCATCCTGCTGCCCGGCAGCACCAGAAGGCCTGCTCCAGCTCTGGCTCCCCCCTTAGTCTCCCCATCCCTCATTTCTTCCTTTTCCGCCCCCGGGAATGTTCAAGGGGCTCTGACTCACTGTCCCCTTCCTGCTCCTCCAGTCCCTGGCCCCTGGCAGAGAGCTGCTTGCGTTTCCTGCGCACATACGTGTGGCCTGGCAGGTGTTTGTGCACCATGTCAATCAAACACTGCTCTGTCTTCTCCAGGCAGGACAGTACGTGACTCCCGTTCTGGTTGTAGCGCTCGGCATTGGAGAACACCTGCTTCATGTCGGACAGGAACTCCTGCACAGAGCGGTAGTTGCCACAGGAGCACTTGCTCTGCATAGTCTGGAAGTCCATGGGGTTGCTGATGACCTCAAAGTAGTCTTCAGCTTCCTCCGTGGTCACTGGCTCCCTGCGGAAGGAAGGGTCACAGGGGTAGGAGGGGAAGGCCAGCTCCGGCCATGCAGTGCCGGGCTGCAGAGGAGGGGGGTCCCCCCCTACTCTTCCACCTGCACCCCCACAGTGCTGCAACAAGCCCAAGCAGCACCTCAACAGCTCCACAGGCATACCAGCCCCGTGGCACAGTGATGGGAAGGACAGGAGCCCCAGGAGCTGGTCCAGGCAACAGGGCAGGTCCATAAGTTTACTCAGCGCCCCAAAAATCCTGGGGGCTGCGGAGAGCACCCACCCCCCCACTTCAGCCTCCTGCCCACCACCCTCTGCTCCATCACCTCAGAAGGAACCCTAGTCTTCAGTCCAGCTGAAGACTAAGAACATGGTGGTTTCTTCTGGAGCAGCTTCTTCCCAGCCATAACTTGATTTTGGAATCCCAAGTCTCCCAAGCAGATCTGGCAGGACTGTGGCATGATCAGCCCACACCTCCACACTGCCTGTGGCCAGTCCTGCCTGTGGAGGAGGAAGAGGAGGCCACCTGCCCTCACCTGAAGGGCCAGCTGAAGCGGTACTTGATCAGCTTGCCCAGGATCTCCTCACACTTCTGCAGCTCAAGGCTCTGGCGACGCGCCGTCCTCTTCGTCTGAAGAACCTGCCCACACAAAGGACGCTGTAAAAGGAGGGAACCACTACATGCTTTGGGGTTCAGCAAACAGCTCTAAGGCCAAAGGAGCTGGTTCTCAGCACAGGAATGACATTTCTTCCCTGTGAGGATGGTGAAGTCCTGGCACAGGTTGCTCAGAGAAGCTGTGGCTGCCTCATCCCTGGAACTGTCCAAGGCCAGGTTGGACGGGGCTTAGAGCAACCTGGGATAGTGGAAGGTGTCCCTGCCCAGGGTAACGGGTTGGAACAAGCTGAGCTTTAAGGTCCCTTCCAACCCAGGCCATTCTGTGGTCATGCAGTTTAAGTTCCAGGGTGGGAGTCCTATCCACGAGCTCGGGGGGAACAGCTCACAAGCAGCCTGCCTTTCCTCCAGGGACAGGAGGCTTCTTCAAGGTAAGTTCAAAGACAACATGATCTCAACAAGCAGCCAAAAAATAAATGCCAGAAAATGGAGAGTGTGAATTCCTTGTCCCTCCTTTCTCCAAGGCAGCACCCGAGGCAGAGGGAGAAGCACTTGTGCTGCCGTTCTGCCACGGCAGAGCTGACTGTGCCATTTCAAATCCCAGGGAGCAGCTGGTGCCCAGAGCGCTGCTGTCTCTGCACAGGCTCAGCACAAGGTCAGCCTGGGGACCCGCCACAGATCACCCCCAGCACAGGGACATCCCCTCAGCTCTAAGGGCACAGCTCATGGAATGTTGCTGCTGAGGGGACGCTGGATGGCAGGAAGGCTCCACAACACAGGGCACTCTGTATCCTGACCTAGCTCCAGCCTCTTTCCAGGACAAATGATAAGTCGTAGCAGAGTCCTCTACCCCAAGCCAGTATGCTGTCAGAGCTGTTCCAGAAAGATTTTCCCCACTGGAATATCCCTCTGCACTGGCTGTGGCAGCCCATGCTGGACTTGCTGGCTTGGTTGCCCTCCAGTCTGTGACACAGCCCACAAGCCAGCCCACATCCAGCATGAGCAGCAGTGAGCCCAGAGACTATGCGGAAGGAGAGCGACAGACACACCAGCACTAGTGCTGGCCAGGGGACAGATGGCAGATCTGCAGGGGGCTGTGACGTGGCCGTGGGGCTGGAGTATCCTCACGTATCCCCCGTGGTGTGTCCCTCCCCAGGGACAGACACTGCAGCTCCCCCCACCCAGCATGCACAGACTGCTCTGTGCAGGAGTGTATGGTTTTATTCTTTAAATGTCAAGTGAAACCTAAACCAGCCAAATTATGTCCTGGAGGTTGGGGAGTGACCATACGGACAACAACTGTCAGAAGACGGCCAAGGCTGTGGAGCAAGGGTCCAGCATTGCTGGCATTCCCTGGCCATCCAGGACCCCTCAGTCCCCCCCACCTCTCCACAGAGACATATGGATACTATTTAAAACCCTTTAACAAGCTGCAGGCTGCCTGCTACTCAAGGGGACAATGTGTGAAAGCGGCTGGGGAGGGATGCCTGGCATATCTGTGCTCCGTTTGCACTGGGCCCTTAAGGATATGCCTCCTTTGTTAACCCACCCCAGCCCAACCCGGGCTTCCACTAGGATTCAGGGTATTTCTCTGGGAAGGGGAGGGAGGAGGTGTGCCACCTGTTTGGTTTGTAACTCATGAAGTGAGCAGCCTCTGGGGAACAATTTGGCTCTTACCAGCTCGTCGATGTCTGCGCCGTTGACAGGTGCCGTGCGCTGCCGGGGTCCCCGGGCCGGGTGCAGCGCCTGCTTCTTCCTCTGGTGCCTTCCCTGCCTCAAGGAGTACATGGAGCCCTGCTTGCCCCGGGCTGCCCTCCTGGGCCTCACTGGAATAGATAAGCAGCGGGCTTAGAGGAGTAGGAGCATCTAGGAGCAGAGGCCAGCAGCCCTCTGCCCCCTGTGCCAGGCTGAGCCCCACAACACCCAGACTCGTGCCAGCTGTGCTCTCACACCCTCTCCAGAGGGGATCCATTGGGCATCACCTCCTGCCCGAAGAGGCCATGCCAGGCAACAGCCTGCTGCTAAAGGGTGCTCACACACAGCAGATCCTCAAGCTCCAAGGGAGACCTGGGAGCTCCCAGGTCATCCTCTGCAGGTCATGGAGAAGAATCTCCCCCTGCAGAGCCAAGTGCTGAGACCCCAACATGTCAATGCTTGAGGGAGTGTCAGGGAAGCAATGCAAGGACAGACAGTTGTCTCAAATAGAACTACAACATCCCCTCTGAAAGCACCAGGAGCAGAAACTTGGGAGTTTCCCCCGTTTTTGGGGATAGGTGGTTTTCCAAGCATTTCCAAGCGGCCCACACGGTGCGATAAGCCAGCTGCTAAGCCCCCCTGAAAAGGGAGCTGTGTGCTGGGGGAGTGTCAAGTTACCGCAGCCGGGAGCTGCTCCACGTGCTGCAAGTGGGAAACAATGGGATTTTATTCCCCAACACCAGGGCTGCCGCATTATATCCCACAGAAAGGCACTTGCCTGTGCAACCCTGCCTGTCAGAGCTCCGCACCGGCGGTGCTGACGCACTCCCTTGTCTTAAGTTTCTCCCTGTGTACCGGGAGAATGTGTTGGCCTTCCCAAGTCAAACCTGTTCCACCTGGTCCCAAGTCCTCGAGCAGGCTGTATCCAGCAGGCTGTATCCCTCAGCTGCAGGCTGGGATGCAGCCCCATCCCATAAATCACGGTGCCGGCCCCCCGTGCGAGGCGTGTGGCGGGGCCGCGGGACGTCTGCCCGCTGTCACTGCGCTTGTGTGTCAAGCGTGCGGCACGTGCTGAATGTCTGACAATCCAACATTCTACGTTAGATCCCCCAGGATAAACGCCACCAGGATTAATGGGACTTCTCTATTAAAACAAAAGTTTTCCACGGTGACCTTTCCATGTTAATGCTCTTTAAAGCCAGGGGTTGCATTTAGCACTTTATTTTTAGTGACTGTAGCCCTCTTTTGCTATTGTTTGGAAACCTTGGCTCAGCTCCTGCCTTGGCCATGCAACACAGGCTGAACACACTCCAAGTGTGGACATGGATACGCCGCAGGACAACAAGCGGCGTGCATAGCCGGGGTATCAGTGAGCCTCCCTGAAACCAGAATAAAGCGAGGGAATCAAGACTTAGGCCTGGATGGAAACCCTCAAAAGAACATGGGATAATCCTCTGGGTCCCAGTCTCTGGATTCCATCTGCCCCCCGTTAAGACAACCTGCAGTTAATGTTATGTCAGTCAAGGGCAGTTTGACAGAAAGCAAATGCTGGCAGTGTGCCCTTCCTAGATTGAGCTTTGCAGTGCAGCAAGTTGCCCAATTGAGACTGGATCTAATTCCCCTAAAACCAAAGTGGATACACAAGTAAAGATGTTTAAGTGGAGAAGCAGCCACTGAGGAGTCTAGAAATCCCTCTTTCATTCCACCCAGCTGCTCAGGAATGCTCCAGTAAGGCATCCTGACTGGTCTCTGTACGCAATCAAAGGGTGCTGGTGGTCCAGGCCACACTACACCTGGAGCACTGTGCCTTCCCACTGGAATGGGCAGAGGAAGTGCTAGTCCTGTCTCAAAATGCCTCCTTGCCAAATCACTAGAAGTCCTGCACTCAAGGGGCTATAAGCTGGTGGGAAGGAGAAAAGCAAGGAGAGGGGGCTGTAGTTAGAGCTCCATAAACATTTATAACAGCTTCCAGGGTACCAACAAGCCCTGCAGGCACAGGGACTGCCAGTCCCAGGAACTGCTGGGGCTGCTGCCCCCACTGCAGCCTCTGCTGATCCCTCCCAGCCCCTGGAATGGTGTCAGTGTCCCCAGGGAGTGACTGGGCAGTGAGTGAGAGCTTGCAGCAGTTTCAATCTTTGCTAGTGCTGACCCCATCACAAAGGGCCAAGGGTTCACTGCAGCTCCTCAGGTAACCACAGCCTTGATCTGGGACATCTCCCACTGTTTCACCTGCTTTGTGTGAGGAAAAGCACAAATCCCAAATAGGGTCAATACTTTACACACTGAAGGCAGAAGGTTAATATTTTCTGTTACTTCCCTGCATGGTCAAAGCCTTACATTTCAGTCCAGCAACTTCATAATCTTCTTCCTCCTCCTCTTCCTCCTCAGCATCGGGTTCATCAGAAGCCTCCTCACCTTCATCACCTTCATCTTCAGCAGAATCCTCTGCATAGCTCCTAGAATAAGGCAGGTAAACATGTTTGTGGCACCAGAACCTGGGCATCAGCAGCCCTGGGCACCCAGTACTGTTTGTGCCGCACAAGAAACACCAGGCTCGGCCCAAAGCAGTGCAGAGTTGTAGCTACAACTCAAAGGGCACTTCCCAGGCTGAACATCTGGGCTGAAAATCCCCAACAGCTGGATCAGGGTATTTTTTGGTGTTCCAGGCACCGTGACCACACGACAGTGCATTTTAAGACTGGGATTGCTGTGGAATTATTCCTCCCTGAGAGGATGAGTTGCTGTTTTACCCAGGTTTGCAGGCCTGGCCTAAGGAGTTTCAGCAGGGGGCTTTTTCCTGCTGGAATATTTTCCCTATACTATTGGAAACAGATTGGTTTCCCCACGCTATAGGAAACAGATCCATGAGCAGAGGGTCAGGCTCCTCACGTGCCAATGTCAGAAGCCATCCAACCTCCCTGCCCAGCACATTCCAGCTTCTCACCTGCGTCTATTCAATCACTCCAACCATTAAAAACCAGGAAAAAAACCAGCATGCACAGGCAAAAGGGGACACAGGCAAAGCTGCCGTGGGAGTCTCAGTCCTCTGCAGAAAGAGGATCTTAAGCAACAAAAGGAATAAACTCCCACAGCACCGGGAGGTAAAAGATCTCCCAGGGTGACATTCTTTTCCTGCCTCAGCCAGGAGGAAAAGAGTAGAAAGCAGATAACACAGGACAGGTGTTCCCCACCTGATGGCTCTGGTCCAGGAGTTGAACAGCTTGCAGGTGACTCTGCCACATCAAAGTAACCATGATCTCAGGCCAGAACAGCTGCCTTTAAGCCCTGTCATTTCTGTACAAGCCTGAGGAACTCTTACATGGTCTCCAGGGAGTAAGTAATACTTTTAAGGCCATACACCACCTGCACAGTACAGGCTGGCACACACCTCTATTGTGCTGCTGCTCTGCCAGGGAGGATCTATTGGTTGTTTCCAACACAGGGAGATGCAGCACAGCCACCAGCAGCACAGGACACACCGTAATATTCTTAACTTCCAGCCTGTAGTTCAAAAAACAATCCAACTCCTCGCTGTCAAGGGGCAACTACTCACTTCTGCTGAACAGAACAACTTTGCCCCTCAAATCATGTTCTCTCTGTTGCACTATAAGGTGTTCCTGTCCTGTTCAGGTTTATCAGGTCCAGAAAACCATCAGAGTGCCATTTTGTAGCCTGATTTGTTGCAGCAGAGGGGCTGGGCTGCAGCCTGGAGTAGTATCTGCTCTAACTTACAAGAACCCCCCAGTAACTCAGCCCAGGGGCCCACAGAGCTCCAGTGTTACCAACAACATGAAAAACCAACCCAACCAGCCACTCAAAGGAAACAACAACCCTTAGTGCAGCTGAGTTTGGTGGGTGTTTTGTGCATGTTTTCACTGCCAAACACAAGTTATTTATTAAAACTCCTGAAGCTGTCATGGCTCAGTACAACGCAGGTGTGCTGAACTTACAGCCCAAAAAAAAAAAAAAAAAATCACTTTTCTATTGTTCCAATGCTGTTTTAACTGGGAGATTTCAGACCTTCCCAAGGGGGTCTGCTTCAGGCTGGTTCGGGTCTCGTGGCAGCAGGGCTGGACTGTGCAGTGGCGAAGGGCAGGAGGGTCACTCACCTGCCCCGGGAGCTGCGCCGGGCGGTGGAAGGTTGGCACGCCGGGCACTGCCACTCCCCGTCCGGAATCTCGTAGAGCGCCGGCCGCAGGCAGAACAGGTGGAAGGCCTTGTTACACTCGTCACACAGGATCAGCTTGTCATCCTCACCTAGGAGAGGGCAGCTCACTTGTAACGAGGGCCACAGCCCTGCTCAGCCCGAGAAGCTGCTGGAGGGCTGGACTAAGCAAGAGCAAGATGCAGAGTTCCCTCTGAGGGCAGGGACCCTCCCTTCTCCATCCCGCCCCTGCAGCGGAAACCAGCAGGGTTTAAAACCAAACAGAACCAATGCAAAGTCCCCTGCCCTGCAAAGATTTCATTGAGGCAAAGGTAGAAACCTGCCAAAGAGGTTCCTCCCAGCCAAAACACAAGGAAAGAGAAGTTTGCTGCAAAGATGCCTCAGAGCTCTAAGAAGCTCTAAAGGCAGCTCTTCCTGTTCTAGCCTCAATCTGGTTAACCTGCACAGTATCTTCTTTCTACTCAGGGTAGCAAGCCTACACACACAATCAGTATGCAGCAGGACTAGTCTCTCTGTGCTTCCCACTGAGGCAGGGAAACAGGGAGACAGTCCCAAGCCAGCTTTCATTTCCTGAAGAGGAAAAAACAGAAAGTGCAGAGAGCTTGCCAGCACATCTCTTTAACTTCCCAGTTCCTAAAATTCTGTGAAACTACCACATTAGTCTCCTTACTTCTTCCCAGAATTTCCTCTCAACAGCAGGTGGACAGTTTTGCCACTGGTTTGGAATATCCACGAAGCTCCACAGCAAAGGAGGATGTTGCACCAATTCAGCCCTTATTTCTTTGAGGAGGTGGATGGCAAAGCCTTTTGGTAAACAAAAGTGGCCCAGCACCCCCCAAGCTCTGCTGCCCTCATTTCCCACTAGTTTTAGCCGACAGAAAGTGAGACAAAAAGCACATGGTGAGGCAGAATGTACCACCAGGCTCTTTCCTGCAGGCTCCCATCCAACAGGAGAGGTTACGGCAGAACAAATACCAGCACCCTGTCATTGCTGACACCTCTTCTACTTTCCCCTCCACCTGAAAGACTCTACAGCCCTTCATCCTACAGTGCACACAGATAAAGTGGTCCCTGTCACCTGCTTGGTGACTTCCCCAGTTCATTGAGCAGTTCTGCTCCCACTCTGCCCTTGAAGCAGCACCATCCCATCTCACTTTTCCCATAATAACCTTCCCAACCTGTCCCTGCTTGCTCCTTCTCTAAAAGAAGGGATTAACTGACAAGGCTCAGAGACCCAAAGACCATTCCAAAAATGAAAGCAGGGAATGGACAGTGGCACGAGTGTTCCCGGAAGGATTTGTGGATGACTTGTGTCCAAGTACCCTAAATATCCAGGGGACAGCAGCTCTGCAATGTTCTGCAAGACCAGGGACTGGTTTCGTAAGAATGGTTTAGTGGAGTCAGGGTCAAATGCTTCTGTGAGATCAGTGCTGACTGTAAATCCTGACATTCAAAACTCAAAATACAGCCACAGGCACAGTGACAGGCTCCAAGGGCACAGTTGCCTAAGCAGGGCCTGGAGGGGTGACAGGAATTCCGAGGGGCGGGAACGTGTTACCTTTCTTGCGGCACACTTTGCACCTGGCATTCTCTGCTGACATGTCCCACTTGATGCAGGCATCCAGCATTCCCAGCAGCACGTGCATCCGGGAGAAGGTCTGCGCCTCCCGGATCGCCGTCTTCCACTTCTCCATGGCTGAAGCAACCTGCAGACAGACCTAACAGCTTACACACAGTCTGGAGATGTTTTCATATCCTTTAGCTGGGGCCCTTCTAACCAAAGCTCAGCTCTGTATTTCTTTCCTACCCTGTCACCTCAGCAGTCCTGGTTGTGGTTTATCCATATCCAGCCAGTTTGTTCCTAACAGTCCACCCCATTCTGCATTTCACAGCCAGGCTGAAACAAGCTATGTGAACACCGCTGAATTCCTGCTCTGAAGGTCTAACCCAAACAATCAGCAGGCTGAGAAAATAAAGGGCAGAAATCTAGCACTGTAAAATGTGGGATGAAAGTCAGGGAACAGCTGGCAACCCCACTGGAGGGAGGAGGATTGGAGTGGCCTGTGCTGCCCTCCAGTGGGTACCACAGAGGCACCTGGATATCAGCAACACACTCCTGGTCCTCCTGGTCCCTGAGTTGCTCAGGTGGAGAGGAAACTGTGCCACCAGCTACAGGCTTGTTCTTCTGGCCCCTGAGCTCCTCAGGTGGAGAGGGGACCCTGTGCCATCAGCTACAATCACACTGGACAGGTATTTGGAGCCCCAAACGTGAAAGCAGCCACTTCCCTGAGACAGGATGACTTCAGCACATGGGAAATCCCAGAAGGAACTGGGATTGAGGATGACAGCATCAAAGCTGAGCTTTGCACCAGGGCAGCTGTGGGGCCTGCACACAGCAAGGCCCATGGGAACCTCACACCCAGCTCAGGAGGTCTGGAAACACGGTTGTGGTAAATCGGAAATGCAGCAGGACAGGAGTGATGCAGAGCCATGTCCCACTCCAGCGGTAATCCTGTGCTCTACAACAATGAGGTGATGGCCCAGACATGACAGGGACATAAAAGGACTCAAGTCAATGTTCTTCTACCCCAGGAGAATGAAAAAACAAACAGTGAAGTGTCAGATGGGAAAATCCAAACTCTGCAGCTGACAGCAATTTGGGAGCCAAACAAAACCCGGGAGTTTTGCAGAGTTGCACATTCTCCCCTGACTGAATTTGAGGAAGCACAGCATATATTAGATGCTTGGAAAAACACACAAAACTGTTCTGAAATGCCAGCATCCTTGCTGCCATTGCTGGTGTGATCCTGGAGCCCAAGCCATCAGAGACAACCAGAAATCTGCCCAGCCCACTGAGGAGGTTACACAGCCCCTGTGCTATTTCTCTGCAGAACATTGTTGAGGTGCTTCACATACTGTGTAATTGATTTTCCAAGGAACTGTTCCATGGGTTTTGCTGTTAACATACTGGGTAACTGCTGGGCCAAGATAAATCTGCAAAAGCTGTTGGCAAGTTTTGCTCAGATATTTCTCCCCAAGTCTGTGGAATTTAACAGATTTCTAGTCTTGCTTCCCAAGCATCAGGAGACTGTGGCATTTGAGCAGTACTGGTATCAAGGGAGTTCTGGCTGCCAACTAGGCAAAATAGGAGACTGGAAGAAGTTACTGAAATCCCCTCCTGACTGGAGAGGAGCAATCCAGCAGGGGAAACAAAACAAAAAAACAAACCTCAAAACACTAAAGGAGAAGTCCTCAGTCACATCTCACCAACTCTGTCTGCAGGTGAAGACTGACCCTCCCCTTGCAAGCACTGTTGAAAGCAGGTCATGGGGGTGATAACACACCCAGAACCCAGCCATGCTCCCCTCTCTGCTCAGGCTGTCGTGCTGCAGTGTCACGCTGCAAACAAGTCACATATTCCCTGGCCTATTCCAGGACAGCCCAGTGTGTTACTGCCACTGGAAATGGGAATGTTTGCACCAACAGAGGCACCAGATTGATTTTCAGGAGCAGCCCTAAGCCAGGTCTCACTGCAATCCTTTGCCACTCAGCAGTGTGAGCTCCAGCCATGCAGCTGAGCCAGCAGGAACCCTTAGTACAGACAATTATGTCAGCAAATGGGTGCCTGCTAAGCCATAACTTGTTTCTCACAGGGAAAACGAGACATAACCATACCACAGGGCTGCAATTCCATTCCTGAAGTCTGGAAGTACATTGAGTGTGTTCTTCCAGTGTGGCTATGCTGTATTTTACCTGCTATGTGCTCTCAGCGCAGTTCTGGCTCAAAAGGCTTCATAATTCTTGGCCTACACAGCAGATTTGTCTTTAAAACAGTCTGCCTGGCAGTCAGGGGTTTTTATCAGATAACTATATCTAAGAACTAGGCTGCTCTTTCAAGGTCATCTATAAAGGCTTTCTCCTTTGGCAAAAAGAAAGCTCATTCCAGATAAACTGAGGCAAAGGAAAAAAAAAAATCCTCAAAGCAAACAAACCAACAAACAAACTCAAAGTTGAACATTGCACCGCAGAAATAAATGCTCCAGAGACAACGGCACAACACCAAAGTCAGAGGGCAGATTCAAAATTGGCAAAGTTTAAATATTTCAGGACAACTGAAGATTGTGAAAATTTCAAGTGTCTATCCAAATTATCCTGCTAATAGAGCAATACCACAGCCTAGCAAACACCTGATGTTCAAACAAGGGTTCAGCAGACACTGACAGGAGTTTAAAAAAAAACCAAAACAACACAAATCCACACTAAAAAACCCAACCTCAGCACCAGTCACAGAATCATGGAATGGTTTGGGTTGGAAGGGACCTTAAAGCCCATCCAGTTCCACGCCCTGCCACGGACAGGGACACCTTCCACTAGCCCAGGTTGCTCCAAGCCCCATCCAACCTGGCCTTGGACATTTCCAGGGATGGGGCAACCACAGCTTCTCTGGGCAACCTGTGCCAGGGCCTCACCACCCTCACAGGGAACAATTTCTTCCTAATATCCAATCTAAACTTACTCTCTGTCAGTTTGAAGCCATTCCCTCCTGTCCTGCCACTCCATGCTCTTGCAAACAGTCTCCCTCCATCTTTCCTACAGGCTCCCTTCAGGTAAGCAACTAATACTTCTTTTTTAAGTTGGAAATTTCAAATGCTTCTGCTGATCTAATTCTGATATTGCTGCTTCTGCTGATGTCAGTGATCAGTCAGGGCAGAGAACACTTGGAAGGGGGCAGTGGGGAAAGCCCTGACACGGGACACTGTTCAACTTGGTGCACAGAAACTGCCCCCAAGCACAAGTCCCCCTTGCTGTGAGGGTGAAACACTGGTACAGCTCAGCTGCCTCCAGGAGCCCTTCCCACTCCTCCACAGCTCATCTCCATCCCTTTGATTTGGAGGGATATGTATTTAGACCCACAATAGCCCTTTTTCTCTCCTGCAGGCACACACAGCTGGTTTGTCCAGACATCTCCACGAGTGTCTCCACACAGCCAACAACTTGTATCTCCTCCTGCCTGACACTGGAATTTTATCTAAACCTCACTGCCTTGCAGTCACCAGAACCTCCACAGGTCTCTTTATGGATCGAGGGAACCATCAGTCCTCTCTGTGAAAACGCTCCATAATGTGCTTTTATTAAAGAGAAACTGTACAGAGGGAATTTGACCTATTTCCTGTCATAGAGGGAAAATTAACTGTAGGTTCCTCAGTATTATTTTGATTTTCCCTATACCTTCACTCCTCAAAATAAACAGGGAACACCTGGCCCCTCAAATACCATACCCACTGCACTCCAAACCTGAAATGGGAGGAAGCTGCTCAGGATTTAGTATCCCATGAACTGTCCTATGAACTGTACTGTCCCTGCTCAAAGAGTTCTATTGCAAGACCAAACCAGAGCCCTGAGGTGAACAATACCTTGGCTTCTTCTGCCATTTTCTTGTCTTCATCTATCTCCTCAGCCTTGGCAATGTAGTCCTCTCCTTGGTGTTTCCTTCTCTTCTGCTTGGGGGCCATGAAACCTTGCAGAAACTTCTTCACAACTCCAGCCTGGAGTGCAATCACACACTCTCCAAAGTCCTTCAGGCTCTCCAGTGAGTACACCTGTTGGGAAGAGCATACAATCCCGTAACAGCTGGATGTTTCTCTGTGTGCTGTGTAGGTCTGTCCTGCAAATGGACACACTACATGAGGTACCTACCACACCCGGTTATGGAATCAGCACATTGCTGCTATCTCAACAAGACATACTGGCTTTGATGCAGAAGATAAAAATCACCTACAGAGTTCTGCTAATGCTCCATAGAGAAGTCTGCCACCAGAAATAGGAAATGGGACAAATGAAGAGCTGTGCAGGACACCCAGCTCCAACATTATTGACCCACCTACACCAAAAGGAACCTTAAGCCAGCAGCTGTGCCATTTTGAAATAATAGTTTGGAAACAAAGGACAAATGAGAAAACTGATTTTCCTGTTCCTCTTATCTGAGGAAAACAAAAGGACTCCAGGCCTTCCACGGGAAGTATCAGCTCACACTTGTCTCACTCAACACTTTGCCTGTGCACTCACTTTTGCTTCATATTCTGGTGTCACATCGACGTAGCCCAGGCCTCCCTTCTGCAGCCGCGTCGCAACCTCGATCAGGTCGCTCCGGAGGTAGTTCAGCAGCTCCTGGTTGCCATCACAGGATTTGAGGCCCAGGTTCTGTTTCCGAGCCAAATGGATGGAATGTGTGATGTCCTGATACCTGGAAAAATCAAACCCAGCCTTTGGGTATGGAGCACCGCCCTGGGAGCTGGGCAGGTTCCAGGACAATGGTCTCCACCGGGAGTTACGAGCTCCAGCAGTGCAGAACGTTCTTTGAAAGACACTTGAAAACACGTGGCAGTTCTGGCTCAGAGTGAACCAGCTCTGTGCCTTTGTTCTCAGTTTCATGGAGCAATTTCAAGACTGACAGAACCTCCTCAGTGATCACAGCATTACTTATCAAGGACCTGCAGTTACTGCCCAGGAAAACCAGCAATTTCTCAACCTCAGTGTCCTTCTCTTTTCAGCACAGGAATGACCAAAGCCCAGGCCAGGATGTTGCCCCAGGAATGGCAGGGATTGCTGTGCTGAGGACACACTTTGACTTGGAGAAAGCACTCAGAGGAAAACAAAGAGCAGGCTCACTTTTTCTCCAAGCGCTCCTTGAGCTGGCTCTCCCTGACTCCTTGGGGGTGCAGGCAATCCAGCAGCTCATCCAAATCCTTCTGACTGTCACAGAGAAACCTGAAAGACAGAAAATGCACCATCATCAGCTGAGGTAACTCTGTGGCAAGGGAATGTCTTCTTCTAAATGGTTCCCAAGGATCAGTAGGCAGGGATGACAGGTAACCTATATCCCAACCCCAGAGAACAAGGTGAAGCACTTCCAGGAATGCTGGCAGAAGAATTCTGACTCACGCTGGCCTCGTTTCACAGTCCCCAAATGTAGCCAATTCCAGGGTAAGAAAAAAAAATAATCAAAATAAACACAGAACTGATTTATTGATGTATTTTCCCCACTAAGTTTAATAAAACACTGGCATTTGAATTTAATCCTCTACCCCAGGGACTCCATTCACTATGCTGCAGTTGGTTTAAGTGATCTCAATGTCATGTTAGATGCTCTGCAAGGATTAACAAGCCGTGCACTGCACAGCACAGCAGTGTAATCGTATCTTCTTTCATTAACAACAGGTCCCCAGATTAAAAAGGGGATGTCCTGGCTGATCCCACAACTGCTGTTGCTGGAGCTGTGTCCCTGTGCAGGCTGTGTCTCTGCAAAGTGCACCAGTCCTCCTCTCTAAGCTCACCTGAACTTCAAAAGTCAAGTGCAGAATGTGAAAACCATATTCAGCAGCTTGAAACCTTCCTGCTCAAGAATCCTTCAGGACAGGGATGGCCACCAGCAGTTATCCCAATCTAAAAGGGGAACATGTTTGCAGGGTTCCCTAAGCCAGGCATCCTCTCTGCGATTCCAAAGCACAATCATGTTTTCATGCTGGGTTGTAGATTTAAACGAGTTTTAAGGCAGCCTGAAATTCTGCTCTTTCCCTCTTTTTTTTTTCCCCCCAACTCTATTCTAGGATGCCATAGGGCCTCCTCACCTGATGGGGCAGGGATTCAACCTGAGCTTCAGAGCTCATTTACTGAAAATAAGACTAATTCTGAATCTTCTAGAAGAGGACTGCTCCTCAGAAAAAGGAAGTCATGGAATAGGAAAATCACCCTCCTACAGAAACAACTGCAAAGGACCACTCTGTGATCCTTACCAGTCACAGAGATGATTCCAGACCTACTTTTTCTTCTTGGGCACAAGCTCAGATGAGCTGAGCACAACTAGAAAAAGATGCTGTTCTGGCTCCTCCTGGAATATCAGTCTCCACAATGCTTATTTTAGGCAGAAATATTTACTAAATACCAGATCTGAAAAGAAAATATTTTGTAATTCTAGTGTGCTTGTATTATGGGAATGGCCTCACAACTTGCATTCAGCTCGGAAATTAATTATTCTAATAAAACATAGGATTTTTTTAAAAATGGAAGGAAAATGGTTTCTTGCCAGTCACCTGCTTCAGTCCATCCAACCCTCTGCACCCTGAGATCAAAACCCTGGGCTTCCACTGTCCTCTGCATCCCTCCCTGTGAGAAACAGGATGGAGCAGCTCCAGATCTCCTTTGCTCAGCAGAATCTGTCACCACCCGGAAATGGCATAAACCAAGCTCCCAGCCAGCTGCCCTGCAGACACCCAGATTCCCAGGCACATTGAGATGGTTGCCCAGGTTATGATCAAACAACATCAGACACTGCTGGTGATACACTGCGGGATCCAGCTGGAAAAATATCCAAGACAACCATGCCCAAGCTTTCTCAGCTTTCCTTCATGGTGGCAAATCAAGGGGGAATTCCCTGCACCGTTTTGTCTTACTGTAAAAAGGAAAAGGCACTGGAAACAGTCGGCATATGGCACTTGGATTCTCCAGTGTTTTGGGAAAAGACAACATAGGCTGCTGGGCAGCTGCAGAAAGCAGCTCCCATCCTTTTAACAAAGCCAGAGGTAAGCCCTGGCACCACTCTGCCCCTGCTAAAAAGGAAATTGGACAGGGAAAAAAAGAACATCTGCAACAGGTACTTGAGTCTTCCCAATTCACCCTGAGAGTAAGAACTGAGATTTCTGGGAGAAATCTGTTCTCCATTAGCCTGAACTCAAATGTGCAAAATATAAACATATCAGTGTTAGTCTGATTAGTGGCACTTTGCTGCTCTGTACAGCCACAGCTGTTGGTTCCCAAACTAGCTCCAGGCATTCCCTACTACCTGTAGGAACTACCTGCACCTCCAACTGGGGCTCAACCAGCTCCAGGCTGGGAGCATGGACATGATAAGACAGGGCTGGCATTTTAAAGGGGTAAGGCAATAGTAAGTCTTTCCAAGAGGGAGAGGAAGGCAAGCAATGCCCTTCATGTGGCCTGACACAGTTTAATCCCACACTCCAGGGGGTGGGAAAGATGCTTTTGGGAGAGTCAAGACCAGATGGAAGTCTTCAAACTGATCTAGGAGGGGGAAATCTGGACTGGTGTAAGGGCTTCCCACATCTCTAAAGAACAGCCTAGATTCTCTCCTGACATTTCTGGCAGCACAAGCCAGACTGGTCAGCAACCAAAACAGAAGGGACAAATGGAACAAGCAGCAAGTCAAAAGGAGCTCCCAGTATTCACTCAGGCTGAGAATTCCTCCCTGTTCTCAGGCTACAAGGGACAGAGAAAGGTATAAAACCTGGACTAGGGAATGAAGAAATCGAGAGGACAACATCTAGAGGAGCCCAGGACCAGTACCTGCTCTGGAGGGTTGGTGGAAACAGGGAAACTCCATCTGTAGAGTATAGGCTTGAGAATGGAGTCTGTCAGCACCCACTCATGGTTAACTCAAATTGTCTGCTGAGGGGACCCGCCAAACCATGCTGAATTCCTAATAGATGAAGAACAACGGGAGTTACTCTGCAGAGATGCCACTGTTTCCAAAATTCAACTGCTTTCTGACCAGGATGAGCGAGAAGTCTCCTGCATGCTAACATCCTGCAAAGGCTGTGTGTGACCTGTGATTCCTGCAGGGAAGAGCAGGACATACACAGCTCACAAGCACTATGGTATGGACAAACACTTCTTCAGGGATCACATGCCCAGAAACTTTAAACAGGGAGATTTTTTTAATAAGTATCAACATGTGTGCAGGTGGGGCACAAGGTTAGGAATGGGGCTGGGCCATCTGTCTGGAGAAGACAGAAGCAACCAAGTGTTTATGATTCTGTACAATGATTCAGCCTCTGCACTTTGAGGACAAAACACTGGGCCTTCTTTTTGGGGACAAAGTACTCAAAGCAGAACCACTTCCACGAGACAGTGTTTGTGTAACTCTTGGCAGAAGTATGAAATCTATTTCTCCCTTTATCAGTATCCTACCAGCTCCCATCCCATTCTTGAGGAGAAAAGGAGTAGGGACTGTGAAATACAATCATTCAGAGTCGATTTGGTATTTAATTTCAAAGTCTCATTGCTCTGAAGTATAAAAGGGTAAAGCTAAAGATGTTCTGTGTGCACTGTGAGGCTACTCAATCCCACATCAGACACACCACCAGGAAAAGAGACAGACAGCAGGACTTAAAGCAAAACACAAAGAAATGAAACTTCCTGTGCACGTGCCAAAAGCATGAGTTATGGCTGGAAGAGTCCTTGCATCCCAACAACAGGGCATGTAGATAGCCTAGGACTTCAGTGTGGGCTCAGGGCTCCTCAGGGTGTCCAAGGACAACATGCAAAAAGCAGCCAAGGAGGAGACTCTTCCATAACCATCTACGCTCAAGAGAGTCCTTGAGATGGGAGAGATCAATGACAATGGCCCCAGAGGAACACAGGAATATGGATTTCCTCAGAGGCAAAATCTAGTTCCTGTCTATCCGCTGAAATAACAGCTCTCAGGCTGTCACTTGGCTTTTTGTGGAAGCTTACCTGTAAATGGTGGCAGCTGTCAGACAGCTACTTAGCAAACAGGCTCTTTGCAGCTCCAGAGCTTTAAGGAAAAGCCTTTCAGCTGAGGAAGCTTATTGCTTAGCTGCAGGCACGGCTTTGGGTGCCCTGTCAGTCAGGGAGAGGCAGCCAGCACAGCAGAGGGGTGAATTAGAAGGGGCTATGTGTCCTTTGAGAAGCTGCCCCCGTGCCCCTGCTCAAGGCCCAGACCTGGCTCAGATCCTCCACCTGCATTACTGCAACTCCCAGCTGCCCTGCCTGGCACAACAGTGCACAGGGGCACGAGAATCTCATGAAAAAAAACAGCAGGAGCTATGACTGTCAGCATTGACAGTCCTTCCCAGCAGGGACTAGAAAGGACAGATATTAAAGATGCTGTGGCCAGGCCAAGAAAATCCCACCCAGCTCAGTGTCTGATGTCTGAGTGGCCAAGGGGAAGCACAGGTACCTGCCCCTCCAGACTGCAGCATCAGCTGGTTCGAGGACTTCCCTGTGTGCCAGGACAAGAACCTTTGTGCTTCCTGTTCCTCAGTGAACTCCCTTCTCAGCAGTTTGTCCAGCTTTGAACAGGTACAATTCACAAGCCACAGCAGCTGGCAGCAGTGAGTTGTGTACCTCAGCTGCAGCACTTTCCTCTCTATTTCAGAACTGCCATTTGCTAGTTTAATTTCCTGATCCCTTTTTTTCTGTATCAAAGGAAATCTTTAGGAGGCTTCCCCCTTCTCCTCTAGCATTATTCTCCATCTCCCTGTTGAACATACAGGTTGGACTATTTCTGTAATTTATTTCATGTTCCTTGGCCAATTATTCACTCATGAGAAGAGCCTTCCTCTTCTCCTAAGGCAAACCCTGTAACAACAGATCTGGTGAAGCAAGTTTGTTTCCCAAGGGAAAATGAAAATTGTTTTCCCCTTAGTCTGTACTTCAGTTTAGCATCCCTTTAATTTCCTTCACTTACACTCAATGACAGGTTTTTAAGTAGGCTTTCTTACTTTTAACAGCTTCCTTATCCTGATGTGAGCCACAATCAGAATGGTTTGTTATTGCTGCTGCTGGTTTTTTCCCCCAAGTTCCTCAAACCTTTTTCTCAAAGGTAAGAGGCAGCACTTGCTCTAAAGCAAATCTCAAAGTGTTTTAGGCTTCTGGCTTTAAGCTTTTAAAGAAGCTTCTTAATTCTTTTTGTTGCTCTCTTTTTTACAAAAAGGAGAACACCATCCATTACGGCCACTCCACACAAAACAGAACATAATTCAGCACTGAGTGTGTCCAGGACCTGGTTCCAAGAGCTGCTCCTCCCAGGTTGTGTGACTGGTTACTCCATGCAGCACTCCTGCCTCTGTCACCACTCTGATCTCTCTCAGCATGTCCTTGGGAGTTGCCAACCTGATAGAGCAGATCAAATACTGTGCTTTTTCAAGTTCAGCCTGGAGTTACAAGCTACAGGAATTCTGTGTTAATTAACTCATCCAATTTGGCTCCATGCTGCCCTCCAGGGTTAGCAATATGCACTCTAAATTTAAGGTACTGTTTTCCTTATAGAATTGGTCCTTCTCCTGGAGCACACCTTGCCACCTCTGCTCCGTGAAGATCGAGATAGAGGAGGCAGTTAGGAAGAGCAGAGGACTTCCCTGTGGATCATACTGACCCTCCACAACCCCTGTGCAGCACCCATTCCCTAGAAAAGCCCAACTGCCTGAAGTTTGGCCATGTGACGAGACATGCAAAGGCCCAGACTGAGAATGGGGTGGGGATTTCTCATGGCAGGATGGGGCAGAGAAGGAAAGCACAGGAACTCTGATCTGTTACACCTCGCTGCCATAACAGAAGGGGTAGAGCAATACAGAGTCATCTCTCAATGCTGATGGCTCAGATGAATCAAGACACCCACAGATTTCAGCCCCTTTGACAGTTCCTGGTGGGTGAGCAGGAACATGTTTGGTGAAGTAGTTCTGACTGGCAACTATTCCTTGGAGCTCAGTTCAACTTCTATTTCTCAAAGACCAAGTAACCCCACTCTGTGTGTCAGGAGCGGAGAACTCTGGGGAACAGACCCTGCTAAGAGGGGAGCTACAGGATCATGTACTTCTCAGGGTTATCTAAAAAATGCAGAGTCCTCCACAGGTAAAGCTTAGCCAGTGTTTTCTGGTGTGGGGACACTGCTGAGCACTCCTTAACACACAGAGCAACACTCAACACAGGAGAATTTCTTTAAGGACACTGGTAGGGCCAATTACTGGAGCAAGTCCCAATCAAGTATACTCAAAGGAGATCTGATTCACTTAGAAGACACTGCTTGGGAAGCATTACAGGGATAACAGGCTGCCAGCATGAAAGAATAACTTGGCTAAGCTGTAACTATTAGCAGGGACAAAAAATAATTCTATGGTGCTATAGGAAAACGAGTGGACACCACCACAGCCTGCTGGGAAGCCTGGGAAGAAGACACTGGAGGAGATGAGGAGCTGGGGGAGGGCTCTGCACATCTCACACCGTACAAGAACAGGAAGGATATAGGCCTGTCTCCAGAGATGTCCAGGAAGACTTTAATTTCTTGTGCTCAAGGGCCCCATGTGCCACAGCTCAGGTCTGCTGAGATGAACCACAAACAAAAACCCTGACACTGCTCCCCTCCTCTTTTTTTTTTTTTTTTTTTTAATATCACTTACCAATACTGGTAAGTACACAGCAATAAATCAAAGTAGCATTGTATCAGCTTAATTTATACTGGCTTTGAGTCTGATTGATTAGGTTGAATAAAGACTCCACTGGCTCTTGGACTGGCTACCCTGTTAGCAGGGCAGTGATATCATCAGCAGCAGAGGCCCGGGGAGCTGCTGAACCAACCCAACGGCTCAGCACCGAAAGAGTAACAGGTTTGTAGCAGGGCCTAGCAAAAGAAATGTGTCTAGATTCCTTGACCTCTACACTTTTGAGTATTTTGGAGCTATAAAACTGTAAGTTACCATAAGTTCTGGCCCTGCTTGGGAGTGGTGGTCTCGGCAGGCAGGTCTGTGCTGGGCACGGAGCGGGGCAGTTTGGTCCCTCGGCCGTCGCTGCTGGTGCTCTTCCGCTTCTCTGCAAGAGAAAAGCACAGGCTCAGGTGGATTCCTGAGCAGCATTCCTGCTATTCCCAAAATATAACCCCCCAGTTTCACTTTTTAGCTGTGTACTGACAATGCACTTTGAGAACTGGAGTTATAAGCGACGTGTGTTTGTATTTCTGAGCACCTCGGACAACAGGCTGACATGGATTTAAACCTCTGCTCATTCAAGCACTTGCCCATTAATTCTCCAAGGGAACATGATGAAATCCTGCCCACTGGCTGGGAAAGCACCTGGGCAGCAGCTGAGAGGTAAAAACAGCTGGAAGCAAGTGGTGTACAGGAACACAGCTGGTCAGTATTTGAAAGAGTTCACATAAGAAAATATACCCATGGAGGGGCATGGAATGATACACCTTCAGCTCGACCAGTCACCAAGGAAGGTGACTGCTAAGTTACACCTGGATGAAGGATCTCACTGTAGGTTTGCCCTGTTCCATTCCTCTACATATGCCTGCTCTGCCCCTTGTCCAAGACAATCCCACCAAGTGAGGGCTCAGATCTACCTCCATAAGCTCTCCCATGCAGGGTTGTTGCAGATGAACTCAGTGCCAGCCTGTGACGTTCCAAAAGCAAGAAATGACCAGGACTGAAACCCAGCTGGAGTCAGATTATATATAGCAGGCTCTTCTGTCCCAAGAACTATTTCCACATACAAGTGTTAAGTTTCCTTCTCCACACGTGGATTTTTGCCCTCAGAGGAGCATGATGACCATACCTCCAGGGCTGTGGTCCTTCTTCAGGTCTTCCTTTTTCTGGTGGGGCAGGGTGAACCTGTAGTCTATACTGTCATGTACCCAGCCCTTCTCGATGAACAAGCCAGGAACCTCATCCGAGAACAGCCAATACCTGCAGGAGACACGTGTGTTAACAGGCCCCTGCCTCCTCTGCTGGCTGGTTACACACACAGGCTTTCATTTGCCTTGAGGGGAGAAGCATCTGTGTGCATCTGAATGCATGAGTGTCTATCTTAGCCCAGCCGAGAAATGTGGAAAGATTTGATTAGAATCCGTTTTAAGAGCGTTCCTGTGCAAAAAACATGGAAAAAAAAGATAAGATGACTGTAATGAGGGTCCTGAGCACTGAGGCCGAGTGATCCTGACCTCCATGGGAAGGCCTCAGAAAGCTGGGAATGTACCCAGCCACTGCACTCCATACATACAAAACCCTCCCTTCTCTCTTCTCCACAATTCCTACATCCTCCCTCTCTATCGAGCCCTTTCCAGGGGCTGCTCTCTGACAGAGCCCCTCTCCGAGGGCAGAGCTGCCAGCTCAGGGGTGTTTCCTTTCCCACCTGTTGTGGTTCCTGTCAGTGCCCACCGGGGTCCTGCGCATCACCAGCTTGGCTTTGGCAATTCCATCCTGGAAAGTTTTCTCAGCTGCAGCTTTATGCCTCCGGATTCTTTCTTCCTCTGCTTCTTTCTCCATCCTCACTGTTGGAATTAGCACAGAGCAGAATTAGCTTTCCTTTGTTGTATCCAGACACCAATATTGTCTTTTATTTTACTACACTATGGGGGTAAAAAAAAAAAAAATCTATTGGGGATTTTATTTAATACTCTCTTAGCATAACCATCCAACCTTTTGTTTTACTTTCCACCCACCATTCTAGAAAAAACCCCAAGAATTAAGAAGTCAAGGCATAAGGATGAACTGGGATGAAAAAAGCCTGGATAAAAGTTGTCTGGAGGAATTAGTCCTTATTATTATTTCCCACTGTAGGAAATGTGGGAGAGCATTAAAATAGAAACCTCAGTCCTCCCACTCATGACAGAAGTACTGAAATTTTAGTAGCTTTCAATAACCAGGGCTGTGAACAAAAAACAGGGAAGAGAAAAATATGAAGTGGCCTAAATCCTGGCATCACAGATTCCTGACAAGAGCTTAAAGAGCAAAACATGTCCTTTCACATCTCTAGGTAAGGAGCATGAAGCAAGGCAGCTTCTGCCATGAATCATGTCATGGAATCACAGAATGGTTTGGGGTGGAAGGGACCTTAAAGATCATCTCATCATCATTCATGGACAGTGACACCTTCCCCTATCCCAGGCTGCTCCAAGCCCCATCCAACTTGGCCTTGGACACTTCCAGGGATGGGGCAGCCACAGCTTCTCTGGGCAACCTGTGCCAGGGCCTCACCAGCCTCACAGCCAAGAATTTCCTCCTGTTATCCAGTCTAAACCTACTCTAGTTTGAAGCCATTCCCCCTTGTCCTGTCACTGCAGGCTCTCTCCACCTTCACTGTAGGTTCCCCTCAGGCACTGTAAGGCCACAATTAGGTGACCCTGAAGCCTCACAAAGGAGGTCTGAAGCAGGTGGAATGAGGCCATAATGTAGGGGAGAGGTGGAGTGGGGCAGACAGAAGCAGCACAGAGAGGCCATGTGCTGCCTGAGGCCCAGGGACAAGGTACCTTCTCGTTAGGACTTTTCCCAGGCTCCCACCTGCTCCCCCCTCGGAGCCATTTTCTGTGTCAAGCCAGGTTTGATAACAGTTGATCAGTAAATACCTGGTAAGGCTCTGAAGTCCTGCCAATGTAATTAATCCCGATTAGAGGAGACCTGATGAAAAACATACCCTTGGCATTTGTTACACCAACTTGGAGAATCAGCTTTTTTATAACAAAATACCAACAACAACCCAACTAAGAGCAACTGCAGCAAACTGTCCTGTTAGTCCCACCCTGCCAGGCACAAGCAGCTGCCCAACCCAGGTCTGTAAACATCAACTCCTCCTTAAATTTTATGACCTCTCCCTGTGTCACAGGACTGAAAACCAGAGCAAGGAGCAACAGCCAAGTGCCAGGTTTTTACATCTGAGTCTCAGAAACCACATCAGGAGACCCATTCAGCAGGCGGTACTGATATGATCCCTCCAGAATTCCTCCTCTCCTTGACAACTTCAAGAATTCCTGCCTGATGCTTGCCCCAGTTCAACCTCCCTCCTCCTCAGTGCCCTCCCCTCAAGAGCCAAGTCTCCAAAGACAAACCCAAGCCATTCTGCCACCCAGCTCTCCAATTCTGCCCACGTGGGACACAGCGGGCATTCAGGACACAGGGATTTTTCCCAGCCAGCTGCACAGAGCAGTTGCAGCAGGTACCACCAAGTGATAGGATAAGGAAGACTCAAGGAAGGAACAGACACTTGAATTTATTCACATGCCAGAACTGTTCAAACAAAATGAGAACAAAGACACCCAACTAGGGGGTTCCTGCCCACACCTCATTTTCAGTTGTGAAGGTGAGCTACTCTCAGTTGCACTTTCCTCTCTAGCAGGCTGCCTGAGCTGCACAAGCTTCTGCTTCTCCATGCCCTTGGACAGCCTGCGAGGGAGCTATTCCTTCATGGAATGGTAAGGCAAAGAACAATTAGTAGGTGCTGCAGTAACAAGGAAATGGAAGTGACTCGACTTTTACTATCAAGAAAACACAGATAATAACCAAGTTATCTCAACAGGAACTTCTGCATTGGCTTCTTTTGAAGTGAAAAAAGAATCAAAACATAAATTTCTGCTTTCTTCCAGTGGTTTTAAGAGGCAAGCTGGGCAGCACTGGTTGCAATCTTGATGGGTTTAACTTGGAAGAGATCAGTGCTCCCAGTGGTACATACGCTACCAGAGAGGTCAAAAAGAAAACTCTGACTGTGAGATGGCTTTAATCTGATAGAGAGGAGGTTTAGATTGGATATTGGGAAGGAATTCTTGGCTGTGAGGGTGGGGAGGCCCTGGCACAGGTTGCCCAAAGAAGCTGTGGCTGCCCCATCCCTGGAAGTGTCCAAGGCCAGGTTGGACAGGGCTTGGAGCAACCTGGGCTAGTGGAAGGTGTCCCTGCCCATGGCAGGGGGTGGAACTGGATGAGCTTTAAGGTTCCTTCCAACCCAAACCATTCTGTGATTCTTGGTCTCCTAGAACAGATATTCCCACATTCCAGCTAAGGCACACAAGCCAGGCTCCACGTGGGATGCCTGTCCCTCAATTTTTTTAGAAATAACCAAGATAAGCTGTGCTGTCCACGTTCCTCTGCCCAGTACCCACATTTATAGCCAAAAAAAATCCCTAACACCTAATTCCGAAGTGTTTTGCTCTTCACATCCACACCCCTCGGCAAACAGCACTCCTTACACAGACACACATGAAGTTTGGTGTTGCAACTCATGATTTAGAAAGGTAAGTGGACAGTTTATATTTACACAGCTCCATTACTAATTCTTTGAAGTGAGAAACTGCAAACTGAGGTTTATTGTCCAAGTCCTCCCGATCTGGGAGAAGGGCTGCTGGCATCAGCCTGATAATGTGCAGGGCAGCAAGGCCAACAGCAGCTGCAGGAACTGGCTTTCAGGCAGGAAGCATCTCCTCTCTATGTAAGAGCCAGATGATATTTGGACACAGACAAATTTTTGGTTGTTTTCTGTTCCCAAAACAGATACTCTGTTGTCCAACCTTCCTTAGCCTGACAAAATTAGAAAGGTACTGAAAAAAAAAAACACCTACAGATAAAAAACTAGAAGCAGTTATTCCTTTCTCTTAAAACTCCGTATTTTGAGCTGCCACAGGAACCACAGCAGCTGAATTAGAGATCTCCACAGTGAGCAAACCCCATATAACCAGGCAATGCTTCTGAAAACAGGCCATGAATTTTGCCAGGAAGTTATTCCATGACACACTCTCTTGGTATTTTTCTTACCTCTCATCTGTATTTCCTGTTGCTCCCTTTCTTTCTTGGCTTGGATGGCAAGAAGGCGCCTGCTCTTCACAGCACTGATCATGTCGTCGGCTTCCATTTCCACCCGGTGCTCCATTTTCATCATCTCCTTTTTCTTCTCATTCCTGCCCATCATATGCTCATCTTTGCCGTTCTCCTTGTTCTTGGCCACCATTTCCTTTCTCTTCTGTTTCTCTGCCCTCTTCTTGTCGTTCTCCTCCTTGAGGACGGCCAGGCGCTCCTTCCACAGCTCGGCCGATGCCTGTTGCTTGGCCTCCACGTGGTCCTGCACCGAGTACGTCATGAGGATCCGGTGGCACAGCGCTCCGAGGATCTGCAACTTCTCTTCAGGAGTCAACTCAAAGAACTCAGACGTCTCCAGTTTCTCCAAAAACTCATCCTGTACTTCATTATCGTCAAAAGCTGCCGAATCCTTGCTCTCATCTACGTTATCCGAGACCTCACTCTCCTCTTGCACATCCGACTTGCGCAGGCACAGGCGAACCAGCTCAGAAGCGGAATGCAGGGTAAGTGGGATCTCAGAGAGCTTCATTCCCAGCTCAGCATAATCCTCAGCAATTTCATCCTGCAGCAGGGTCTGCAAGAGAATCACCAGTACTCGGTTCAAGTACAAGAAGCCTCCCTTTTCTGCACAAAGGGCTTCCATCAGGGACACAGCCGTGATGGGATACTGAGCATCTGGCATCAATAACCCTGAGTAACAGCTCAGGAACTCCACCACCATGGCCACATCCCCAAAGAGCGTGTTAGGAAGTCCTTCTGGAGTATCAACCAGTTTGAAAGTAGGCAATGTCTTCCCTTTCAGATCTTGGTCCTCAAATCTCTTCTGTTTTTCCAGTTTTTCCTTCATCTCCTTCTCCTTCCGCTCCTTCGCTCTCTCCTTCAGTTTCTCTTTCAGCTTCTCCCTCTTCTTCTTCATGTACTCCTTCCTCTGCTCCTCAGTCATGGTGGCCCATCTCTTCCTGTGCTCCAGGAGCTCGTAGCGTTTCTGCACCAAGCCCCGCAGGTCCTCAGGGAGCCGGGCCCGGTCCTCGTTGGAGAGCAGCCGAGCAGTCTTGGAGATGATGCAGGAGAGAGCGCTTTTTTTGTCTTCTCGGTCTTTGTTTTCCTTGTAATAGGCAATGAGATGGAGCGCTGCAGGAGGCAGGTGCTTCTGGGGTTTCCTGGAAGATCCAGGGGTGCCTCCAGAATTCCTGGGAGTCCTGGACACCTTAGTGGTACCTTTAGCCATGTCCAGCAGTGTCATTTGTTTCATTTTCATCTTGGGGGTCTTCAAGCCTTTCCTGGGAGACTTGGCTTTCCCCGATGACTTCTGCCCGTTCAGAACCCTTTTGCCTCTTTGCTTTTTGTCCAAGGATTTGTTGTTGCCCTTTCCTAATCGACTCCTCTTTGGAATGTGAAAGTTAGAACCAAGTTTAGCAGGTGACACGATTTTCATCACCTCTTCCAGCTCCTCTTTAGGACTTTTGGAATTCTTAGAGTTTTTCACCTTCAGTGGAGAGCCAATTATAGATTTCTCCAAATGCACGTGGCACCACAGGGTGGGGCTCAGAGGCTGCCCCAGGGATGATCCATCTGTTTTGGATTTCTTAGCAAGCTTTCTGTCAGGTGATCGAGAGCTTTTCCTCTTGGTTGAGGGGTTGAGAGTCATATACTAAAATTAAAGAAAGAATGATTTTGTATTAATCCTGAAAGGTAAATAAAAGTTACCAAGATCTTTCTGTCAATTATTTTTGCCCATATTTTTAATGTATTTTCCAATGAAACTGCTCAGTGCATTAAGGGTAACAGGCTTCTGCAATCACAGAATCACAGAGTCAGAGAATCACCTGGATTGGAAGGGACCTTAAAGCTCATCCTGTTCCACCTCCTTGCCATGGGCAGGGACACCTTCCACTAGCCCAAGTTGCTCCAAGCCCCGTCCAACCTGGCCTTGGACACTTCCAGGGATGGGGCAGCCACAGCTTCTCTGGGCAACCTGTGCCAAGGCCTCACCACCCTCACACTAAAGAATTTTTTCCCAATCTAAACCCACTCTCTGTGAGTTTCTCTTCTAGTTTTAGGACAACACTTGACAAAAGTCCATGAAAAAGTGAGTTTACTAAATGAACAAAATAGCGCTTTCTACACCCAAAGACCGATGTTAGAACTGCAGATTTCATGATATGGCATTGCGTTGGTTAACTGCCTTTGCCTGGTCAGTACAAAGAGCTGGAAAATACCCATCCCTGATACTTGAGTATTCAGTACAAAATTTGTGGTATCTACCAACTCTCAATCCAGTCCCACACAAGAGTCAGGCATCATGATGTCACACACATCCAGCTCCCGAAACTATGAAAAGGGCCCATCACTTGACACTACCAGGTAGGACTGAGCTCTTCCATTTCTCTTACACAAGGAAATGTCTCTACTTGTAGACAAGCAACATAAACTACTGGAAAAAAAAAATCAAAAAAGGCAGTCACACCTCAAATTTTCAGAGCAGACTGCTTTCAGACACTCAAGCTGTGTCACCTCTCAAAGGGTCAGCCTTCAAGAGTGGTTTTCCTTCTCTGTTTCTCTCTGGAAGGATTTAAAGGACATGCAGATGTGGCACTTGGGGACATTGTTCAAGGATGGCCTTGGCAGTGCTGGGGGAACAGCTGGACTCGATGATCTCAGGGGGCTTTTCCAACCCTAATGATTCTGTGACCGTAAAACCCACCCAGCACACTGAACTCTTCGCCAAGACTAAGAGTGCAGAAGGGGTGTGAAAGCAAAGGAGGCACACTTCTAGGAATCCTTACCTTATGTGGGTCAAGTAAAAAGTCACTAAATTTACTGGGCAGAGAGTATTTCTTCACCAGCTCATCCTCCACGACCCACGGGGCGTTCTCGCACGTGCCGGCGCGGAGCGCGTTGTGCCGGATGAAGTACCTCAGGATCTCCTTGTTGGGAGGGCGCTCTGTGCGGACCAAGCTGTCTGCTGGAACGTTGCTGATGATCTGGGAGATCACAAGCAGATAGGCCGTTAATGATTACCTTCTAACCACATCATCAACACAGGTCATGCAGCTAAAAGGAGCAGGACTGTTGTACTGCTTTATGGACTCCTCACTCTTTCAGAGCTCTCTTGGAAAGACTCAAACCAAACAGAACTTGTAGAACTGAGACAGATTGATAGGAGAATCAGTCAGCCAAAACAGTTAAAACCATGAGTTTATGGTGCAGATCTCTTTCCAGAGCCCACTGCTTTATCTCTGTCCTTCCTCCAGCTCATGCTTGCTCCTGACTTAAAAGCTTTTACGTATTCATGTTTATTTTGTTTTGATTTTTTTCCTGAGACTAGAGGGACAACTCTACACGTGGTACTCATTAAATAGAGGTCAGCACTGCCTCTCTTGTCAAATTAGCAAAGAGCTGACAAAAAGCACAGAGCAGTGAGGCAGCTACTCAGAGCTTCCCAAAGCACCGCCACCTCCGACTCGGAGCAGCTCAGAACAAGAGCAGCAACTGCCACTCATGATTTAACTGGTCTCATTAACTGCCTGACCAGAGATGAGCCACTTAACAGCAACCACTCTAAAACCCTGTGACTCAGTGTGTGGTACCAGGTGCTTCCATGCACAAAACCCAATTATAGATTGAAACAGCCAGGCTGGTCAGCCTTACAGACAACTCTACTGTTTCCAGTGCTGTGGCTCCAGAAGAAAGTGCTACATTGTGCTGTATAATCACTGATAATGATTAATTAAACTTGCATATTCGTGTTATAACAGAAAGGACTCAAGCAGACAACTCACCTTATCTTCATTTTTCAGTTTCACATCGTATTTGTGTGGCAGGAATTTAGGTGGAACCCACTTCCGTTCTTCCTTCTTCAAAGAAGTGGGAAGCTTCCGAGGAGACCTACGGGCTCGATCATCTGATAAAGCAAGGTGGGACATTGTCTTCACATTAGAGTAAAACAAAAAGATTAAAGCACCCTACCCCTCACTGTCTGTACAGTGTAAAACCAGAACGTCAGGAAAATATCCCAAATTGGGTTTTACAGTATCCTAAAGAATCCTGGGAATGGAGGTCCTAACCAGCCCTGAGGTAGGGGGTGACACATATTTTTCAAGGAGGATAAAAGACTATCTGCACTTAAACCCATCTCTCTGCAGAGAGCTTTGCAAAAGGAGAAAATGTCTGTAAAATTCACCAAGGGGAGACACCTTCCACTAGCCCAGGTTGCTCCAAGCCCCATCCAACCTGGCCTTGGACACTTCCAGGGATGGGGCAGCCACAGCTTCTCTGGGCAACCTGTGCCAGGGCCTCCCCACCCTCACAGGAAATAATTTCTTCCCAATATCCAATCTAAATCTACCTCCTTTGGCTTAAAGCTCAAGCTGCAGAACCTGCCTTCAGCAGTTCACCACCCATTTTCAGGACAATCTAACTTTTCCTCTCACTTCTGCAGATTTTCCAGAGTTCACTCCTTAAGCACCTAACGATACAAAAAGTCATTTCAGATTGCACAAATGATGCAATAAAGCTGGCATAAAGCCTTATTTTTAGCTTCTGAAGGAGAGCAGACTGCCAACCAGAGAGACTGAAACTCTCTTTGCCCCTTTTCTTCTCCAAGAAAAGGAACCAGTTTGACACAAGTGTCAGTAAAAGTGCCAAGGTTCGCTCTGCCCCCTCATGTGTGCACAGGCAGACACAGCTCTTACACCAGAGCCTGTTACTGCTTCCACTCACTCACTCCTGTGTAGTGCCCTCAACCCACATCCCCAGTGGTCAAGTGTGAACATGATTAGAGAGAAAAAGTCCAGGTCGTTGTGTTTGGGAACCCCCAGACTCCACAACCTGCTTCTGTGGGTGCAGTTCAGCACTGGAACCCACCAAGTGACAGCACTTTCCTACTTCTGCAGTCTGCTGTGCAACTGTAACAAATGCTCCACAGTTATTTTAGCACACTCTGGAATAATTTGATTCAATAACAATTTCAATAATTTGATAATGTCATAATTCAATAACTCCTATGAACCTATGTTCTATGAAAACCCAGAATATAAAAGCATTAGCAGTAAAATATTCTTTTAATAAAAGCACAGGTACAAGCAGTTAAGAGATGAGTGTTTAATGCTTTGCCTGCTTAGGTTATGACTCTGCCAGAATCTTGGGTTGGAAAATGCTGAGGTCCATCTTTTCCAGAAAGGGGAGGACAGTCCCAGCTTACAGAGGTGACTAAACACAGGCCAGAACCAGCTGAGTCAGAGGCTGAAATGGGAGCAGGAAGCCCCATTCCCGTGATATCCAACCTTGGAGCACTGCACTGGCAATGCCAGTACGAGCACAGCTGGACACAGCTGCTGGAATACTGCACAATGGATCACGGGAAACCTTTGCTAAAACACCCAGGTTTAAAAACGCTGCTGTAAATTTGGTCACTGAGCATTTTTAAAGTAAAAAGTACTTCTCGTGCCTTGCACAGCACTCAACAAAATATATATGTATATATAAATAATTTAAGTATCACTGGCCCCTCTCCAAGCACAACTCCTCTTTCAAAGGGTGTGTATAAGGCCAGATTGTTTCTACCACACCTTTCTTTCCCTTCCTGGTTCTACAGGGCACTGCAGTGAAATCAGAACAGCTCAGAACATTTTCCAGTACCATCAGAAAGAGGTGTCAATTATTCAGCTCAGGACTAGAGTTTGGTAGAGCTTGTTTTCCACTCCTGACTTTGCTATTTGCTTGCTGGGCTGGTTTCAGAGTTTCCTCTTTCCCGCGTCAGAGGAGGTCACACACACATACCTTCCCCAGATGATGGAGCGGCTATTTACAAATGCCAGCAGTTTATTCCATTTATGAGCCTTTAAAATTAAGCTCTCCAGGTCAGAGCTACACTGTGAGACTGGGGGTTTTCTCGTTTGTTTGAAAACACCTTTTGAAATCTATTTTAAAGAGTCTTATAATTCCATTTTTAAGAAGTCACACAGGACAACTTACTGGGGTTTTCTTTCGACCACACCTTCTCAGAGTCAAGAAAAACCTTGGATATCACTGCTTAGCTCTGCAGCAAGGAGGAACAGGTAGGAGAGGGGAACAAGGTTTCAAAGCATGCTTTATTTTGAGCCCTTAAAAAAATTAATACGCATTTTCCTGCATTAATTTTGTCTCAGCATTTGAAAATTGGAAAGGGGATAAACCAAAATGAAAAAAACCCCCAACACTTATTTTTTTACGACAATTGGGGAAATAAAGAGAATTACAGCTTGTCTCTGACTGCAGAAGCTAGGCTTTGGAGCTAGAGAGGTTTGCACAGAGGATGAACATCAGAGCAGAACTTTTGATTCTGCAAGAACTTTAACTGCTCCCCTCACTTTTTTTTTTTTTAAATAAACTTGTTATACTTTAGAAATTTACATATTTCATACACAGCTTTGATATTACACCTTAGAATGACAGCACATTCTCTGCTTTAAAACAGGCAAGAAGAGCTGAAAGCCAAGTGATGGCCCCAAAATTCACCCCTAACATGGACAATTTCTGGATTTCATCCTGTAACACTCTTTAAACGTTGACAGCCCAGGCCTGAGACATCAATACACTCCCATACTCACTGCCAGGTGCTACCTACTGCCATGCTGCCTCCCTACTCACTCATGCTCTCCCTCCTGTTGTCATCCTCCTTCAGGAGAGCTTCCTTCTGGTTGTCCTGGGCTGCCTGGCTGGAGTTCTCCTTGTCACTGGACGGCGAATCACAGGCTCCATCAGATTTCTTTTCCGAGGCCTCTTCATCGACTTTCTCCAGGGGATGGATCTTCACAACCTTCACAGGCAACATTTTCTCCTTGCCAACCTGCAGGGAAATACAGGTGAAAAGTGGTCCTGAGCAAGACACCTGAGCTAATGGGCTTTAGCACTAGCAGGAAGGGAAAAAACAAAAAAATCCCAGTTTTGGAAGGAACTTTCTCATCATTAGAGATTTTTAAGGTGTTGACTTCAAGCTACATTCATTTAAGACTACTGCTCCTTTTAGGAATCTGTCAGGTGAAAAGATTGTGGAAGATGGTACTTTTTAACTTCTTTTAACTACAGTACGTATTTATTTATACTTAAGTATATACACAGACCATCACATGTTTAAGCACTGTTACAGTTGTTACCTGTTTCCCTGTGCACACACATGGATCAGTATTTTACTCTTGCCATCATTCCAGGATCCTGGAATGGTTTGGGCTGGAGGGACTTTAAAGATCACCCAGTTCCAACCCCCCTGCCATGGGCAGGGACACCTTTCACTAGGAAGTATGGGGTATCCACATGCTTCTGCTTATGGAACCATTTTCCATCCAAAAGCAGAGGCTGCCACTGGGATCCCGTAGAAAAGAAGCTCTCACCATCCTTCTGACAGTGTGAACAGCCAACATATGCCTCCCATCTCCTTCAGCTACCTGGAATTAGCTGAAGCATGGGATAAAAGAAAACAGATCCTTACCTCAAAGTCACACTCTTCTCCCACTGCGAATTTGGTCATGATCTCCAGCCAGGCTGCATCCACCAACTTCTCCAAAGACACCGTGTTGTGGTGAACTATTTCCAGGACCTGTTTCTCATACCAGATGGGGAATTCTTCCTTCAAGCTGAGCAAGTACAGAAGAATTTTTCATTATTCAGGGGATAAAAGCTGAAATGCAAAGTAGCCTCCTAGTTCCAGGAATGTTAACAGCCAGGACAATGCTTGAGGCAGATGCCTCATTTGCATGTAAACATCCAAGGGCTTTTTGCTGCTCTCCCTCCCCCAGGTGTTGGCTGGCACAACAACACAAAAGGTCCAGGTCCTTCCCAGAAGGAATTCCATAAACACTCAGGAAGAGCAGCACTGACTATGAGCCCTTTCATGCTGGTTATTATTGTTTATTAGATATTAAATATAGACCAAGACCATTCCGGGGCTTGTTATTCTTAAAATGTTTGCCTCCAACACCTCAATGCTGATGAAGATTTTTCCTCTGCCAACAGAGTAAAAAAAAAAGACAGAGTCAGGTTTACACAACCAAATTATCTTTCCAGAGAAAATTATCTTGTGCGTTTCACCATGTCATGATCTTGAAATTTGTTCATATAAAGGAGAGAAACACTGTGACAAATTTACTTCCCCGATTTCCTTCATAAAAGGTGAGGTCAGTTGGCTGACAGGGGCACTGAGAAATATGTTGCATAAAGCCTTGTGGCTACAAAGTAAGGTCGGTTTCAAGTTACCCTCAGGAGGAACAAAATACTCCGTTTTTCCAAAACACTTTCCGCTTCCCAGCCTCAGGGATCCCGGGCTGAGAACCCTCAGCTGTTATTCGCAGTGCTACAACTGCCATGAACAAATTTATCCCGTTAGCAAACTGCCTAAACAGACTTTTATATCCAGCCTAGTGTCAGGTATTAAAGCAGCCAAACTGCCTGGGAAGCTTTTCATCCCATTTCAAAGAGACAAGACCAAAATCTCATTTCACAGAGTCTTTCCCCCCCGCCCCAAATTAGAGAGACTATAGCTAAATTTGTTACCAAGAAATCTTCCATTTCTATTTCATTGACATTTCACGTTGTCAGAAGTGGCCAACCAATCCAACACGGATAACCAAAAGGAAGCAGCAGTAAACCAGAGGGTTTTGACTCAGGGTTATAAATTTATAGAGCTGGCTCTGCACCCTGCTCTCAAACAAGAACACCAGGAAGCAAAGCCTGAAGGCAGCAGTGTGTCAGCCTTCACAGAAATTAGGACTATTAGCAAATGGGTTTCTTATTTGTTGACTTTAAGGTTGTGATTAAGCCCAAGTGATGGGAATTTATCCTTAGGCAAAGGCTGTGAACTCTTTGCCAATGAATCAGAAATGCGAAGAGAGACAGCAGAAAATTTTGCCTCTTAGGTGGCACTGCTGATACCCTCCCCAGTCTAAATCCAGGGAAAAACGTCACACAAGTCCAGGTCATCAGTTTACAAAATGGAGAAACATGTCTTTGGTTAGGTAAAATTCCTACAATTTGGTAATCACACAGTAAGTTACATGTGTTGGTTGAGCCAAGGACCTGCACCTTTGCAGAAAATTCACTTCTGTAGCCGTGCTGGATCTCATCCAAGGATTCCTGCAGGCTAGAGGGGCAGGTCAGGGCCACAGCAGCCTGAAGGAACACTGGGGGTCTGCACAGAACAAGGACTCTTGCTGCTTTCCCTCTGTTCTTTGTTGTTTCAGGCAGTGCGATTCCCTAAAATCTCACTTCAACATTTTTCTTTGTAATTTAGTACAGGAACTCTAATGCAGATCCGGAAAAAATAATTACAGGTGTGGACCTGTTCGATGTGAAACTTCAACAGCTCTTTTTTATTTTTACTTTACATCCTGCAAGATTTTTTCCCCCCTGGAATACTCCTATTATCCAAAGGGCTTTAAAACAGTCCAAGTCATATATGCTGAACTATTTTGGTTCAAGTAATACCAAAATAAGTAAATTACTCAACTGCATTAGTGATGGCATCAAAATTGGACTTAATTTGCTTCCAGCTTCAGAACCCCCAGATCTGCTTCCAGCTCCTCAGCTCACCTCAGTCACACAGCATTCCCAAGCACACTCTTCTGCCCCAACACCTAAAGACAGGCACAAATCCAGGTCTCCACCGGTACTTACAGCTCAGCAACTTCCTGCTCCTCCTCCCAAGCCTCTTTGTGTGTCAGTTGGCTGCTTCCTGTGCTCTTGCACGTCCAGATCCGCTCGCTGTATCTCTCCAGACGCGCTTCGTACTCTCTGTACGAGCGGCAGCTCAGGAAAACAGGATTTATGCAGGGGAGAGCACAATCACAGCAGCACAAAACAGTCAAAGCCAACAAAACCCTTGCTGCTGGAGCGCACAAAGGCTGAGGAGAGCCTCAGGAGAGCCTGACCCCACGTCTGTCATGAGGGTGCTGTGTCAAATCTGAGGTGCTGGTGCTTTCTGCAGCCCAAACGCCCATCCTGCTGAGCCCTGGCACTCAGAAGGTGCCACAGCACCGACAGCTCAGCTGTGCTGCACAAGGGGAACACACAGGGCAGAACACTTTATGGTACTGCTAACTTACTTTGCAGCTTTTCCAGTTGATTCCTTGGAAAACAGCACCAACAATATCACAGGCACGTGCAGGAGGCACGGCACGGACTGCGGCTAATGCCTGACAGGAACTGCTGCGGCACTGCTGCTACCAGTGCCTCAGGGTGGTGTTACCAACTCCAGACAGGAATTAGCAGTCTATCCAGCATCCCCATGCTTTTGTGGGAAAAAAGCCCAAAAGTTTTGAAACTGAAATCTCTAGAAAGGCCACTTTTCCTTTAGTTCTCAAAAAGAGCAGCTCCCTGTGTTTCCACAACATGAGGATCTCTCTCTCTCCAGCTACACCACCTGCTTCACAAAATCATGGAACGGTTTGGGATGGAAGGGATCTTGAAGATCATCCAGTTCCACCCCTCCTGCCATGGGTTGGAACCTGCTACTAGACCAGATTGTTCCAAGCCCTATCCAACCTGGCCTTGGGCAATTCCAGGTATGGGGCAGCCACAGCTTCTCTGGGCAACCTGTGCCAGGGCCTCACCACCCTCATAGGGTAGAACTTCTGCCTAATATCTAATATAAACCTACTCTTTTTTAGATTGAATCCATCCCTCTTGTCCTGTCCCCCCATGCTCTTGTACAAAGTCCTTCCATCTCTCTTGCTGGCTCCTCTCAGGCACCAACACTCCTGTGTCCCAACCTGCCTCAAGGTTACGTTATTCCGGGCGTCAGGATTAATGGGTGCCACGGGGGAGCAGAGAGCATTAGGAATGACAGCATTGGCCACTCTGCTGGGAGCATCTGTGGCCGCTCTCCCTGCTCCACCTGAGCAGTAATTAACACTCAGGGTAAAAGAGAGGAGCTACTTCACCCTTACTATGAACAGAAGATGCACAAGCACAATTATCAGCACGGAGTAAATCCACACCAATTTGCCCTGTGCTCACTCATGGGAAGTTAAGTGGAGAAAATCTAAGAGAGGCAAGAAAAGCACCTTTTACTCCTCCCTGCACAAGCTCTCTCCAGTGGCAAGGCCAACGTGGAGCATAAGGCACACCAGGAACAGCCACAGCTCATCCCACTGCCGCACCAGCACCGATTCCCAGATTCCTGTGGGAACAGGCAGATTGCTCCACACTCCTGCACAGGCAGAGCCACCAGCCACAGCAAAGCACTCAATGTATCCCACAGATGCGTTGTCTGTCAAGAATATTTTAGTGCAACTAACCTATTTTTTCCCTTTTTTAAGGTTCCTGTTAGGAAGCCAAGTTACAACTCCAACCAAGCCAGTTTTCTTGGACGTTTTCCTCACAGCCCCAAGGTAAAGCCCAAGCTACAGCAGCTGCGCTGTGGGAGTTGATGTACAGGTAACTTACACCCAGTGGTACACAAAAATATTAACCAGGAACAGAGCCACCTCCAGAGCAGGCTGCTACAGGACTCCCCCTTCCTGAAGCAGGTTGTAAAATCAAGCAGAAATCCCGTGGTTTCCCAGCCTTCCCTGCTTGTGGAGTCTCCTGCAGAAGAACAGCAATTTGACCAATCACCACTCCAGTAAGATTTGAGCCCTCTGGCCAATTCTTACCCTTCCTTGGGGTTTAAAAGATGCTCAATTTTCCACAGAAACAAGAGGTGTTACAGGCAGCAGCAGGAAGTGCCATCACTGGAGCAGAGGCAAGGAAAAAGCACAGCCCCACCGACCAGCCCGGCAGTGGCACTTTGACACAAGTTTGCAGTGATGCTGAGCAAGGAGGGGAAAAACATATAAAAAAATAAAATCAAAGAAGAAAACAGGAGCTCTCCTTGAAATTACAGCAATTTGGCACTGGCACAGGTTGCCCAGAGAAGCTGTGGCTGCCCCATCCCTGGAAGTGTCCAAGGCCAGGCTGGATGGGGCTTGGAGCAACCTGGGCTAGTGAAAGGTGTCCCTGCCTGTGGCAGAGGGGTGGGACAAGATGGGCTTTAGGATCCTTTCCAGCTCAAATCACTCTATGATTGAATTAACCCCTTTAATAATGGTTAAATTGCAACCACATTACTATTTCTTCCTGTGCCTTTCCCACAAAGAGCAGCATTAAAACCAAATCTAGTGCTAAAGGAGACACGCTTAAGGGTTCAGGACATGGCCTTAAAAAACCTTCAGTAGTCTAAGTACAATCAAATATTTAATATACAGCTGGGAAATAAAATTATGGTCTACTTCCCTCCTACATTTATCGACTTTCTCCTCTCTAGACCTGTGAGGAGATTCCTTCCACCAAGGAGAGTAAATAAATGCTGATTTCCCATTGAAAAATAATTGAATGATACATTTTTTCCCCATATCAACAGGGAGATCCAAAAGAATTTTCCCTATGAATGTTCCCCCTCCTTGAGCATGTCAATGAGAACAGGTTTAATTACACTGCATCAGGACCCATATTTCCCAGACCAGCCTGACCTTTCAAAGTAGCAGGTATGACAACTCCCAACACGGGAATAAACAAAATACCTTGGACAGCAGCTACTTGTGAACATCCCCCAAAAAACCATGAATAACATGTATGTTAAATGGAACAGCTGACTACCCACTGTGTAGCAGCTGATACATCTGTTTGCACCCCACTGCAGATCATTTAATGCTGAAAGGCAACAAACTTACAGTAAAAACAAAGTTTCATTAAAAACGAGGGAACCTTTTAAAGAAAAATGTTTAAAAAAACCAAGCTAATCACTGCAGAAGACAACTGCTATGGGGGTATAAATTTATTTCTTTCTGGGTATTTTTCTGGAGAGCATCAGTATCAACTCCAAAACAGCTTTAGAGTATGTGAATTCTTTCCACTTGTATTAGACAGGAAGGCAAAAATCCCAGGAAGGGAAACTACCCAGGAAAGTGGGTACATTTATACACTACTCCCTGGATGGGTGGCAAAGTGTGACACTGCAGTGCCTTGGTGCTGCCACCTTCCAGGCAGAGTTTGCCTCTTTGGGATCCCCCATGAGGATGTGACAGCCCTCAACATGCCAAACCCAGCCCAACCCCTCCGTTCCCTGTGCTGACACCTCACACAAATCTGAACTAAGGACAGGCAGCAGGCTTTAGTCCAAGGTGGAAACAACACACCTTCCCAAAAACATGCACTGAGGGCCGAGGGGAAGCTTTGGCTGGAACAACCTGGGCTGGCTGAGCTCCCTGAGCCCAGCACCTCTCCCCAGCTGGCAGCAGTTTTCCAAACCAAAGGCACACTGCAGCAGTGCCACGTGCCCACAGCAGAGCTGACCTGGGTATTTGGGAGACAGCAAATGCTCAGCGCCAGCTGCACAGGTGACAGGACTGTTCACGTGCAAAGCACTGTCCTGACACCTCAGGTGTCTCGGAGCAGATCCCACTGAGCTCCTGCAAGGACAAGTCTATCTCTGGCTGCCCAGAGATCCCCCCCGTCCCCACACCCACACAATTAGCAGGGCTCACTCCCAGGCAGACACCAGAAGCCCGAGGCTTTGCCAGGATGCAAAGGGCTCTACACAGCAGGGCTTCTCTTAAAAGGTTTTCACGGGATTTGGCAGTCAAAGAAAGCCACATAAAGCTACAAAGGAAAAACAGACCCAAATAAACACCTGAGCTCTGCTGACCAGCTTATCGCCCTCCCACTGCTGCCAGACCCTTCCAGAACCCATGCCCACGGGGCAGACGTCTCTCCTCAGGCTCTGCACCCCAATATCCATTTCTTTGTGCAACCCAAACCCCAACAAAAAAAAGCCATAAGAACCTTCAATGCCTTTCAAATAGCTCACTGGTAGTCGTGCAGCACAAGAACCTGTACAGCCTTTATGGGAAGAGCTGATCAATAGTTTTCCAAGGTGGAAAAAGTCCAGGAGAACATATTCTGCCAGGCCTGGGCAAAAAGGACATCAGGTGAAGACTCAGGTACCTCCTGGCACACCCTCAGCAGGCCCTTCCCATCCTCCAGAGCCATTCCTCCTCTGCACTATCTAGGATAAACAGAAGTGAACAAAAAAAACCCTCCAAGTCTTCCTCAGGCAACATCTCCCTCCAACTTACTGGCTCATTTGCAATTTTCTGTTCCACTTTTGGCCTAGCATACATTATCCACAGTCAACAAGGCAAGACAGAAACCCAACATTGCTTGGTTTCTCTTTTTAGCTTCATGACGTCTGCCTGCCAAGATGAACTTTCTAGAATGTGCTAGGCTGCCTCCCACAGCACCCCATGAAGTACTTGCTCCAGGAGAAGAGCATCTCTCCAGAACCTCAGTGCTTGCACTGGTTTCCTCTTTCCCTCTGATCCTGCAGATAACACCCTCCCCTCTCAGGATGAGAAACCATCCCTTTTTTCCTTGATTTTAATACCACCCAAGTGTCTGCAGAAACATGTCCTCCACCTACTCAGGGATCCACAAGAGCCACCCAACAGACTGGTGTTCTCAGAAGGTGCCCCACAATTCCCCTGTGCTGTTCCTACAAGGCAGGCAAAGCTTCAAGCCACATCACCTTTTGCAGAAGTAGTAATCAGGCGTAAACTCTTGGCTTTTTGATCACTTATCGCTCCTGGAAGGGCAGGAGAAAGAACTGCCTGGTCAGGTGGATGACTGAGCTACTTTCAGTTTGCACACACACCACGAGCAGACGGTGTCACACACTGAACACTTTAACTTCAAACACAGTCAAAAAGCAAGTCCCCAGCACTCCACTCAACCTCATTTTATTGGGCTGAACGCACTAGCAATGCCTATCTGCACTCAGGGATGCATTTTCCTCCTCGAAAGCCACCTAATTCTTCCTAGAGGGCTTTCTCTGCCTGTGCTACTCACTGCAGAAAGAAGACACTCTCCAACACAGCGGCTGTGGAAGTTCTGGAGCCCCTTTGTCTCCCGCACTGCCAAGACCTCCAAACTATGTTCCTATATTCATGCATTCCCTCTCGCTTCAGTCATCAACTCCTCGGATCCTGAATGCTCACAACACCAACAGCAGCCCAGGCTCCTGGAGCAGTGCCTGCAGGTCACAGCGCCGAGCTCCTGCCCCTGCAGCCCCGCTGGGACCCGGGCAGGGCGCTGTGACAGTCACCTGCCTGGCCCGCCGCCGCTCCCTGCGCTCAAGGGCTGCCACACGCAGGGGAAAAAAGAATAATAAACACGCGTTTTTCGCGCAACAACATCCCAGGAAGGGGATAACCACGCTGAGAGTGAAAGCCTGGGCTGTGCACAGAGAGAGCTCCGGCGGCTGTTTAGTTCTATAGAAACCAAAGGCTGTGGAAGGCTCCGGTGCCAGTGCCCCCCTGGCCCGCGGGCCCCCAACGCCCGCACCCCGTCCAGGAGTGCGGTAACTGCGCTCACGGCCCGCTCCGAGGGCCCCGGGACTGCCCAGGGAACAACGGCCCCGGAATGCCCAGGGAACAACGGCCTCGGGACTGCCCGGGGAACAGCGGCCCCGCCGCGCTCCCCTCACGGCCCCGCTCCCGCCCGGCCCCGCCGCCGCTTTGTTCGGCCCCGCCGCCCCG
>VZRE01004806.1:11501-54440 GCA_013396775.1 Cephalopterus ornatus | reverse complement strand
GGGGGAGGGGGAGGGGGATTGTGCTTTCTGGTTTGTGCCTGTGGAGGTTTTGTGGCATGAGCGTTCCCCAGGGATCGGAGGGGCAGGGGCTGCAGCCGGAGCTGTGACCCCAAACACCTTTCCCAGGGGTGGGAGAGCACGTTTGTGTTCAGTGCACAGGTACATTCCTGCGGTCCTGGGTCTGTGCTCTTGGTGGCACTGAGGACCGGGTCTGCCTTGTACAGCCCTGCTGTGGCTGCTGCAGGATGGGAAGCAGCAGCCCTGGCAAATGTTAGAATCATAAAATCCCAGAATGGTTTGGGTTGGAAGGGACCTTAAAGCCCATCCAGTTCCACCCCCTGCCATGGGCAGGGACACCTTCCACTAGCCCAGGTTGCTCCAAGCCCCATCCAACCTGGCCTTGGACACTTCCAGGGATGGGGCAGACACAGCTTCTCTGGCCAACCTGTGCCAGGGCCTCCCCACCCTCACAGGGATGAATTTCTTCCCAATATCCCATCTAACCCTGCCCTCTGGCAGCCACAGGGACACTCATGTTAACCCCTTGCACCGGGGGCTGTTTGCCCTGGGGGGTTTGGCACAAGGGGATGTACAAACTGGGACCAGTTCTGCTCTGGAGCGAGGGAACTAACGGTGTTGTTTGCTTTCCGTAGCAGACAGGAGAGTAACTGGATCCCACACAACACTGTCCAGATTGTAAATGTAATTGTGAGATTTTTATCATGTAATTACCAGATGATTATCATGTGTTTACCAGCTTGCTTTAGGAGAAGGAGGATCCCTGTCATTTCTGCTGGTGGAGTAATAAAAGCACTTAACTTCCCCGGGCACATACTGGTTTTAGGTGTTGTGTAATCTTGGGAAGAGATTTGTGCTGTGAGTACCCCTGGAACACACCAGTTACATAACAGAGCACAGAGCAGCGTCTGCTGGTGACAGAAATCCACTGTATTTTCCACAGCATTGGGAAGGTTTAACAGGCAGGAGTGGTGAGGTAACATAGGTGTTCACTTGTGTTATTGCTGTTCTGCAGTGGAACAGGTTGCCCAGGAGAAGCTGTGGCTGCCCCATCGCTGGAAGTGTCCAAGGTCAGGTTGGACGGGGCTTGGAGCAACCTGGGCTAGTGGAAGGTGTCCCTGCCCATGGCAGGGGTGGAACCAGATGAGCTTTAAGGTCCCTTCCAACCCCAAAACATTCTGGGATTCTGTGATTCTCTTTACTACCAGAATGGATAAATGGAATGCCATAAATCCATTGGTGAGTGTAAGAGTGACTTATTCCTGTTCAATTTACTGGATTCCCATTGCTCTTGTAAGGTGCTGTAGGAGTTGTTTTAAAGCACAGGCAGCTCGCAGCCAGTGAAACAGGTTCTCATGGTGCTTCCCATACAGCTTGGCCTCATTCCATGTCATTTTGTCAGAACTTGGAGTGCCTCAGCTGAAATTCCCTGTGGCATATTCCTGCCTCTCTGGGCTGCAGGGCAGGGTGGGGAGGAGAGGGGAAAGTGGAGAGTAATGAGGGATTTGGGCGGCAGGTACAGACCTGGGGAGCAGTATAATTTGGGGAGGAGACTCTTGGCTGAAAGGCAGCGTTGAGTGAACGCGGCCCCTCTGTGGGCTCAGACACTGGGGACACAGGAGGGCGAGTGGCAGAATGAGGGGAAAGGGGCAGCGAGCACTGGGCTGGTCCTTGGGCAGGGAGCAGGTCCAGGGGAGCTGGAGGCAGGGCAGGGAGCCAAGGGAGGCAGAAGCACAGGGAGGAATGGGAGCGTGAGCTGCCTGTGTCCCCTCCATCCAGTGTGGAGCCAGGTGCCTGCTCCTCCGTGGCAGATCGTCGGGCCGTGAAGCACAGCAGCGCTGCGGTGTTGGTGCAGAGCTGTGTGGTGAAGGTCTGGTGTCCCCCAGGTGTTTTTCAGGCTGGGAAATGGGTACAGTTCTGACATGGGTTGAACACGCACCGATCAGAGAGCTGTTCGTTGACCCTGCTGCTGAGGGACCCGAGGCTTGGGTTTTGTTCATGGGCGGTACCTGCCGTCACCGGGGCTTCGGTGCCTCCGAGTTACTCCGCGATGATTTCCCGAGGCTGTCGCACACCGAGTCTCCCAGTGCCCAGGAGATGGCAGTCCTGCATTTGGACAGGGAGTGCAGCTCCTCTGAGGTCACCAGAGGTTTCCTAAAGACGAAGCCCAAGTCCGGGGCTGCGTGTTTGGCTCTGCTGGCGAGAAGGCCACGATTGCAGGGACTGGTGGTCTTTGCTGTCGTGGGTAATCCCGAAGCGGGGATGGTGAGCCGTGAGGACAGTCTGTGCTCAGCAGGGAGGTGTTCCTGGGTGTGTGCTGATGACACAAACCCCACCTGTGGGTCGGTGTCACTCTCAAGGAGTTATCACCACAGCTCTGTGAGCTTCAGCTCCTCCAGGTGTGAAGGCTTTACTCACAGCCGGATAAAAGTGTCCTTGTGAGGATGGAGCCCACCATCATGGAGCCTTACCACTGTCTGCCTCTTCCCAGCCACGGCCAGTGCCTTTAGCATTCCAACAGGGAGTGCACGATGGAAACCATTGTCCCCCTGCTCCCCACTTACAGCCCTCAGCTGTTGTTGTCCTTCCCCTCGGTCCCCATCCTCCCTTGCCTTCACCAGCATTCCCAAGTCACCCCTGCACTGCCCAGGGCTCTCCAGCCTCTTCCCAGCCTGGCTCAGGGGCTGTGCCCTCTCTCCATCTCCCATCCCACACACCTTTGGTCTGTGAGAGGTGACATTCTCAGAGGGGCAAGAGGAACAGCAGAGCCGAGCAAGGGCACAATCCTGGAGGGGTGCTTGGAGCCATCCGTGATGCTCAGCCCTTCACAGAGGTCACTGGAGAGAACCAGCGACAATCTGGGATCTAATTCTGCATTACTGCAGACTTGGCTCTGCTGTTAGAGAGCAGGAGGCACTTGGAGTGACTTTCCCTCTTGGGATGATGGCAAAGGATCTGTTTGCTAAGCAGAATGTCCAACTCATTGTGGAAATCCATCGTTGAACCCATCCCAGTTCTCTCTTCACGAGGGGTAAGTGACAAACACGTCGGGCAGTGCCACCCCCTTGGGCACAAGCTGATGTGTCTCAGCTCCCAGGTGCCTGTCCTGGGCTGCAGCTTCAAAATTCTTCTTCCCTTTACTGTTCTCCTTGGAAGCTGGTCATCAGTGCTTCAGGGATGTGGTGCTGCACAGAGCACCTGCAGAGGGGCTCCAGATACACTGCAAACAGAGCTTCTAAATCTGGAGATAGCTGGGCCCAAAGGGGGACAACCAAAAAGAGCATCTTCTCAAATGTGAAGATCCCTGGGGTGAGAAACCAGCTAGGGAAAGGTCTGACCTTCAAAGCAAGGAAGCAAACTTCGTGGGATTATTTTTAGAGTAGAAACAGAGCTCTGTAGTGGGAAGTGCTGTCACAATGCTCTGCTCAGCACTCCAAAAATTGGTGGCTGTAGTCATATTGCAGAGCCATAAACTCCTTTGGGGAATGAAGCCTCTTCATCCCTTTTCTCTTTAAAATCACATAAGCAAGTCTTAAAAATTCCCCTCTTGAAATTCTGCATCTTAGTAGATGCTTTGTGATCTTTAGTGTTTAAACTTTGCAAATGTTTATGGTTGCATAAAGCTGAACTGAAGTTGTCAGTTATTTTTTGGTCACTTTCCTACTTAGGGAGGAAAAACTTTGTTGTTCTTCAAACGTTTGCAACCCTAAGAACTTCTTTTCAAATGTTTCTTTGTGAATAAAGACGACCTGTGCCTTTACATCCCAGCTGCCAGATGCCATCTCAGTGTGAACAGGGAGATAAATCCATGTACAAACACACACACGAGACCTTCCTCAGACTGAGGGCGTAGAAAAACCCTTTCAGCGTGAAATATTTGCATAAGTTGGGGAATTAATTTGTTATCTCGTGATTCTTTTGCAAACTATGGACCAGAAGGCAGCTGCTCTCCTAGCCAGCCAGTCCTTCCTTTGATGCCTGCCTCTGGCTGAAGGCTAGTTAAGAAGCACTGGCACTTGGAGGTTTTAAAGTTGAAAGATGTACAGAGAGGAAACAGAAGTATTTGGACTCACTTGAAGTGACCTTCCACTGCTGTTAAACCCTGGTGGAACTGAGAGGATTTATCTGAGAAGAGGAGCTGAATACAGAGAGGCAATGAAGCTGCATCCCTGGGGATGTTCTCAGATTTTCCCTCTGCAGAGACAAAAGCAGATTTACGAGTCTGGGACATGTGTGAGAGCGAGACTGAGGAGCTGGTGACCCAGAGGAGCTGGCGAGTGGTGGGAGAGGTGACACGTGGGGCTGGCCATGGTCTGGCTCATGGCCAGGCAGTGCAGAGCCAGGACTCATGCCTCAGCTTTCCTGGCCCGAGGGCACCAGGGGAGATGCTGCACTGACGACATTCCCAGCAGCTTCCAAACACACTCAGGCGTTTTACCTTCTGGTTTGCAAAGCCCTTCTCTGGGTCATGGACTCCCTCCCATGATGGACCTGTGGCAACAAAGGATCCCTGGGCACAGCATCTTGCTCTTCTTAGGGTCTGCACTTGAAAACTGCTGCTTCTTGTGTTCCTACACCTCAAACATCTCAGTCAGCTTCCCTATCCCTCCTCTGGCAATCCAGAGCTCCAAGTTATCCCATCCTGCTTCTCCAGGCTGGTGGCAAGGACCAGCAGAAGCCAAGTGCCCCGAGTGCTCCAACGTCAGTTATGATCCTAAATGTGACTTTGGCCATGTGGGTCATGATGTGCCTCTCTGCTACAACCCAAATATCTGCCAGGATCCAAAATCAGGGATTGCCCTCATCCCAGTGACTGCTGGCTCCCTGGGCATCCTGCCGGCAGGAGCCTCCAGAAGCAACACAGGAGCTGGGAGCAGGACTCAGCCCTGGATGGGTGGCCAAGACTGCCACTCCACTGTCCCCACTGATGCTTTGCACCCACAGGGTTTTGCATTCAGAGCTGCAGGCAGCCAATGGCCTCATGTCTTTCAGATAAAAAGGAGAGAGCTGATTAATCCTGGAGCTGGAAGAGCTGCAGAGAGGGGACTTCAGGGAGGATTTAGTTAGCAGTGGCCCAGTTACATCAAACCATCTCCTGCATAAAGCCATATCCCATTACTGCTCCTCTGTGCAGCACAGCTTACGGTACTTATCCTATTAGAAGCCTGACACTGCTATGATATATTCCAAGGAGACTGTGATAAACTTTCTGTCACTGTTTTCCCTGACTGATTCCAGTCAATCACCTCCAGTGGAACCCTGCCAGGTGGGCAGGATCCTGGTGGGGTGGGCAGAGCAGCACCTGAGGAGTTCACAGGGTTAGGAAAACCACAGGCTTCCAGTGAATGTCCCCAAACATCCCCTGCTTCACTGACCCTCTCCTTTGTACCTATGTGGGCAAGAAGAAGGGAGCTGTGGACACCTCTGAGCCTGAAGGTGGCCTTCCCACCTGACCAGAGCACCTTTCCCTTGGCACCCAAGGGCCCCTTTTGACAGGGGTCCTCTCCCCTCTCTTTGCTGTCTCCTACGTGGTAAGAAATTGCTCTGGCCTAAAAGCAGGATTTTTTAGAGGCTGGGGAGTGGGCAGGGAAGCTCCACTGTGTGCACTGTGCTTCCATGGCTGTGGAATTCAGAGGAGCCAGAGATGCCCCTCCAAGGGCCCAGTCACACAGCTCTCCCTGCAGCACTTGTTGTTGGCCAAGGGGAGACAATGTCAAGCTGCTGTTCCATCAGTTTTCCCTTTTTGGGGAAGCTTGGTGACCCTGGCAGAGGGACATGATGCCTCCTCCTGGACGGTGTCCATATCCCTGCTGAGGAATTGCTTCAGGTCTCCCAGAAGCCAGAGCCTCTCCCACGCCACCCATCAGCTTTTGCCACTGCAGGCCATGAGGCTGCACCTCAAGACTGCTGAATCTCTCCTGAGGCAAAGTCTAGCTTGGAGAGGAGCTGCAGGCTCCTTGTGGTGTGGGAAGTGGGACAGGACAGTAATTGCTGAGCCCTGCCAGGCCTGTAGCTGTAGCCAAACTGTTAGGACAGAGTAGGAAGAACAAGCCACTTTGCTGCCTAACACCTGGGAAGGTATTTCATGACACGAGTAGCTTTGACCTCAAAATATCTCCAACCTGTGGGCAGAGGGAAGAGGCTGCTGTAGTGGAGTGTTGTAGCTCTGCAAAGAAACGCTGCTCTGCTGAGCTGATGAGTCCTGGCACACGCGTCGCTGTGGGGCTGCACACGCCCTGAGTGCATATGAAAACTCACTGGCTTGAAAGTAAAAGGGTGTTAGAAGTGCCTCTTTGGAGGATGGCCCCAGGATGATGAGAGGACATCTGTATCATCTTATTTTTGCCATCCTTGGGTTTGGAATACAAAGGATTTCTCTGGAGAGCTGGCTTTTATCACTAACGCTGGCAAATTCAAACGTCCTTGTGTTTCATCCCTGTGTCCCTGCAGTGACCTTGTGCTCGCTGTGCCAAGGGGTGACACAACAAAAACCTGGCCAGGTGCAGGGAGGACACGGTGATGTGCAGGTGCGGAGGACAGCGGGAAGGTACCAAAGCTCAGCACAACTCTTATATATGGATATATAAAGGAGAAAAGCAGATAGAATCAGAAAACTTGGCCAACATTTTTAGTTTAACTCCAGTAAAATCCCTCCTGAGCTACTCTTGTCACACCCAATCTGGTGCTGACATTGCCTTTCTAAAGCCGTGTTCAGACCTGCCTCTGTTCCAGCCTGTCCATGGGGGCTGTGTCTGCACTCTCAGCTCCTCCAGCCCGTGTTCTCCAAGAATTTGCAGTACTTGCAGCACACAAAGAGGTGATGAGATCAGCAACTACCTGTGAGGCGGCTCTTGATGATCCCACCCGTTCCCTGGGCTGAATTGTCATGGATGCAGAGTCCTCGTGGCAGACCAAGGACGCTGCTTTCCCATCAGGGGAGATCAAGTGTTAAATCATCACAGTGACAGCACAGAGCTCCAAAGGTGCTCTTGGCTTTGTAATCAGTGGCAATACAGTCCCAGTTGGGAAGGTGGAAGGCGATGAGCAGCCTGTCTCTCATCCCTGATCCCACTGTCCTCCTCAGAGCAGCTCCCAGTCCCATCTCTCCCACAGCCACAGGCAGCAGCTGCATCTCTGCACAGCACAGCCGCTGCTCCCTGCAGCCAGGAGTCCCTCAAAGGGTTCTGTTCCTTGCTCCATGTTTGCTAACCATCACATCCTTCTTTTTGGAGCAATTTCTGTCTCAATGGCACGTTTACACACTGGTCCAGTGCTTCTGCATATCTGTGTTCCTTTTTGCTGCTGTTCCAGTCAATAGTCATGGGATTTAGGAGGAATTCAGGATATTACAGGTAGTTGATGTGGTTATATCACACCTCCTGTCCCACACTGTCCTTCGGGCTCACAGGGGAGAATAAAACATGTTCCACAGGGAAGAGAGGAACTACTCAGGTGCTCCCAGGGAAGTGAAACACCAGCCTTGGGGGTCTTCTGGCCACAGAGAGCTGTGGGGAATGGGCTCTGCCTGCTGACAACCTGAGGTGTTTCTGTCTCACAGTTCAGAGCAGGACCACCTTGCACAGGGTCTTTGCCTGCTCCTGCCCACAGCTGCCACAGGGGCTGCAGGGTTCTCTGCCCTGTGGCAGTCAGCACTGTTCCCTGTACTCCTGATACTCTGGGTGCCTCCTTCCTCCTCCATCCCACCTCCTCCACAGCCAGGAGGGGTGGGATGTGCTGCACTGATCCTTGATCATGCTGAGACTTAAACCACAACCACACGAGACAGTGTAGGGCTAGTGACCTGGGTCTTTTAGCTGGGAAAGAGGCCAGTAGCCTCCTGGATTCATGGACAGATGCAACTCTGGGATTTCTGCATGGAAGTAGAATGTACACACAGGCTGGGAAAAGGAAGGCTGGGGGTGTCTCAGTCTTTGCTGACCACCTTTGCTTCATACAGAGTGGGTTTTAATAAAGAGCACATTTTAGAGCACCAGCTGTCCGGGGCAGGGGTCAGGAAGTTAATTTTCCCTGGCTCCACCCCTTCTCCAGGGGGATTGGGAGCAGGAGGCAGTTTCTGCTCAGTTACTGGCTGGCTCTGCTCAGCAGTAAATGTCACCCCATTGACTGGTGTGTTGTTCCTGGGAGGTAGGGACCAGCCTTTCACTGCTCAAAATCCTGGAAGAGCCTCAAATTCCCCAGCAGTGTTGGAGGAAAGGACAGTGAGCTGGAGCTCCTGCAGGAGCACGGGCAGGGCAGGGGCAGAGCCAACTGACCCAGAGGTAAAAGGAAAAGTGGTTGGAGGGAGGTTCATCAACACTTGTGAAAAACCAAAGGAAAAGCCCTGGCTCCTGAACCTGGGATCACCAAGGAGCAAAAGTGCCTTTTGGTGTCTTCACCTGGGGGGATTGAAGCCGTTGAACCAAAGAGGAGGAGGTTCAGTGAGATGTAAACCCAAGGCCCTGGTGAACGTGGCAATGGAGTTTATCAGCTATTACAAGAATTTCTTTCTTGCCCATACTTGGATGATATAGAATCAAAGAGTCATGGAATCATTTAGGTTGGAGAAGCCCTCTAAGGTCATTGAGTCCAACAGTTTCCCAGCACTGCCAAGGCCACCACTAACCCATATCCCCAGGTGCCACATCTACACATCTGATAAATCCCTCCAGGAATGAGGACTCCACCACTGCCCTGGGCAGCTGTGCCAGGGCTGGGTGAAATTAGTTTGTCCAGGAAAATGCTGTGGGAAATGCTGTCCAAGGCTTTACAAAGTCTAGCTAGACAACATCCACAGCATTTTATCAATCCACATATTAGATCTTTGAGTTTAATCTTACCGAAACATTAATATTTGCTTTAGACAAATTTAATCTTACTTTATTATGCTGGGAATAGGCACTGAAAGTGTCACATCCATCACCATAAAATTCTGTGTGTGTGCACAAGTACATGACAGCTTAGATATTAGTGTTTTATTTACTCAGAAAAAGTAAACTTCTCCTAGGAAATTTCTTCTGGAAAATGAAACCGTATCTCACACCTCACAGCTGGGGGACGAACATTTCCCGTCTTCCAGATGTTCCAGAGGCCAACAAGGAAAAAAGTCAAGGAAGGGGAGGTGGAAATAATCTGCTTAGAAACAAATGTCCACAGAGCAGCGGAGAACAGCTTGCTGGCAGCACACAGCGGCTCTTCAAAGAGCCCGCACTGATCCGGGACATGCCTGTGGTTGGAGGGAGCTGCCCCGGGCTGTCCCTCCCCCAGGTCTGTGCCCGGGGTGGTTCAGGGAGGCTGTGGCTGCTTGGGGGGCCCTTTATCAGCATCAGGGCAGCTCCACGTGGCCATGGAGCCACTTCAGCCTCAGCAGGGTGGGCTCTGCCCTCAGGGGGTGCAGGGGGGTCTACAAGCGCGGTGACAGCAGTCCTGGGGTGTTCAGAGCTCTGGGAGCGTTGGGCAGGATCCACAACTTCTCAGACAGGGCTGCTCCGGGCTTGGAGCAGCTTCCTGGCCATCTCAGGGGAGCAGTTCTGGCTGACCTGGGGCATTTACATGGATCTGTCATGAAACAGAAATGCTGGGAATGGGATGACATCCCATCCCTCCCAAGGTAATGGTTCCAGTGTCACTTCCCTGTAGAAATGAGTTATGAGGAAAAATGGGTCTGAACCATCATGTAACAGGGAAAATACATGGGGAAACATGTCACCGGACAAGGGAGGGTGGCTTTAAGCTGAAGGAGGTAGATTTAGATTGGAAGAAATTGTTCCCTGTGAGGATGGTGAGGCCCTGGCACAGGTTGCCCAGAGAAGCTGTGGCCGCCCCATCCGTGGAAGTGTCCAAGGCCAGGTTGGATGGGGCTTGGAGCAACTTGAGCTAGTGGAAGGTGTCCCTGCCCATGGCAGGGAGGTGGAACAGGATGAGCTTTAAGGTCCCTTCCAACCCAAATCATTCTGGGATTCTATGAAACAAATCTCTCACTTTCTCGATTCACTTATTGACTTTTCTGGAAATCCTTTTTCCTTCCCTGTTTGGTCTATTCCAATAGCTGAACTTCAAGGTAGTACCCAAGATGAACTCTGGAAGTGTCTCAGGATAACTTGGACTTCTTCATGCAAGCACTAAAACTTTTGTCTCACCTTCACACTCATCTCAGCCTTGCTGGGGCAGCTCCTTCTGCCCTATAACCCTTGTTCTCCCAGTGGATGAGATCCGTGCAGCTGCTGAGGATATTCAGTCATTTTTCTAATGTGACACTTGGGAAAATAGGGGGTTTTCAGTATATTTTTGCAACCATAACTCAAAGTTTGCTTGAGCAAAGACATTTGTCACCTCAGATTGTCCTGTAGATAGAGGGGCCTCACATGGTGATGGCTGGTGGCACATCCACCATGTCCAGAGGGCATGCTGAACCACGCAGTGTCTGCACTCTCAGCTGGGAGTGGAAGGAGATATTCCAGCTTCAGATGCTCCCTGTAGTGATCCCTGCTTTCACCCAAGACTCAGACAGAACAGTCACTCATTCCAGCTGGTCCAGTCGCTCTAACTCTGCTCCTGATGTGAGCCCAGACACCATAAGCTAGAGGTGGCCACCATTCTGCCTCATGCCTCCTGATCCTACTGATCCAGAAGGACCCAGGTTTACTCCAGAAGAAAGCAGGGACTTGCCTGGGATCTTCCATGGTGCTACATCCAGCTCCTGTCCGCCTTGGCAGGGACGTGGCAGGAGGGGGGGCCGGATGAGCTGGGCTGCAGCTCCCGGGTTGTGCTCAGCAAATGTCACCAAAGCCCCGTTGGTGGCATGTCCAGGAAGGTCTGTGAAGTGCCGCTCTGGGGCTCTGTTTGCTCAGGTTCTGATAAGTGTCTCCCTTATCAGAGCAAGTGAACATCCCGCTCGGGGATGGGGGCACGGCGCTAGTGGCAGCTGTGCCAGCCCCACTCCCCACCTGGCACGGCACAGCTATAAATCCTGCCACCCAAAGCACATCCCCAGCAAGTTTCTGGACTTGCAGGTGTCCCCGTGGAGTCGACATGGGTGAGTATGAGCATGGGGAGCAGGGTGGGCTCCCCAGGGATCCCTAGAAGCAGCGCTGGCAGAGGGGGACATGGAGCCTCCCCACTGGCAGAGCCATCCGTCTGCTCCCATGGGTGGAGGGCTCACCACGGGGGCAGGAGGTGACAGAGGGCACAAAGCAGGGCAGACCCAAGGTCTGTGCTGCTTCTCCCAGGGCACAGGAGAAGCTTTGCGAGGGTTGTAGGAATCCCTGGATCTGCCCTCAGCCCAACCCAGCAGCTCCCTGGGCAGCACCACGGCAGAGGAGAGCTCAGGAGGTGTCGTGTGGGTCAGAGGGAGCCTTCAGAGAATGGGCGGATCAGACCAGCCCTGGGTCACTCTCGAGGGGTGCTGTCAGTGCTGGAGGGACAGGGCTTAGCACATCTCCTATCCCTCCCATCCCATCAGGGGAGCTGCAGCAAGGCTCAGGTGTGGGTGAAGCAAGGGCAGTAGATTCCACCTGGGCTGCTGAAACGAGGGCTGTGCTCAAAGCAGGAGGGAAAACCTACAGAGAGGAGGCAGAGGGACCTTTCCCTGTGCAAATGGGAAACCCCATGGTGCCCCAACAGGTTTGGGGTGACTGGAGCTGTTTCACCCCGTTGCATGGGATGCTCTGTGTGACTCTCATCTTGTCCCTTCCTCTTCCAGCTGCCCAGTGCACTCCTTTCCTGTTCCTTGCCTGCGTGCTGGCCCTGCCTGCTCCACATCTCACCAGGAGCATCCAAAGCCTGGCTCTCCTCAACCAATCTCTCCTCAACCACTCTCTCCTCATGGCTGCTCCGAGGTCATTAGTGAATGGTAGGTACACGGAGGGTTCCCATCGGTGCCAGCAGGACACAACCAGGACCACCCCAGAGCTGGCTGTCAGGGAGTGCATCTCCCACCCTGGTGCCCCCCAGGGACTCCTCAAGAGGGCTGCGTGTGCCAGCATGAGTCACCTGCCCTTCCTCAGTGCCTGAGTGGGTGGGTGTGGGACCTGGCGCTCAAGGGCCCCGAGGGTTTGCTCTGATTCCTCCCCAAGCCAAAGCTGTCCTCCCCCACACACTCCTCCCCATGGGAGGACAGCAGGAATATTCAGTGGGAGGGATGCAGAAGAAAGGAAAGGTCCTCCTGCCACCAGCATCCTCAGCTGTCACACTTGTCCCATGGCAAAGAACTAGGAAAGTGGTCTCCCATGAAATTCCCTTGTCTGAGAGGACCTCACTGGGCTGCACCATTCCCTGGCTCATCCTCAGCTTCACTCCCGGGGTACTCAGTCCCAGGAGGGGGTGAGGGAGCACAGGGCAAAACTCCTGCCCCGTCTCTGGGACAACACACCAAAAAATAGTTAGAAATGAAGACTTCAGAAGAGTAGGTTCCTTCCCCGACCAGGGGCACGACCAGAGGTGTAAAGGCCCCACATGTTACTACCTGGGCTCCAGTTCTGGAGCCAGAAAGTACCTTCTGGTCTGGGCTCCATCTTTCTTTGGTGTCATTCCTTCATTCCCAAATCTCCACCCTGCTGTTGTTTTCCCTGTTCCAGGTCAGGTCCGGCTGGTGAATGGCTCCAACCACTGCTCGGGCCGGGTGGAGGTCTGGTACAGGAATGCCTGGGGGACGGTGTGCGATGACTCCTGGGACACAGCAGACGCCTCTGTGGTGTGTAGGCAGCTCGGCTGTGGGAACGTGGTGTCAGCCCCAGGCAGTGCTTATTTTGGGAGAGGATCTGGTTCTATCTGGCTGGACGACGTCAACTGCAGAGGCACTGAGAGGGTCCTCAGTGAGTGCTCATCGCAGCCTTGGGGACAACACAACTGTGGGCACCAGGAGGACGCGGGCGTTGTGTGCTCAGGTGAGGATGGGGTTGGCCTGGTCTGTGCTCCTCGGGCACTCAGGGCTCGGTAATGTCTTGGTCTTGCAGAAGCAGGAGCACTGTGGGCTGTGACTCAGACTTGTTCAATCCCTCTGTCGTGCTCCAGGTTGGCCCAAGGACTGCAGTGAGGTCCCTGCTGGCAGCCCAAGTGGTGTCTACATCATCCAGCCCAGAGGGCTGCACACCATCTTGGTGTACTGTGAGATGGGTGGGGCAGATGGGGGCTGGACCGTGATCCAGAGGAACAACAGAGACACACCAGTCACCTGGGCCGAGTCCTGGAGCACCTACAAGCACGGCTTTGGGAACGTGCACACCGAGTACTGGCTGGGCACTGAGAACATCCACCAGATCACCAGGCAGAAGGTCTACCAGGTCAGGTTTGTCATCTGGGATGCTTCAAACAACAAGAGGTTTGCAGACTACAACCTGTTCAGCCTCGATGATGAGTCCCAGGGCTACCGGCTGAGGCTGGGAGCGCACTCGGGGACAGCAGAGGATGCCATGGCCTCCGTGAGCACCAGCACCACACACGACAACATGAAGTTCTCCACTAAAGATCGGGATCAGGACACTTCCAGTGGGAACTGTGCCTCTCACCATGGGGGCGGATGGTGGTACTCGGCGTGTTACTCTGTGCGGCTGAACGTCAGGGGGGGCATCACGTGGGGCAGGCTGTGCAACGGGAACTGCAGAGCCTCTGCCATCCTCATCAAGCCCCTCACCTGCTAGGGCTGCGTCACCACCCCTCTGTGCCAGGCGTGGGGCTGGGGCAGGGCTCTGCCGGGCCCCTCTTTGCCAGGGGAGTGTAGTGGGGGGCGCTGGGGCACAGCCTGGGCTGCCAAGGGGCTTTTCTTTCACCTCTCTTGCTCCTCTGCTTGCCTTGCTTGGTTCTTCCCTTTGAGCTGTTTTTGGTTTAATTGTTTTATAATGAGGCTGATACCTTGCAAACCCTGTGCTTCTGAAACATACCTGCTCCAGAAAATAAAACATGGTTTGAAGACACAGTGCCTCAATGTGTCCTTATCCTGAGCTGTATAAATAATCAATCCCTTTTTCCCAGAATCATGGAATCATTAAGGTTGGAAAAGCCCTCTAAGGTCAGCAGGTCCAACCACTACCCAGCACTGCCAAGGCCACCACTCGCTGGTCTCTGGCCAAAATGCAGGTGTGGGTCACCATGAGCAGCTGGGTCCTGGCACGTCCTGGCTGCCCAGTGTCACCCTCTCCAGGGCTGGACATCCCCTGGCCGTGGTGCTGGGCCCTCTCATCCCCAGAAACGCCATGGCCCCTGTTGGCCCCCTGCAGGGAGCCCAGGCTGAGCACTGCAGGGCTACCACAAACCCCCCTCACCCCGGGGCTCCCCACCCACCTGAGAGCTCAAACATCACACCCCAGCACCGAGTCCTGGGCCGCCAAAGGACCCCGGGCTGCACCCCGGAGGTGGATCCCCGTGGCACGACCCCACCTCCTGGTGATGTTACACCTCTCAGGGACACCCTGACTCCCCTCAGCCCTTGTTGCAGGATGGGGCTGTGCCTCCAGCTCCCCCAACAGGACATGGAGCAGAGCAAGGACAGGCTCAGACAGGGAATGCAGCAAATGGGACCTCCCCCCACCCCGGACGTGGTGCCCCCCAGCATCCTACACTGACCACCGGCACCCCGGCTGCTCGTGTGTCTGTGTGTCTGTGTGTCTGTGTGTCTGTGTGTCTGTGTGTCTGCGTGCAGTGGTGTTGCACAGGCAGACACGAGGCAGCACAGTCTGGCTCCAGAGTTTATCGCAACTGATTCCTCCCACCGTGGGTGGCAGAGCTGTGGGGGGAGCGGGGCCTGAGCAAAGCAGGATTCACCGACTGCGCGGGGCAGGGAACTGGCACCGTGTCCCCCTCCCCAGGACGGGGGCGGGCACACCAACCCCAAACCAGTGCCCGTGTGCCCAGGGTTCCGGGCGATGGCTCCTGGGCTCCAGAGCCGCTGTGTTTCGGCTGGCGAGGGTGCAGGGGCTGCGGGCAGAGCAGGACGAGCCCTGGGACTGGCACGGGAACGGGGCACTGAGCTGGGTGTTGAGGAACACACCCGGGGCAGGTGGGGCGGTTTCCAAGCTGCAGATTGAGATGGGATAAGATGGAGATTGAGCTCTGGGTGACAGCTCGAGGCAAGAGGCCGTGAACTGCCAACCTTTTGGTTAACAAAGGGAAGGCTGGTGGTGCCAGCCGGGGGAGTGGACAGGGAGAGACACAGCAGGAGCAGGGAATTGCCGACCTTTCGGATGACAAAGGGGACGAAGACCAGTGGCACCAGCGAGGTGGATGGACACTGGGAGACAGAGCAGGAGTGGAGGACTCAGGAGGAAGAGCAAGACTTGAGGGAGAAGGCTGTGAGGGTATAAAAGCCCAGGGGTTCATGTGTTAGGGGTCATCCCTGGAGGCACCAGCTCGAGCTGTTTCTATATTACTGCGCTGTGAATAAAGGGCTTTATGGAACCGAGACAGCTGAGACTCTGCTAAGGGAAAACTGGGCTCGAACCGGTAAGGAAACCTGGTCTGACTGTGTGAGTGCGGCACAGGGAGTCAGAGCAAGGACTCACTGGAGCTGCCTGCTGGGAAAGGGGCTTCAGCCCCGGCAGTGAAAGTCTCTGGCGCTGGGAGTGTGAGTGCCAGAGAGTCTCGTGAGTGCTCAGACCGGGAAGTTTCCATAACACCAGGGATGGTGGCACCCCCCCACTGCCGGGGTTCTGGGCGCTGCAGCAGGGTCAGCACACGTCTGTGGGTCAGACCAGGATGAGGGAGGATGTGCAGTCACCGCTGTCGCAGAATCCCGGCCAAACGAGGTCGGTTTTTGGCATCGAGCAGGATGTTCTGGCATGTGTTGTACCACCACGCCCTGTAGCTCTTGGCGCAGTTCCCGCTGTACTGATCCTGGTCCTTGTCGACTGCCCTGAATTTCATCCCTGGGCAGCCCCCAGGGTGGTTGGAGCAGGGAAGGCAAAGCCAGGGCTCAGTCAGGAGCAAGGGGCTCCCGGGGTGGTGGGAACTGCATCTCCAGGGCAGGCTCTGCCCTGCAGGGCTGAAGCAAGGTGAGAAATGGCTCTGTCACCTTCTGATCAACCCCCTCCTACTCCAAACAACAACCTGTGGTGATATTTTCTCATGTTTCACCTAAAAGTAGGTTGTTGGAGTTTTTTTTCTACGGGTCTACAGGCAATAGGATATTTTTGTGGGAAAGAAGTCAATTTGTGTAAGGACATCCAGAGCAAATAGTTCAAAGCCCTGCACTTGAGCTTGTTGTGTAAGAGCTGGTCCTCCAGGTGCAGAGGATGCAGCTCACGGGGATGCAGGAAACAGCCCAGCAGCAGCAGAGAACCAAAAAGAAATGGTGGGATGGAGTGGGACAGACCCTGCGCACTCATCAGCTCCTGTTCCTGTAATCCCCACTGCTGTCCTTCTGCTTGGATTTCTACCTGCAGTCCCCGGATCTGTGAGTGCTGCAGGAAAGGAGCAGTGAGGAGGAGGAGGACTCATCCATCACCACGGGGCTGCTGGTCAGTCCTGCTGCTCCCAGCTCCATGCTGGCTCCTGTCCCTTCACTCCAGGGTCTGTCCCTACACACACCTCTGTGTGAGCACCTCAGCTCACAGCTCTAATCATTGTGTACCCAGCTGGTGCCTTCTCTTTGCTCAAGATTACACAAAGATATGGTTTTTGAGGAAAAATAAAGTAATCCAAATGGCCCAGGGCATTTATCACCTGCAATTCACTGGACCTGCCCGGGAGATAAATTTTCCTGGAGATTTACCAACTGCTGCAGGTCAACAAAGGAGCTTGAGGAGGGGGGGGAAGGCAAACGGAAGGGCAGGAGTGTGAACTGGAAGACTGGAGAGCAAAGACAGTAATACCCGCGGGCAGTCGTTTGTCAGCAGTCCTCAGCTCCTGGCATGCCAGGACAGACTGGGCTGTGTCAGCAGAGCTGCCCAGACACCAGCCCCAGAGCTGGGTTACGGACACAGATGCCTCATGCCCTCCATCAGCAAAGGCTGAGGATGAGGTCAGCAACCTGGAGCTGCCTGCCATGAAGGGCACTGGCACAGGTGACAGGGTGTGCTGGCACTGGGACCTCCCCCAGAACCCGCTGGTCTCCTGGAGGACAGCAAAGGTGGCAATGTCACCTGAGGATGACGGCACTGGGACCCAGCAGTTGGCACCAGACTTGTGGCAGCAGAGCCCGTGCAGGTCCCCAGTGGTGCTGAGGAGCACCCCAGGGCCAGGCAGGGACCCTCGGGCAGCTCAGCACCTTCTGGTGTCAAACCCTCAGCAAATACAGCACCCTGGCCCTGCACTGGTGTCACTGGGCTTTCATCCAGCATCACTGGGCTGTGCCTCTGCCCTTCTTAGCACTCCCCTCCCATTCCTGTGCCGCTGGCAAGGCTGGCTCCACACTGCTCCCTGTCCATTCAGCATTTAGTCCACTTAACCCACAGCCCCCTCAAAGACAGAGGCTGCATCCGGCTGCGGGATGAGTTACCCAGAGCTGAGAGGTCAGAGCCCAGCCCTCCAGCAGACCCTTGGCTTCAGCCCTGGGGGCCCTGCAGGACCTTCACATGCGTGGCTGTCCCGTGGAAGGGTTAAGTGCTGGAGGGTGGCACTGGGAGGGGGGTCAGGGTGGGGATGAGGCCCCTTTGCTGCCCAGTGTGTGTAGAAACCCAGACGCAGTGTCACTGTCCACCCTCAGGTGATGCACCAAGCGAGGGCAGACAGACCTGGAGGGTCTGTAACAGAGATTTCTGGCAGGGCCCAGGAGACTGGATGTCCCTACAGGGCTTAGCATCAAATCCCGTAAGTAGTAACAACCTCCAGGAAAATTCCTATCAGGAGCTTCTGTCGTTTTCATTGAATTCTGTGTGAATATCAGCTGCTGTTTGCTGGGAACCCTTATCACAGAAGCACAACAGTTGCAAAAGCACCTGCAGAAGGAGGCAAACAAATCATAAATTTACGGGAAGGGGTAAGTGCTGCTGTTTGGATTGGCCACCCCACCTCAGTGACAAACCCTATATAACATCATCTGCCACCAGACCTCCTCAGCTGCCCACTCTGCAGGGTCCACACAGAGACAGCATGGGTGAGTGTGGGATGGAATGGATGGGGTAGGATGGCATGGGAGGGATGGGATGGGATGGAATGGGATGGGATGGGATGGGTGCTCTGTGCAGCTGAGTGTCCCTGCCTCCTCTTCCTGCCCCTGGGCTTCTGCCACCTACACTGCAGCTCTGCCTTTCCCCCTGACCCTTTCTGGCCTCGGGATGGTTGGGATGACCCTGTTCCTGCCGTACCGCCGGGTCTCTGGAATGCTCCTTCTCCTCACTCCCCCTCCTCCATTCCTGACCACAAGCAAAACTGTCCTGCTCTGGGAGGTGTTGGAAAGGCAGCATTTATTTCAGCTGTATTTGTGCCAGAGTCCAAAGCATCACCCCAGAAAAATTGGAATTGCAGCTAATTAGTGCATTAAATCACCCACTATCCTCATCGGTCCTTCAGGGTGCTGAAGCTGGTTGTAGACCACAAATCCATGGATCTGGCCATGGAGAGACTGTTGGGGAATGTCCTGATCAGGTCTGGTCCAAAGAGGTCTAGTTGCTCAGGTTTCCAGATGCTGGCAGAAACCATCCTTCAGAGCATCAAATGTCCTGGCCCAGATGCCAGCCAGGATGCACATCCTTGGAGAAGCCCCATGTGTGACAAGAAGCAGGGATCTGATGTGGGATCAGTGCTCTGGCTCCTGGCAGGACACTCTCTTCCCACGGACTTCATGCAGTGCCAGCTCCCCGTCTCTGAATGATGCCCTGGTGAGAGGGAGCTGTTCTGGGACAATTAAATGAAGTCCCTGACTCTCAGGGGACCTTCAGCATTGTGGCCACAACAGCTCCTTTCTTTCCAAGGTCTCAGGTCCCTGTGCCTTGTTTATCCCTCCTGTGGTAGCTCCTGAGTACCTTCAGGTACCAGCAGTGCCCACAACCCAGCACTCCAGTTCTCCTGCAGAGGATTCACATTCCCAGATTCACTGTGTGTCTTCTCCCTCCAGCTGCTCGTCGCTCCAACCCTCTGTTCTTCGCCTCCTTGCTGGCCCTGCTAGCCCCAGTTCTTGCTCTGGAGATTGAAAACCTGGGAAGACTGAATGCAAGTTTATCTGACATCATTAATCTCCGCCCCTTTGAGCCTCTTCGCGGTATGTGCTTTCTCTCTTACATCCCTAAACTCTGTTCATCCAAACATCTGCACCGAGAGGAAGGTGTGGAGAATGCTGTTGGGGAAGGGGATTCACACTCTGAAGTAAAAGGACCCTGATCAAATCTTCCTCCAATTTAATAATCTTAACCAAACATCACCAGATTTGGTCATTCATGTTATTGGCAAGATTGTTCGTGGCAGCTTTTTCTGGAGAACTGTGGATATTCAAAGGAAGACAGACCTTTTCTCTTCCTTTATATATTCTCTTCCTAAATGTGTATTCCTATAGTCCATCTGGAGCCCTGAAATTTCAGAGAAACTTTGTATATGTGACCAACCAAAAGGCTTTTTGAAGGTTGCACGTGGCTGAACGATCCCAAAACCTCATCACACCACTGATGGAGGTCAGAGCTCCAGAGGCTCTCAGGGAAACACCATCTTACTGATATGGGTGCCAAGTTTTCTCTTAAATAGGGTTCTCTCATGTGAGCTCTTTTCCTCTCTGAAGGTTTCTGGAGGTCTTTATGGGTCGAATGAACACATGAACCCTTCAGCCATCACTGGAAAACAGGTTCACAGCAACAGCTCTCAGCAGTTTCACCTCGGTCTGAGAGCCCACCTCCCTCTCAGTCCTTCCCTGTGCATCCTTGTGCTCATCACGTCTGCTCCTGCTCATAGCAGGAAGGTTGGACTAGGTGGCCTTTAAAAGGTCCCTTCCTACTCAAACCATTCCATAATTCCATGATTCTACTCAGCCATGCCATCTGCTCCACAACCATAATGCTGAGAGGAACAAACAGGCAGCGTTACCATTCCTGATGTCTGATCCCTTTGAAGAGTTCCCAACCAAAAGCTAACACCCAGGAAATAAAATGAGCCCAGTGGCACTGCTGAGGTGCCCTTCAAATCCTCTGTGCTGGAAATACCAGCCCGTGGGGGTTGGAGTTACCCCCTGTGCTGTGGAACAGGGCTACTGACCTCACTCCTGTTTTTCCAGAACCAGATGAAGCTGAAGACAGTGAGCAGCGGAACCTGGCAGGTGAACCTCGGCAGGCACAGAGCCCCAGGAGTAAGGACCCCACATCCCACAGGGAACGAGGAGGGGTGTAGGGAATGAGGGGTGTAGGGAACTGTGGTGTGGGTGGGCATTGAGCCTGGGGAGCAGCCAGCCCAGTGCCTGAGCAGGATTTGATGTGACAGCTCCACACTGAGCCATGACTGACACGAGCCCAGAGGATTTCTACAAGGGGAAATAGGGATAGGACAGGGGGGAATGGTTTTAAACTGGAAGAGGAGAGATTTAGATGAGGTGTCGGGAAGAAATTCCTCCCTGTGAGGATGAGGAGGCCCTGGCACAGGTTGCCCAGAGAAGCTGTGGCTGCCCTATCCCTGGAAGCGTCCAAGGCCAGGTTGGACAGGGCTTGGAGCAATCTGGGATAGTGGAAGGTGTCCCTGCGTATGGCAGGGGGTGGAACAAGAGGATCTATAAGGTCCCTTCCAACCCAAACCATTCTGGGATTCTGTGACCGCAGAGAACTCTGCAGCCATTACTTACGTGCCACAGGATGTCCCTCCCAAGCAAAGATTCCTGGGATTTCACAGCCATCTGTGAGGTATCCAATGCCAAGGGAATGAGTTTCCTGTTTGCCAGCCCCAGGGATGCAGGTGATTCCAGGGTTGCAGGAACAGCAGACTGGGATGTTGTTGTGCCTGTTGTTCTCTCATTCCCCGTGGTCTCTCACACCCCAGGCTGGCCCAGGGATTGCAGTGATCTTCCCGTTAACAGCCCCAGCGGCATCTACATCATCCAGCCCGTGGGATATCAGACCATCATGGTGTACTGTGAGATGAATGGGAAGGACACGGGCTGGACCGTGATCCAGAGGAACAACAGGGACACATCAATCACCTGGGCCGAGTCCTGGAGCACCTACAAGCACGGCTTTGGGAACGTGCACACCGAGTTCTGGCTGGGCACCGAGTACATCTACCAGATCGCCAAGCAGAGGGTCTACCAGGTCAGGTTTGTCATCTGGGATGCTTCAGACAACAAGAAGTTTGCAGACTACAACCTGTTCAGCCTGGATGATGAGTCCCAGGGCTACCGGCTGAGGCTGGGAGCGCACTCGGGGACAGCAGAGGATGCCATGGCCTCCGTGAGCCCCACCACCATGCACGACAACATGAAGTTCTCCACTAAAGATCAGGATCAGGACACTTCCAGTGGGAACTGTGCTTCCAGCTCCGGGGGTGGGTGGTGGTACTCCTCATGCTACTCCGTGCTGCTGAACTTCAAGGGGCCCCTGACATGGGGCAACCTGTGCAAGGGGAACTGCAGAGCTTCTGCCATCCTCATCAAGCCCCTCACCTGCTAGTTGCATTTTCATTTCCTTTCTGTCCAACCTGTGGCCAATTCTGGCTCTGCAAAGAGTCAGAACAAGGCAAACACTTGCCATGGCCAAACCTGGTGTCCCAGGGGGTGTTTGCAGAGGTTGGTCATATTTAGCTACTGAAGGAAATAAGGCAATTTCCACTTCTCCTCCTTCCTGTAGTTTCTCTCTACTCCTCAGCTGTGTCTATGTCTTTTTGTTCCGAGTCAGATCACTTTAATTACATTAATAATCAGAACAGTCTCTTGGAAACTCACAAGTCTCCAGATCAGTTGTGTGCTTCATAAAAAATGTGAAATGGCCAACCCAATAGACTTTTATGGCTTTGTCAGTTCATTTACATCCTTAATTTCAGGGAAATGACCTAATTTTCACTTGCTGAAGATCTTGTTCAAGATATTAACATGCACAGTCAACTTCCTACTCTGAGCCTCCTGCACTTAAGGCTTAATAGATGTTAAATTGTCAAATAAATCAGTATTTAAAGAACTGTCTGATGTGTAAAAGTCTGCTTTGGGTCTTTGAAGCACTCGCAGAGGTTAATGCATTAGAAGGTTTCCACCACACTAGCTCAGCTTTTCCGTGAGCCAGGACCACCATGACTTCCCAGAGGTGACAGCACGGAGGGGAAGCACCGTCCTGCCCTTGCCTCCTGGAATCTGAAAACAAGATTTCAAAGTGCCATAAAATTCACGTGTGGGAAGAGCGTCCCAGCTCCTGTGGTCCATCCCTCTGGATGTGACCCCTGCACAGAGGGGCAGCAGGATGAGTCTGTTGGTGTTCCAAGGTTCCCCTGGAAGGAGGATGTGATCTGGGAGCAAGGGAAGCAACCTGTCCTCAAATATCTCTGCATGACCCCTCGTTCCTGTGCCTAACAGCACCCCCAAAATACTCCCTGCTCTTTCCAAGAGCTTCAGAACAACAAAGGCTGAGGCTTAACATAGTCAGGGTTAGCAAAGAAAGTCTGCAGGCTTAGGACAGGTCATGTGTGCCCAACAGGTCCCAGGAAAGCGGGTATTTGTGAGGTCTTTCAAGTCTTTAGGGATTTTAGGACCATGTGTGAGAGGTCTCGTTTGAGAAGGAGGGACTCAGGTCTGAACCAGCAGGGAAGAGCAAAGCCAGGGAGCACGGGAAGGGCTCAGGGAGCTCTGGCACAAGGAGTCATCAGGTGAGGGAATAGAGCAGGATTTGCATGAATTCATGTCAGAGCTCAGCGCTACAGCTCAGGTCAGGCAGAAGCCTTCAAGCAGGACCTGTTGGCTCTGCCAGGGTCAAGCCTGTGGACACAATGGATCCATCACTTAGACCACCAACCCTCCCAGAAAGCAGCAATTCCCACAACAATCATGGCTTTGCATTTGTCCTGAAAGGATCAAGGGGAGGTTCAGATTGGATGTTGGGAAAAACTTCTTCACTGAAAGAGTGGTTAAGCACTGGCACAGCTGCCCAGGGCAGTGGTGGAGTCACCATCCCTGGAGGGGTTTAACAGATGTGGCACTTGGGGACATGGCTCAGTGGTGGGAATGGTTGGACTTGATGATCTTAGAGGGCTTTTCCAACCCCAATGATTCTGTGGTATGTTCTCATCTTTGAGGGCAGAGCCCTCCAGCAGATGCCACCCATTCCAGGTTCCAGCCTCTGTGGCACTGATGGGCTAAAAATGCCTGCAGTGGCATGTGAGTTCCGGAGTGCCTTTGGCTCAGGGAGATGAGAGCTGTCTCCTCATCAACACATGAGCTAGCAAATAAAAATCAGTGCAAATAAAAATCAGTGCAAATAAAAATCAGTGCAAACAAGCCCTTTCTTACCTTGTCGTGCTTGTGGGGGATTTTGTACACCGTGGTCTTACTGGGTTTGCATGTCTTGCCTTGCAACGTGGGATTTCTTCCTGCCTCCTACCACCTCCTGCTCAGGCCCCTCTGCAGTGACTCAGGAGGTGTGTGACAGGCAGGAGTAGGCAGCTGCCAGCTTGGAATGGAGACTAAACCTGGTGTAGGAAATAATAACCTAAATAAAATGTTCCTCAGCTCTCAAACTTGGGAATTTCTTGTTGCATTTAGGAATCTTTGGGGGTTTTTTGGGGGGGTGACTCTCTTGCCTTGAGATAGATGTGGAGATGTGTAATTAAAGGGACCCTCTGCTAAGTGCCCCCTCGTGCCAGGACCAGTGGTTGGGCACCCACCGTGCACCCCAGGCAGCAGCTCCCAGCACCACATTCCCTGTCCGTGGCAGGAAGGATGATTCCATTGGATATTCCATCCTCGTGGCAACTCTCCTTAGTGAGATGCAAAAAAGCCTCTTTAGTACGATGTCCCCTCGTTACCTTTAACTGGTGTGACTTTGGTGAAGTGGGGGTGACTGTCCCCCTCTGCCCTTGTGAGACGCCCCCCTGCAGAGCTGCCCCCAGCTCTGGGGATCTCAACAGCAGAGGGACATGGAGCAAGTCCAGAGGAGGCCATGGAGATGTTCCAAGGGCTTTAGCCCCTCTGCTCTGGATCCAGGCTGGGAGAGCTGGAGGGATTCACCTGGAGAAGAGAAGGCTCCGGGGAGATCTGAGAGCCCCTTCCAGGGCCTAAAGAGGCTCCAGGAGAGCTGGAGAGGGACTGGGGACAAAGCCCTGGAGTTACAGGACAAGGGGGAATGGCTTCAATCTGATAGAGGGCAGGGTTAGATGGGATATTGGGAAGGAATCCTTCCCTGTGAGGGTGGTCAGGCCCTGGCACAGGTTGCCCAGAGAAGCTGTGGCTGCCCCATCCCTGGAAGCATCCAAGGCCAGGTTGGATGGGGCTTGGAGCAACCTGGGCTAGTGGAAGGTGTCCCTGCCCTGGGAGGTGGCAGGGGGTGGGATGAGAGGATCTTTAAGGTTCCTTCCAACCCAAACCATTCTGTGAGTCACTGAAGTGATAACTTGTTTTTCCTACAAGCTCCGGGGCTCTGTGTGTCCTCAGGTCTCTCCTGCTCTCTCCAGGGATGCTCAGCTTGACCCGTAGTAACAGAAACATTCTGTGGCTTCCAGCCCTCTCCAGCAGGCTCCTCTCTCTGGGCAAGCAAGCAGGCACCCATGAAACCACCGTGAAACACTTCAAGCGCGAAGTCCACGTGAAAGGAGGTGATTTGGGAAGTGGAATCTCACTGTAACTTTTCTGCCGGTCCCCAGAGGGTGCTCTCGCCCAGGGTTTGCCAGGCAGCTTCCAGCGGGAAGGAAGTCTGGCAGGCAAGGAGTGTCCAGAAGTATTCCCATGAAGGGTCCAGCTGCAGGCTGCAATTTTTTCCTCCACGTGTGTTGCTCTGTTCAGCTGCCCCACGGAGTGCTGAGAGTCCACTGGCACCGTCTGCTCACATGAGAGTGTGAGTGGGGCCAGCTGGGGAAGAAAGTGCCAAGAACCTCATTGGATAAAGAATCAGGAACACAGAGTGGTTTGGCTTGGAAGGGACCTTAAAGCCCATCTCGTTCCACCCCCTGCCATGGGCAGGGACACCTTCCACTAGCCCAGGTTGCTTCAAGCCCTGTCCAACCTGGCCTTGGACACTTCCAGGGATGGGGCAGCCACAGCTTCAATGGGCAAGCAGAAAATATACAACAGAAACAGGCAGAGAGAATACAACACGTTTCCCTGAAGTAGGGTTTCCCAACCTTTCCCAAAGGATTTAATGTGGGCCTCAGAATCTTCGTCTAGGGAATGTTGTGAACTTGCACAAGAGGGAATGATGAGTTCAGGAACACAGATTTGAGGCCATTCTGATTCTTTTGGGAGGGGAGAGAGAAGACTGGGATAGTGGCAGGGAGAGGCAGCAAAAAGCAGTCAAAGAGATGGGAGAGTGCTGAGCTGCTTGTTCCAGGTATCCACCTCTCCTCAGCGTGGCTGCATATCTTCCACAGGGAAAAAGAGAATGAGAGAAAGATATAATCTGCTTCTTTTTCCAGATCTTTTATTCATCTGCAGCCAAAGAAGGAAAGTGCAAAGACTTTCTCTGCCAATTCTTGCACAGGCCTGAGGAGCAGATGTCCAGATGGTTCTGACGAGCTGGGGATGCCTCTCACCCTGAGGGCTTGGAAGGTTTCACTCTGTGCCCACCAAGGCCTGTGCAGTGGGTGGCTGAGGGTGAACTTGTACCTGTGTCCTGAGTTCCCATCAGTCGGCCTTGCTTTGGACACACAGAGAATTTTAACAGCTCCAGTCCTCCATCAGTTTGTCCAATTCCTTATTGAGTCCATTTAGACTTCTGGTTTCACAACATCCCGAGGTGAACTTGCCATTCCTTTGCCTGGTGCCCCCAGGATCACAGAATAGCAGAACAGTGAAGGTTGGAAGGGACCTCTGGGGATCATCTAGTCCGACTACCAGCTGTGAAAATGCTGAATAACCATCTTTAACCATTCTGTGTTCCTATTGCATCCATGTCTGCATTCCCAGTGCCCTTCCAGTGCCTGAAGGGGCTCCAAGAGAGCTGCAGAGGACTTTGGACAAAGGCCTGGAGGGATAAGAGAAGGGGGAATGACTTCTCAGTGCCAGAAGGCAGGAATAGATGGGACATAGGGAAGGAATTCCTTGCTTTGAGGGTGGGGAGGCCCTGGCACAGGTTGCCCAGAGAAGCTGTGGCTGCCCCATCCCTGGAAGCGTCCAAGGCCGGGTTGGATGGGGCTTGGAGCAACCTGGGAAAGTGGAAGGTGTCCCTGCCCATGGCAGGGGATTGGAACCTCATTCATCTCTTTTCTAACACAGTCCTGATCTATTCAGCCTTTCCTTGCAGGGATGCCATTCCCACCTCTGACCACGCATTTTCTCCATCTCTGTGACCTTTTCCAGTTCTTCCCTCTTTTCTGAGCCAGGCACCAAGGCCACACACCCCCATGAGCACCCCCTTCTTTATATAGGGCAAGTGATATTTTCCTTGCAATTTCTGGAGCCTTTTTAAATTTTTAATTACTCCTGAACCTTGAGCTGATGTTTTCAGAGAGCTGCCTACAGTTACTCTCAGCTCTTGACTGGCATCAGCTAATTTAGAGTCCCCCCATGAACAGTGAGGGATGTTCTTCACTTCATCCTTACCAACATTGAATCTCATTTTCCATATTATCACCCACTCGCTCTGCAGCCTGAAATCCTTCCAGTCACCTTTAGCTGTGACAGTTCTGAACTATTTTCTCCACCAGAAATGTTGTCACCATGCTATTTACGGCCTTTTCTCCACCACTTATGAACATGCTGAAAATTCCAGTCCCAGTGGAGATACTCAGAGCATCCACCAGGAAATCTCTGCATTTTCACCAATTTGCCTTATCTTTGCTTGCCAGCTTTGCAAGCTGTTGATCTGTTACAGCTCAGTGTCTCTGAAAACTCTATGATAGACCTTTGTAAAAGCTTTTTTGGATGGCATTACGTTGGTCAGATGACTGTTGTCCACACACACCACCTCTGCTGTAACAGATTTCTGAGCCACAACCTTCCTCTAAAAACTGCATTGACTCTTCCTCAGGTTTTTGTGTTTAGAGAATCATAGAATCATGGAATATCCTCAGCTGGAAGGGACCCACAAGGATCACCGAGTCCGACTCCTGGCCCTGCACAGGACAGCCCCAAAATCCCACCATGTGTCTGAGAGCATTGTCCAAACACTCCTTGAGCTCTGGGGCACAGCCTTGGGGCTGTGACCTCTTCCCTTCTCACTTCCCTTTATCTGTGAGTTCCCAGAAATCCCATGTTTATTGCTATAATAATGCACATAAATAATGCTATAATTAATGCAGAAATGAGGCCACTAATTCTGGAGATCTTTAGATGAGTGCTGCATCCAGCTCTGGAGTCCTCAGCACAAGAAGGGTGTGGAGTTGCTGGAGCAGGTCCAGAGGAGGCCCCGGAGATGCTCCAGGGGCTGGAGTCCCTCTGCTCTGGATCCAGGCTGGGACAGCTGGGGGGGTTCACCTGGAGAAGAGAAGGCTCCAGGGAGACCTGAGAGCCCCTTCCAGGGCCTAAAGGGGCTCCAGCAGAGCTGGAGAGGGACTTGGGACAAGGGATGGAGGGACAGGACAAGGGGGAATGGCTTCCCACTGCCAGAGGGCAGGGTTAGATGGGATATCGGGAAGGAATTGTTGGCTGTGAGGGTGGGGAGGCCCTGGCACAGGTTGCCCAGAGAAGCTGTGGCTGCCCCATCCCTGGAAGTGTTCAAGGCCAGGTCAGATGGGGCTTGGAGCAACCTGGGATAGTGGAAGGTGTCCCTGCCCGGAGCTGCTGCCTCCTCCTTTTAATCTCCTTTTAACAAACTCTCACTATTTCCACCCATGCAGTCTCTCTGGTCTCCCTGAACATGACATATTCAGGCCACCAACTTTGCTACTTGGTTTATAATAAAGTTTTCACAATATATTTCTCCTCTCTATCGTACTCCTGCTACCAGTTCCAGTCATAGTCGGTTTTTTTTAGGATTTTTAATTTCAGGACTTCACAGAATCCCCATCCTGTGGGACCCGGTTGGGAGCTGTGTGTTCTTCTGAACCTCCCAGGTTTGAATCCAGCCATCCCAATCCATCACTGCTGTGACTGCCTGTGCCAGTGCCCCAGTGCTGTCTGGATCACATGGGGATCTCCACACTGGTGCACATCCCAACCCCTCCCAGTTCCTTCAGCTGCTAAAAAATCCAACCCCTCTCTCCCAACCATTCCCCCTCCCAGGCACAGGCCGTTTCTCCCCACCTCTGTCCTTGGTGTGGGGATCAGTTTGGACAGTTTCTGTGGACACTCTGGTCTCCAACCTCCCACATGACAGCACACGTTTTTGGGACACCTTTAGGACATCCCTCTTGCGCTGCACTCCGGTCCACAACTCCCTTGCCACACTCTCTCCGAGACTAGGTCGATCCAAGTTGCACTTGGCATCACACATTTTAGGATCCAAAAAGCCTGTTACAAAATCCCTCAGCACTGCCTGCTCCTGGGGAGGACCCGTGGTACGGTCCATGGTGGGCTGAGGACTCATCCCCCCTTTCCTTGGTCTGGATGCCCTTTGCCCACGGGATTTCCCTCCTCTGCCGCACGAGAGCTGCTAGGCTGGGGATGAGGGAGTTGTGATGTCCCTAAAAGCCCTGCTGATGTATTTCTTTGTTTCCCTCAGACAGATGTTGTCCCAGAGGACTGAAGTTTGCCTGTGGCCAGTGAACAGATGGCAAATGGCATTTGTCAAAATCCTGAGAAGTCCCTTTTGCACAGCACGAGAGGAATATGCCCAGAAACCCTGCGTATCTCTGACGTCTTTGTTTCCTTGTGCCTTGCCTAAATCTTGGTTTCCCAGGACACCCACATGCCCACTACTTCTTTAAAATGTCTGCAGACAGTACTTTTAAAATTAATTCTCTCTCCAGCGTCTTGACAGGCAGCTTGGGACAGGCTGAAGGGGTTGTAACGAACCACAGATGGGGAAGAGTGCTACGGAGCCACAGAAATCTGGCTGGAAAATTCAGAAATTGTTCCTAAGAGAGGTTTGCACTGATCATTGTGGAATTTATCCAAACCAGCTCTGTGTATATTCTTCTTCCACCTCTGGAAAATACTCTGGGTGGCTGCTCACCCCTCTGGAGCATCATAGGGTCCACCGGAGTGGTACAGAGGGTGCTCAGATCCATCTGCAAGCTGGATTAGGTTTCTGATGCCTGTGGCCATCTATGTCAGCTTTATCCCACCCCTTGTGTGGGATGGGCATGTGTGCTTCTGCCAGGTTGTGGGGCTAGAGAAGAAGTTGCCAGAAACTAGAGAGAAAATAAGTGATTTAAGACTGAAATTATATCGACTGTGTCCCTCTGTGGCTCATGTCAGAGAGGAGATACTTGTGATATGGCACACGCCAAACCCTGGCAAGCGATCTCAGCATTTATCCAAGATCAGCTGGCACGGAGCAGGGGAGGGGGCTGGCACAAGTGTCTGGATCTCTCAGGACACCTCAGAGGTGAAAGCAGTCCAGGGTAGATTTAGACTGGGTGTTGGGAAGAAATTCTTCCCTGGGAGGGTGGTGAGGCCCTGGCACACGTTGTCCAGAGAAGCTGTGGCTGCCCCATCCCTGGAAGTGTCCAAGGCCAGGTTGGATGGGGCTTGGAGAAACCTGGGATAGTGGAAAGTGTCCCTGTTCATGGCAGGAGGACTGGAATGAGCTGAGTTTTGAGGTTCCTTCCCACCCAAACCATTCTAGGATCTGATGATTCTGTGATTGTAAGGACTGCATGACCACGAGGTGTGTAAATCCCACCACACCCCGGCTCATTGCTGTCCTCTCTTGCACTGGGCATTTGCATCCCCTCTCCTGCTGGGTGCCCCCTCGGAGCAGGTTTCCCCTGGGCTCTTTCTCAGCTCAGCACATGGCTCAGTGCCTCGGTGTGCTTTGTGCTGAGCTGGGTGCCCGTTGCTATAATTTTACCTGTTTGTGTCCCTTAATCTGTATTTGTTCCCTTGGAAGTGCAGGGAGATCCATTAGGGAAGAGGTGCTGGGTAAATACCGCCCGCTCCTCTCCCCACCGCGATCAGCGATTAACCCCGGGTAAACAGAGCCGCCTGCCAGCCAACCCTGGGGGCTCAGGGGACCTGCAGCTGCTCCTCCCCATCTTGGGGGGGGGGACAGAAGAGCCGGGGTCGTCAGGGACACTGCCGGAGCAGGACGGTGGCGCGGAGCTGAAGCGCCGGTGGCCGGTGGCAGAGTGCCATGGTCTGCTGACGGTGTGCCATGGGCGGGATCAGCCGCCAGCACTATAAGTAGGGCTGGTGACGATCCACCCAGGCAAACCAACTGCTGAACCCCGGCAAACCAATCACCGAACCCCGGAATAACAACCACTGAACCCCAGCAAGCCACCCGCTGAACGCCGGCACGTGGAGAAGGCGGCGTGGGCCGGGTGGAGGAGGCGCCCAGGAGGAGCTGGGGTGAAGGTGTCCTGTGCTGGGGAGCCCAACAGCACGAGCTCGATGCCAATGCAGAGTCTGTAGGCTCTGGCACGCCCGGGACATGGATCACAGCGCTGGGACAGGTCCATAAGGGCTCCCCAGCAGGCGCCAGGTGATGGCAGGAGCTCAGGTGGGGCTCCCGGGAGCCTTCTCGGAGCCCCCAGTTGGGCCATGCCCTGTTTCTGATTCTGACTCCGACTTCGAGGATGCGGCTGTGGGTGGCACAGGACCCGGTGCTGGGGCACAGAACCCGTCCCAGGTCATCCACAGCGGCCACTTCATGGTGTCGTCCCCGCACAGCGACGCGCTGCCCCGGCGGCGGCACCACCGCGCTGAGCCCGAGCCCGCTGACCCCCGGAGCATCGACCCGACCCTCACCCGGCTCTTTGAGTGCATGAGCCTGGAGTACAGGTGAGTCCCTCACACTGGCATGTGTCTCATGGGCCCCCAGCTCTCTGAAGGCGTGAGGGGCTGAGCCCTGCTGCCCAGCCAGGGCCTTGTTGCCAACTGACATCGTCCTCCTCTTCTCCATGGGCTGTACGTGCCATATGCTCAGAAAACACCATCCTGGGAGGTTCTGGGGAGAAAGAGCTGGTGCTGGGTTGTTGGCCATGGAGCCAGGTGAGAAGTTCCTCCTCTTTGCACGTGTAGCTTGACTCTGCTCCACCTTCCCATGAGATCTGGTGTCGCTGTGCTCAGCTGAGGCACCCTCATGGCCAGACCCTGTGCACCCCACAGAGCAGCAGACCCCATGGGCAGCCAGCACTCAGTCTTTGGCAATCCAGCCCAGAGCAGGAGTCCTGCCTTCTGCCCTTGACTCTGTCCACATGTCCTGAGGTTATTCCATGACAAGCAGCAGCAGCACGCAGAGCTGGATGGCTGCACAGGCTTTTGTCCAGAGTCTCCCAAAAGCTTCCCTCCTTCTCTCCTGCTAAATCTGACAGGAGATTGCATCATTCCCCTGCCACACAAATCACCCAAGTCCTCGTGAGAGCTCCTTGGTGACAACAGGACAGATTGCAACATGTCTTTTGGTGCCTTGGTCCACATTCTTGAAGGCAGATCCCTCCTTTGCCAAGCTCCCAGGTTTTGACTTCTCTCCAGAGGTCTCAGAGGGACTTGCTCGAGTCAGTGCAAAGCTGCATAGCCTTCCCAAAGAAAGGAAACCTGGAATTACAATATCCGAGGAGGAAACCTGGAATAACAGTGTGCTGCTGATGCTGCATGAAAGCAAAAGCTCAGCAAAGCAGTCTTGAAGAGGTGCCCATTGCTTTCCCCTTCATTCAGTGGCTCATTCAAGGTCTCATCCAGAGGCTGAGATCTCAGGTTTGCCTTGAAGTCCTTGAGTGCTCCATGTGATAGAATATGTGGTCACTGCCAGGACATCTCTGGGGACACTGGGCACAGGGACAGCACTCCAAGGGTATCAGTTCCCACATACCTGGCCTGTCACCACGTCCCACATGCCTGGTTTGCTGGCAGCTGGCAGGGCACAGCTCTGCCATTCCACTGCAGTCAGAGTTCCCTTGCTCCAGATCTCCCAACCCCTTGGACTCTGTCAGCGCTTCATTTCCTTCCATCACTGAGCATGGCAATGCCCACACCAGCTCCACTGCAGTGGGACCCTCATCCAAGCCCTGTCCAACCTGGCCTGGGATGCTTCCAGGGATGGGGCAGCTACAGCTTCTCTGGGCAACCTGTGCCAGGGCCTCACCACCCTCAAAGGCAAGAATTTCTTCCCAATATCCCATCTCACTCTGCCCTCCGTCAGTGCGACGCCATTCCCCTTGTCCTGTCACTCCAGGCCCTTGCCCAAAGTCCCTCTCCAGCTCTCTTGAAATGCCTTTATGCTCTGGAAGGGGCTCTGAGGCCTCCCTGGAGCCTTCCCTTCTCCAGGCTGGACACCCCCAGCTGTGCCAACCTTTCCCTTGTTAATACATTTTGACACCCCTGCAGGCAGCAGCTGGAGGAAGGTATCAGAGTGGGAAAATGAAGTTTAAAGGTACTTGGTGCACGCCTACATTTAGGCCCATCTGATCTGATACTTCTCTGCATCACCTGCCATTTCACACCTTCCACCCCTGCCGGGTTTCCCAGACAGGGTGTTGGTTCAGCACAGAATCACCAGCCCAAGGTCACGGTTTATTGCAGACTAACTCCCTAACCAAGGAGGAGCCACAGGAAGGTGTCAGCTTTAGAATTCATCATCCAGCTGCTTTGCAGGGCAGGGCAGGGCTGGGTCCAAAGCCAGGTCAGGTTGCTCAGGGCTGTCAGTGACGGATGTGAGACCACCCTGTTCCAGCCTCCCCAGGGGTGCCCCGCTCTCACAGGGAGGAGTTCTGTCCATGTCCTTTAGCTGGAGTTTCCCTCTTCCAACTGGTGTCGGTGGCGGTAAGTAGATTCTCTCTTCACCTTCTCCATGATGAACAAACCCATTCTTCTCCCTCCTTTTCTGTCACGTGCCTTAATCCTCAAGCATCTGAACACCCTCCTCTGGGATCCATCCAGTTTGTGAACCTCCCTCTCGGACCAGGAGACCAGTCTGGGCACAGTATCCAGCCTTGGCCATCCCAGTGTGGAGCAGAGGGGAACTATCCCACCTCCTGGTGAGCTGTGACTGCTGCAGCCACACATCCCTTGCTGTCTGGCACCGTTTCAGAGGTCTTACACTGTTTCAAGGACCACTCACTAATCTTTCCCTGAACATTTTTCAATGGCTATAGCTGGAATTCCTCCCCTCTCCAGCATTCCTCCTGGGCATTTCACAGACATTATAGCAGTCCTGTCTCATCCTGAGCAATCACCCCAGGGATCTGACTTATTTTTCCCTCCTGGGTAGGACTGTGCATCACTCCCTTGCTGGGAAAGAAACTCTCTCTCCACATCAAGGTTTGCTTCCAGCAGTAACTTGTTCCCTCAGATCCCTCAAAGAGAGGCAATCCCTGCTCCAGAGTCTTCCCCGTGGTGCTGGAGGCTGGGTTGAAACAGTTCCTTTTTACCCATATTCCAGGGCACTTAGAGCAGCTCTCCTGCCAAAGGCTTAATGATCCTGTCCCACTCCTTCTCTTGCAACAGCTTTCATTTCTGGAATCCTTTCCTCAGACTGTTGTTTCTCCCATGGGTGATGTTTCTCCCTGCAGCCCACCGGGCTGCCCCTCCTTCCCCAAAAGGCTGAGCGTGGAGCTGAACCAGCTGGGCTCACAACCCTTCCCATGACCCATTTCTGGGAACCACTGACCTGGGGAACATCCTCCTGAAGGGACAAAAATTGGGAGCAGACTGGGAGCTGCAAACTGCAGCTTCTCGTGGTCTTACCTGGCACACATCTGCCTCAGGTTCCAGAAGCAGATTCCCATAGCTGTGTGGATGAACCTCCTCCCTGCAGGAAACAAGGGAGAGATTTGGCAGGTAGGGATGTTAGATGGGAATTGACCTGGAGAATCCACCCTGCCCCTCCCGTGATTCACAACAAGGCAGTTTGTGTGCCAATTCCCTACTAATTCATCCTCCTGCCAGGCTCTGTGTCTCCCCTGGAAGAGGGGGAGTTGCTGCTGTGGCTTCAACACATTCTCTGATTGATTTTCTAATTCACAGTGCCTTAAACACTCCCACGGGGGCAGCGAGCACCAGGCAGAGACCCCAGGGATGCACAAGCTGAGCTCCCCTCTCCCCATTTCCTTCTGGCAGCAGACCCTCCCCCCCCTTCCAGAGGCCTCTCCTGCTCGGGCTAAACCCACCCACACTGTGCTGTGCTTGTGCTGTCATTCGTGTCAGGGAGCTGTGAGCCTTTTCTCTGTCATGTCCCAGGGTTTTGGGGCTGATCCTGTCCAAGGATCGTGCGGAGGGGCCGAGCTGGTGTGCTGCAGTTCCCACATCGATGCACTGGAGGGTCGTACCTCCAGAGACCACCAAAATAACTAGCTGTGGAGGTGTAGCTTGGCTTGTAACTCTCCAGCTCTCAGGTGATTTTTTGCACGAGTTTTTCAGTGCCTTCGCTTCTCACCTGGGACAGGAAAATGTCTGTTCCATCTCTGCTTGGAGCACACACAGAGCAGGTCCCTACACCATCCCAGAACAGTCTATCAACACCTTTGTTCAACAGCATCCCTGGATCCCCCCTGGGCTGAGCTCAGTCCCACCACAGCTGGCACAGCAGCTGTTTCACCCACAGGGAAGAAAACAGCTTGTTTAGGTAGTGGAGTTTGAAGGTGGATATGAGCACAGCCATTTTTCACTTAAGGGGCGCTTTCCAGGGAAACCGTGGTCAGATTTTTAACTGTCTTTGCCAGACTCTGGATTTTAAAACACGAAAATTCAAGAAAATATATGACTATGGTAGTAAAATCTGTGAGAAATGGAAGATGGAAGATGTTCAGGACCTGAACACTGCCCTCCTTCCTGCCAGCCCCAGGAACAGCCGTGTCCCACAGCCCAGGGAGTGAGGGGGGCTCTGTTAGCCCCACAAGGATCCTGCTCCTTGGAAGGGATGAGCAGGCTTGTCCCTGCCAGAGGCCCTCAGCTCAGCTGTTCCCCTCCTGCCACCACTCATTTCTCTTCATGCAGCCCCTGCCTCTCTCCAGATCACTCTTCCCTGCTCCTTTTGCTGCTGATGGGGGGAAAAGAACCAATTTTGCCGCAGAATCAGGGTCTCCAACACCTGAAAGTGCTGGATGGGTAAATAATCCACGGAGCAAAGAAGGTGCTGTGGACCCACACTGGGGTTGGACCCAGGCTGAGCCCTGCTCCCACCTCACCCCATCCCACAAATACCCTGTAGCCCATGGTGGGATCTGTTTCCCAGTCCCGCCGACAGTGTGGGGCAGCAAGCCCCTCAACCTGTTTAGGGCACCCTAAACCCTTCCCACGGTTCCATGTGGGGTTTGCATCCATCTCCCTGGAGAGATAATTTCAGGAAAGGGTGGGGCCCTATTCAAGGCATAGCAGGGAGCAAAGATCAGCCTGATAAGCCCCAAAAATGAAAGGATCATTAAGGGGGGAAAAAAGGCAGTTGGCGGCAAAGCCCAAAGGCATCACGCCGCTGCCTCCAGACCCCAGAGCACCTCTGTTGCCGTGGCCCCACAGGCCCTACGCGTGACCAAGGTGTCTGACTGCACCCCACGGCCTTGGGCTGCTCCTTTCAGCTGTGAGTGAGGAGCATGGCCTTGACCAGCAGGATTTGGCCTTGTGCCTGGGAAACCCGTCCTTTCCATTGGCTCCTCCGCTTGGCAGCACCGCGCTGTTTGCCTTGGTGCCGCTGGGGAAAGTTCAAAATCCTGGTGATAGTGGAGTGGCCAGTGTGTAGCCAAGTCCTTAACTCTCTGCAGGCTGGAGCCACAGGGACTCAGGTCCTCTCCCAGCCCCTGGGGCCGTGGGTTGGGCTGTATCTCCCTGGGGACACCGTCCCCATCCACCCCAGTGGGTGGGAGCACCCACTCCCAGACACATCCCTGCATCAGGCTCTGGAGGTGGAGGGGTCCCCAGTCTTCCTCCTCTGCAGGAGGCAGATTTCAAGACAAGTCCTGAATGCACCCAAGGAGAGGCTGGGAACAGGGGATACAGCACCCCAGCCTGCACCTTTCCTGCTCCCTGAATGAGCCGAGGAAAAGTGGGACTCAGAGCAGCACTGAGATCTTTAGGGGACAAAGTCTCGGGTGGGGAGGGATGCCGTGCAGGCTGCAGCCACCTCTCAGAGGGACCCCTGGAGCAGCTAGCATTGCCCTGGGGCCATGCCCTGATGGGTGGGAGAGCTGGGACAAGTCAAATGGACCACAAAGTGAGGCAGAGGGACCCCTGGGGCAGCAGGACCCTCAGGACCTCCCCAGTGGGGGCACACGAGGGGTTGTGTCCCTTGGCTGGATGGAAACAAGACAATGAGTGAAATGAGGCTTCCCCCAATGCAGGTCCCATCAGGGACATCCCCACCAGCACAGCGAGCTGTAGAATAAACACAGCTGCCTGTGGGAGCTGGAAATGGGAAGCAAGGAACCCAGCTCGGGCTGGGGGCACACGTTTGCAGGGATGGATGTGGAGAAGAGCTCAGGGCAACTCTGGCTGAGGGCAGGGCTGGTCTTGCTCTCTGTCTGTCTTGGGGCACAGGCAAGTGTCCTTTAATGTCCTGAACATCCTCCAGTGCTGTCCTGACTTCCCAGATCCCCCAGGATGGCTGCCCCTGCCTGCCCCAGCTGAAAGCAGCATTTCCAAGTCTTTCCTGGCATGAAAAGGAGGGTCAGAAATAGCTGCCCAAATGCTGTGATGAGGCAAGAGCCACCACAGCACATGTCCCCGGGCGTCTCGCCTGGGCGGGAGACTTCCCTTCCTGTCCCCTAGGGCTGGGACACAGCTGGCCTGGTCAGGGACAGCGGGATCCCTCCTCAGAGCCGGAGTTCAAACCTCAAGGAGTCAATTCCTCTGTGTGCTGTGCTTTAATCCTGGGGGTTTGAGAAGCCTCCTGTGGGTCTGTGAAGCTCAGGGATTAGTTCTGTGCTGCTCTCAGAGTGCACAGGAGCTGGGAATGCTCCTGTGGGTGCTCCCAGAGGTGCCTGCCAAGCCTCCTGGAGCAGAGCCACATGGCTGTGCCTGCTCCTGACTTGCCACCAGGCTAGTGGCCCCTAGGCATGTCTCCCTAGGAATGTCTTGAGGCACAGCCCCCCGGGGAGACTCTAAACTGGAAAGGACTGTGGAATGGTGCCCCTCAGCCCCCCCTTCCCTTGGTGTTTCAGTGGGAAGCTGGTGTCACCCAAATGGAAGAATTTCAAGGGGCTGAGGCTGCTTTGCCGGGATAAAATTCGTCTCAACAACGCGATCTGGAGAGCGTGGTACATCCAGTGTGAGTATGGGCCAGATCCTGCTTCCTCTGCCAGGAGCCAGGCAGTGCCCAGGGGGATGGGGCTGGCACCGGGGCGGCCACGTGCAAGTGCGTGGATAAATCATGGATGGGGCATGGATAAAGCCAGCTGTGCTCTCCCCTGTGCAGATGTGGAGCGGAGGAAGAACCCTGTGTGTGGCTTCATCACCCCTCTGGAGGGGCTGGAGGCTGATGAGCACCGAAAACCAGAGGTAGGGCAGGGTCCCTCGCAGATCTGGGTGGCACAGTGGGGAGCTGGGGACCCATTTGTTGGGAAGGGTGTTTCTGACATGGCACAGGGCAAACAGCCCTCGCTGTGGGGTGTTGGGGCCGGGGGCCTCAGCCATGACCCCCTGTCCTGCCCCCTCCAAGGCTGTCGTGCTGGAGGGCAAGTACTGGAAACGCCGCATCGAGGTGGTGATGAGGGAGTACCACAAGTGGAGGATCTACTACAAGAAGAGGGTGAGTGGCTCTGCCTGTGCTGCTCCCCTTCCTGTGGCAGTGCCAGTGGTGGGGTGGAACACCAGCGTGCCCACCCTGCAGCTGTGGCTCACAGGGAGGGATGTGACAGGCTCTTGCCAGTGTGGGAGGGGGCTGCTGGCTGCCCCTCCTGAGCTGCCACCCTCACCCTGCCCCACACCATACCCACCCTGACTGGGGGGTGACATGAATTGTCTTCTCCTTCAGCTCCGAAAGTCCACCCGGGAGGGAGAGATCTCCAGTCCAAAGCAGGTGAGTCTGTTGGGAAAGGGTGGGGAGGGGGAAGAGGGAGGCACAATGCAGACCCCTGCACTGGGCAGAGGAAAGCCCCATGGGATGGGATGCCAAGCACTTGGGACGCTGGATTCACCCTTCTGGAAGCAGCAGAGTGCTAGATGTGAAGGTTTAGAGTGATAACACTGTGGGAAGCATGGGAGATGCCAGGGAGAGCAGCCACGGAGCCAGGCATGGACCCTCCCCACAAGAGGTGCCCACCTGGCTCCTTTGCTCCATCTCATGGAGGATGAGGATGTCTGGAGGCCAACGGAGAAATGGTGCAACCAGCTCTTCTGCAACGTGGTGCCGATGCTGCTCGGGGATGAGGAAGAGGAGCCTGGGAGCAGGCAGCACTTTGACTTGGACACCTTCCTCTCAGACATATCTGACACCCTCTTCACCATGACACAGATGCCCAGCACCCACCAGGCACTCCCAGAGGATGGTAGGTGTCCCAGACCGTGCTCCAGCAGCATGTGGAGGAGGAGCAGGGTGGTGGGACGGGATGGCCCTGGCTCTCCACAGGGTGGGCACCCACCTCCCTGCCCAGGGAAGGGTCCAGTGACACGGGGTGACACAGAGGGGTGGCAGGTAGTAGTGGGAGCAGCCCTGAAGGGGGGTCTTAGGGGTGCAGTGGCCGGGCCCTGATGTTCCAGCTCTGCCCTCTTCCAGTGTATGTTGGGAATGCTGACATGATACAGCCGGATTTGGCACCCCTGCAGCCCAGCCTGGATGACATGGACATCTCAGGTAAGAGCCAGCCTGGATGTGGTACCACATTCCACACAGCCCTGCACCCTGTCGCAGCCCAAAATAGGGGGTCAGAGGGTTGGTCAGGCTACAGAGGGAGGTGCTGGGGCAGGCAGGAGCACCAGACACCCAGTGGCCATGGGAAAAGCAGCATGGATGGGCAGGGGCCGTGGGCAGGGGATTGGTATGCTTGCCTGCACCTGGACTGAGCCACTAAGAGTTGGGAAAATCCAGGCCAGGAGCTGTGGGAGGGGATTTCTACAAGCAGAGGATCTTTCCAGGAGTGCCAAAACCCCCCTTTTTGGCTGCAGACAGAGGAAGAACAATTGTTCCAAACTGGAAGAGGAAACCTCTGGAGGGCAGGTTCTGCATCCCCTCCTCACCCCCCTGCCCAGCCAGCCCCAGGCTGAGCAGCCCAGGGGGCTGTGCTACATCCCTTGGGGACAAGCCACTGTCCCTGCCAGGCTGCCCAGAGACAAACCTGACACTGGTGTCCAGCTGGGGCAGGGGGCTGCCGGGGGGAACACCAGGAAGGGGGCAAGTAGCAGCCTCCCCCATGCTGCCATGCAGGCTCTGAGCCGTGAGTGTCCCTGTGTGCCATGGAATCAGCTGGGACACATCCTGGCCCCAGCAGTGTCCCCATATGCCAGGGCAGGGCACCACTGGGGATCAGCTTTTCCCTTGAATGTGCCAGAGCTGGGCACACTGTGGGGATTGGTGGCTGCAAGCCCTCCCAGGTAGCTGGTGGCCTTGGGCAGCACCAGCATCTCCAGACCCCCATGTGAGCCTGGAGCTCCATGGCCCATCTCCACTTCCTTCGGCAGGAGGAAACAAGGGCACTTGCGCCATACGGCTGAGGGGTGATGCAAGACCAGATGCTGGCAGGCAGCAGGACGGGCACTCTGTGTGCCAGGGCAGGCAGTGGGATGCCCTGGGGATGGATGAGGTGGGAAGGCTCCTGCCAGCATCTCCTCGGCTCATTCCCTCCAGAGATCCCATCAGGGTGCACCACACAGGGAAGAGGGTCTGTCCCCATGGCTGACCCTTTGCTCCCTGTCCCCTGGTGCCCCATATGGACATCAGTCAGTGGACAGCTCCAAGGGGGTCAAATTGACCCTTGACAAGTGTCCCTCCTCCCGAGAGGTCCTGCAGGGTGTCACAGCAGCAGCCCCAGCACCTCTGTGAGGGCTCAGCACAGGAGCACAGCAGTGCTCAGCTGAACCAATGTATCAGCCAGGTTGGCTTTTTTCATGGGAAAAGGCCTGCATTTTGCTCCAGGGTGCTGTCTGGGAATAGGATGGGTCTTACTGCAGGCCACTAAATCACAGGGAAGCATCCTTTCCTGCTCTGCCTGTGCCCAGCAGCTCGGGATGGGGACACTGCTGGGGCTGGGGAGGGTTCCAAGTCCTGCTGGGGTCAGGGACAGTGTCCCGGCTGTGGCTCCTGGACTGCTGGAGAGGGGCTGGTGTGCCCTGGGGCAGGGCAGCATTCCATGGGATGCTTGGAGACTCATGGGTGGGAGTTTTGTCCTAGACATGGGACATTTCCTGGGACACCCTGTGGGGCAGCTCCCTGGATGATGAAGGGTTACTGCCGAGGGCTGTGTGTGTGCCATGTCCCCCTGGGGAAGTGGGGAGAGCAGATGGGGGTTAACGGTGGGTGCTGGGTGGCACCAACCCAATTATGTCCCAGAGGCCACTTTTCCAGCAGGGCAGGCCATGGTTTTCCGTGGATCCCTCACGCAGAGCTGCGTGGGGTGGGCACCGCGGGGTCACAGGGCTGTCACCGTGTCGGGTGGCCCTGGCAGAGCTCAGCGCCTGCCAGTCAGCGCCTGCAAGCCAATCCCCAAATGAGGAAGCATCTCGTGTCCGTGGCGGGTCCGGAGCGCGGTGCCGGGCGGATGGAGAAGTCCTGATGGCAGAGGCGAGGGAGCAGCCCGGCCCCGTGCCCCGCTGGCACCGCGCTCCAGGTAGGACCGGCGCTGGGCACGGGGGCACTGGGGGCTGGGCTGGCCATCCCATGGGGTGGCATTGCCCCGCTGCACTGCAGGGCTCTCCCAGAGCCTGTGGCCAGTGCTGGAGGGTCCTGAGGTTGGGAAGGGGCTCTGCAGTGCCAGTCCCAGCAGAGAGCAGCCCCAGGTTTGAGCAGGATGCCAAAGGTTTGGTGTGCTGACCGTGTGGGCTCTTCTCTCTTGAGCAGCGCCCTGCCCTGGCCATGCTGCACTACCTGGAGCAGGGCAGGGTGATGTGACAGTGAGGAGGAGCATGAGCAGGAGCTGTGGGGTGAGGAAGGGGCAGGAGAAAGGGAGGACAGAGCTTCCAGGGGCTGCCATCCCCGTAGCACAGCAAGAAGCACAAGAGGCACAAATCTGCTAAGATGGGCACCAGAAATGCCTATAAATACCCACAGAGCTTTGGTGCCAGTGGCAGAGGCAGCCCAGTGTGGGCACAGTGGAGGTGGGGACAGCGTGGGGCTGGGCTGCATCCCAGGAAGGGTGAGACCCTGCCTGGCAGCATCATGGCACTCACTGAGTGCCAGCCCGTGGAGGGGCAGGGGCAGCCCTGCCGTGCTCCCAGGACTCACCATGGCCTTGGCAGAGGGAAGGGGCAGTCTGGGGGCTGGCTGGGGCAGCTCAGCAGCAGCTCTGCCCCTTCTCACACCGCTGTTTCCCTTGGGTGGCAGCACATGGCATGCTGGAATCATCACCATGCTCAGTCCCGTGGCATCCCACGGTGCTGGAACATTTGCTCCTCTGGTGTAGATTCAGTGGGGTCTAAGGCCTTTGTGTGTCCCAGTCAGGGCACCCCAGGTGCTGGAGCCTGAACCACAGCCAGTGCCCTGTGCATGGCTGCACACACCAGGCAGGCAGAGCCAGCAGCAGGGCCTGGAGGTGGCACCTCCAGTGCCAGACGAGGGCTGGAGAGCACGGCCGGGTGCTCCCCAGAGGAGATGTGAGTGCCTGTCCCAGGGTGGCCGCTCAGGCACAGAGCCTGTACCAGGGGCTGGCAGGCAGCAAACCCAGCTAGCCCTCCTGCTCCATCCTACAGGGAAGCATCCAGCAGCCCCATCCCAGTCCCACAGTCATCCTCTGCCACCTCTCCCAGGGGCGATGCCGGAGCCAGCACTGGCACAGGCACTGAGCCGAGGCGGGCATGGGGCTGATGTGCCTGGGGAGGTGGCTGCCAAAAGGGTTGGGCCAGCCCTCCGTGCCACGGCGTCTGGGACTGCGGAAGGAGCAGGGTTGTGGGAAGGAGACAGGAAGGGAGCGGGAGTCGCGGCAGGGTCACGCGGCTCGGCTTCAGGAAGGCCATGGGATGTGGTTACCCACAGGCTGCACGCACAGCAGCGCTGGGGTGTGGAGGACAGCACTCACCACCACTCCAGGGGACCGTCCACGTTCCCCTGTGGCTTGGGAATGCTCATCTGGACCCCACTGCTGTGCCCCCAGCCTGGGTGTTGTGGTCCCTGCCCCAGCCAGAAGCTGATACAGCCCCACACACCCCTGGGAGCAGCTGTGGGGCTGGAGCATGTGGAGCCCAGCTGGGTACCAGGGATGGGATCCGCGCCCTTGGGTGGCACTCCGGGTGGGTTTTCCTGTCCCCGTGCATGTGGCAAGGCTGGCCCCGGGTGACGAATCTGCTGGAGCTGCCCTGGCCGCACATGGTGAAGGGTGGATTGGCAAGTCCCAGCAGTGCCAGTAACAGGATACGGCTCCACCCCATGTGCCCCAGGGCTTGTCCCCCATCTCTGGGCAGGTCCCCTCATGCCAGTCACCATGTCTCCTCTTGGCCCTGCAGATCTCTTCTTCAGCCACCGAACAACCCCATTGCAGACACAACCGGGCTACCAGGAGCCATCCTGCTTCTTGCCCATGGCCGAGCCCCTGTTTGATGCTGGGGGGTCCCTGATGGGTGCTCGGGGGCTGCCTGCAAGCCCTGAGAGCCCACTCTCACCCAGCACCCTACTCCAGGTGAGCAGGATTCCAGCCCATAGCTGGTGGCTGCTGGTACCCCAGCCCCCCTCCCTGACCCTCTGGTGTCTCCCACAGCCTGGCAGTGCCTCCCAGCTCAGCCTGCACAGCCCCTTCCTGGGCCCAGAGCTGCCCCCAGCCCCCCTGCCCTCCGAGCCC
>VZRE01004803.1:28525-63182 GCA_013396775.1 Cephalopterus ornatus | reverse complement strand
GAAAAAAAAGGGGTTTTGGCGTTTGGTTTTTTTTTTTTTTTTCTTTTTTTTTTTTTTTTTAATTTTTAAAAAGGCAGCCTACCCACATTTGTCCCACCCAAGAGCGTGAACCAAGCAAGAACATCCAGAGAATATTAAGGACTTCTAAAGCAGCGTAAGTGGAGTTTAAGCATTCAGACAGACCACACCTCCCAGCCAGCCAGCCAATACCCGGCTTCCTGCAGGGATTATATTACCCTTACAGACTCCTGCAGCCCTTTGTGACTGCTGTTGTCCAATTAACGTGGACAGAAAGAGGGCAGGGACCTCTACATGGCATTTGTGAAGCAAGCAGTGCCCACCTACCTCACCCTTGCTTCTGCTGTCCACGTTTTCAGCCAAAATCTAGGAGACGATTAGGTGCCTCCAGGTCCGCAAGTTTGGAACCAAACCTCAAAGGCACCAGCAGGTGGACACGTCCCTGAAATCCCTGAAATCCACTGGCAACCAGTGATTACGTGTTGACCACTAAGGGCCCTGCAGCCCCGGGTCTCACGATCTGGGTCTCCATCTGCTGGTGAAGAGAACAACAACCCCAGAGCAAGGGTGTTGTCCCTCCCCAGCTAACGGGCAGCACGTGTGTCACTGAACACCTCAGAGCACTTGTCTCTGTCCTCAAAAACAGGGTAGAGTCTGATTCCTACCAAACCAAGGTACTGCATGATCCAGGGCAGCCTGGAGAAAGGCTGGGACCAGCAAAACAAAATCCTAGTTGCGGGAGGGAGAGACTTTTTACCTACCCCTATCAGAAAGTTATACATATGATCAGGAAATAGTTTGGCAAGATGTTTCCTTAGTGTGCTGCTCACCTCTGTTCTTTCTCCTGACTTCACCTGCCAGAAATGCACCTTTCTAGAGGAGCCTTGTCCTTGAAGGATCTCCAATAGGATGGAAAGGGTGTAAATCGGAGGAGTCAGAGAGGGCCATAAACAGACAACAGGCGTTTTTAGAACGGTTGATTAGATCTCTCCTATCCAACTTTACGTCACCAAAAATGAAAATATTGATTATTAGATATGCCTGAATAAAATTAATTTGTGGATCCCAGGTTTTATGAGTTGATATGGAAAAATAACAGATGTGGGTTTTATGATATTTGATATTGCTTTATGAAGCCAACACCTGATTGCTCTCATCTCTTTCATCATACATGTACCCTCTAAACCTGTGTCCTTACCCCAGCATCTTTGATCCTGCATACGAGCGTGAGGAATCAGAAAGCAGAAGAACCACAGGTGAGGGATAACCGTGCACAAGAAGGTGAACAAAATAAACAATAATTGTAGGAAAGGATACAACATAAAGGCTGAAGCAACTTGCAAGCGACTTTTTGGAAGTTAGTAGCTGTGGAAAAGAAGAAACCATAGAAAAAGTTCAAAAAGTGGATGTCACTGCCAGAGGAACATCCAAGTGTAGAGAAAGAGCAAAGAAAAGACAGAACCAGCACTAGTGAGTTAAGTTTTTCTGCTAACTGCAAAAATAGAGTGTAAGGTGCTTAGAAAGGGAATATTTTTGACAGGAATATCGGGGCTAATTAATGACATACTGTAATTAAACACCTTTTACAATCTTTGGACTTAATTCAGCAAGACTGAGCTTCTCTGACCAAAACTATTTGTATAAAGCTGATTTAAATTTTGTTAGTCTCTGAAGCCCAAGGCTGCACACAGACTGCACTCAGAGTACGCTCTGGGAACAAAAAAAATTTGTGAAGGTAGAAATTTCATGAAGAAATAACCATTCACAGCCCCTGCTGCAGACTTTTACCTATGGACAGGAAAAGTGTGCTCCACTCAAAAGACCAAAACTATTCCTACCAGAAAAAAAAAAAGGATATTCAAAAACCTTCCTTTCCGGGAAGCTCACTCCTATCGCAATAGTCCAGGTTTTAATAAAGGCAGCTTTGACTCCTTTTTTAATAATTTATTTTAAAACCTACAGACTAGGCAGTGCCATGAAGAATGCAAGCCCTTCATGCAATAAAATATTTGCAACATGAAGCGTGCAGAGAGTGTTTTTCATAAAACCAGACCTTATATAAAATAGGAAGCAATTTTGAAGAGGAAAAATCATTTGGCAATTCTATTTGAAACCTACTTGTCACAGGGAAGAATTGTTGTCCCTGTCATGGAGTCCTGAGCATTCCTTCCAGTTCCCACCACTGGATTTGCAAAAGGCATCTACAGCACAGCTCTGCAAGACTTCTATCCCTTTTTTCCTCAAGGGCTTCAAGGCAGAAGTCAAAAGGAGGTGCCAATAGCAAAAAAATGTACCAAACCTCTCCAAATCAACTCCTGCCAACTGCCTTCTCCATGCTTATGACCACTTTTTTTTCCCCTGCTTAAAAGCAAAATTAACTCTGAATCCACTTTTTCTCCCCGATGTGCGAACACATTTCCATATTAACCCCACCAGAAATGTGCTCTGGGTTATCCCCGCAATATCTGAGTTCCACAACTTTTACAGCCTCTGTGCTCTTTGTGGATTAACAAACTACCAGAATTGTTAGGCAGCAGCATTAAAGGGTAATTGCCTTCATTTTGTAGAGTACAATGCTTCAAGCAATTATGCAAGCATAGGAAGCAATTGCTGATAACTTATTTTTTCAGAAATAAGAGCCCAGGTTTGCTGAAACAGCTTCCAACGTAATTGATGTGAAACCTGAAGAGCAAAACCAGCCACTCTGTAAATACACAGATTTTACAATTTAAATAAATGGTTATTTTTTCCTTATAAAATAAAGTGTTACCTGATGCCTGAAAGTTTCAGATGGCATGAAAATTAGGCTTCAATTGCACAGAGAAAGTAAGTACTTTGTACTAGTAATGGCTAAGCACAGTAATGATTTGTAAATTAAACTGTGCTGTAACTGCTGTACAGAGCTCTACAGAAGTGAGAGTATGGCAATATCAGGCTTATAAAGTCGGGTGACACGTATTGCACTGGGCTACTTAAGAAACTGCAGCTGCTATAAAATGATCTCCAACCAATTACCCCTAATCTGCATCAGCATAAAGAAATTCAGAAACTGTGCCCCAGGTTTCTGGCCATGACTTTGAGCTCTGTGGTGAGAGCTACTCCCACCCTTCTATCCTGCCTTCTGTTTTCCTTAGACAATAGGTGAGGTTCAAACTCCCTGGGAAGTCCCTCCGTTGACAATCCTGGAGGAAAACTTTTGTCGTCTTGAACTGCCCAACACCGTCACTGAGTCACACAAAACCTTCTTGTGCCACATACACATGAATCTAATGACTTTGTTGTGGCATTATAAACTACTTCTGGAAGCAACTATGTCAACACATGGCAGAAGTCAGAGCTGACCAACACAGAGCAATCTCCCAGGCCCTGGGAGGCTGCCACTGCAGGATTTAGTGTGCTGAATCCAGCCCTGAATCCACTGCTGCCTGAAAAAATCACACTTGCTAGAATATCATCATCAAATAGAGATGAAAGTGTGGACATGGCTGAAGCAAACACAGGAAAATCACCTCTTCTGTGGAAATACCTCTGAAAGTGCCCCAGCTCTGCAGTGTCCGTGTCACCCACCCCACTGTATCTCCAGTTCTGCTTTCCTTGGATACAGTGGTGAGTAAACCCTTCTGTTGGCAAACTGCTGCCCCAGCTGCCCCTGTGTTCTGTGCACCTGAAGTGCAGTACGGACATGGCAGTACCTCCTTCCTGGTCATGCACATCCCAGTTCCAACCTGCACCCCCCAGAAGCCCCACGGCCATTGTGTGTGGTTGTGTAAAAGCTCTGGTCCTCACAGCCCACTCTTCGGCCTGTCCATTGCATTTGACCACCAGCATCTTCTGCTCCTTGGTTCTTTCTTGCTTGGGAATCCATAATTTATAAATTCCTGGTCCATTTATGCTCTCATTTCATGTCCAACATACCAGCACCACTTCATTCCACATTTTCACCACGCTCATGTGCCAGCATTCCTAAACCATTCTTCTGAGAAGAACATATACCCTCTCCCACACCTTAATCTTCTTCTGCTTGCAGTTCACAACCAGCAAGGGGATGAAGGGACTGGTAATTTTTCACACTCTTCAGGTGGCATCCTCAATGCCTTCTCTGCATTTCTTTACTCGGCCTGGTGTGGGAGTCAGTCAGCTTCTCTTCAGCACCTCCAAAGCCCAGGTCCCCATCCCTGCCATTGTCACCGACGTGCTGCCCCCGCAGCTGTGCAGCTTCCTCCTTCCACGCCTCTCAGACTGTCACCTCCCGTCCTCAGCCAAGGACCCCTTGTTTGTAACTGTCTCCTTCCGTAACTCCAGGCCTGCTCCTGTCCTTATCTCTCAACTCTTACAGTTCTTCTGGTTTGCCTTTGTAATTTCTCCTGGTGGAGCTTATCACACACACTTGTCCAGCATCTCCATCCATCTGCCCTCACAAGTCCCTCACCTGGGCTTTTTGTCTTCTCTCAGTTTTCACAGTTCTGTGCCTGATACAATCATGCTCTTTGCCTGGATCACCTCTCCTCCTCTCTTTCTAAGGGTGTTCCAACCCTGACATCACCAACGCTGCAGAGCTGTGAACACTGGAAGGTCCTTAGGAGCATTTCTTTGCTCACATTCCCCCCAACATCATTTGCCCATTGTTTCTTTCTTGACTGTGTTAACTTTATGAAACTGAGAAAATTTCTGAACAAAACCAAGCACTGGTATTTAAAACACAGTAATGCTAATTATTGTGTGATTACTGTGTAATATTCATTTTTGCTTTGAGCATGCTGAATAACTGCAAACAAAGAAAAGGATATTAAAAATTAAATTATGTAAAGAATTAGAAATTTTTAAAAAACCCAGCTATCTGAGAAATTATTTAGTTGGAGATGGTCTAGAAAACACTGCTACTATTTTGCAAAATTACAGAGTCAGAAGTTCTAATTTACTTAATGGAATACTTCTATTTAGCTTTACTTTATTAGAATAAGAACCTTGTCATTGCCTGGTTTGATTCATGAAGCCATTCCAGAGCTTATGTTTAGATTGTCTGGGCTAATCAATGATCAAGTCCATAATTAAATCAGAATGCTGTCATTCAGATGTATTTAATTTGGAATATATTATAGATTTAAAAGCGTAAACAATGACAAGGAAATAGCAAGCTTAATACAGCAATTAGAGAGAGGGTTTCATTAAGGGTCACCCCAGCATATGGATTCCATTTCACAGAAAATACCTGCCACAGCCACGCAGAAGCCACAAGAGTTATTGTGTTACCATGGAACAGGAGAGCAGCTGATCTCCCAATCCTTCAGGAGGAGCGTGTGGAAATACTTGCTCTCCGAAGACAGTGGAAAGCTCTCCACTGGAGCCACTGCACAGAGCGAGGAAAAGAGGCATTTCAAGAGGTGACATTATCTCAGGAATGGCAGCTGATTCCTCCTGGATGAGGGAAGCAGTTTTGTGCATCATCTGTTGCCTGGCTGAACAGCAGGAGCACCAGCAACTGCGGCATTTTTCCCAGCTAAACCACATTTTTCCTTCACCTTCAGTACTGGGAAAGAACAAATTCTATCCTTGAGCCACGTGCTGTGTGCAACGGCAGAATGTTGGTTTGTCTGTTGTTAGAAGGGACCTCATGATAGTACCTACCCGTAACTTCACCAGATTAAACGTAAAAATCCATCAGAAAGATGAAAATTGGAGTCAGATTACATCTGACTGCAACGGTCCCCTGGAAGTTCAAAAAATAATGTGAACTTGTGAATTTTCAAAATTCCCTTTTGGAAGGATTTTCCTTATGTCTGCAGGCACAACTTTTAGCTTTTTTATTATTTAAATAAAACCCAGGAATATGGAAGCTATAAAATGTTGTAACATGTGTGGCTTCTTTATAAATCAACTCATACCTCTTTAAAAAGGGATACAGACCCCCCCAAATCAACTTTTCTACACTGAAACTATGACCCCTTCTAGACTTTGAAGCCAGCACCTCTTCCAAATTTGCCTTACTATAGTTTACAAACCACTTTCTCCTGTTCTAACACAGAAGAATCCCTAAAAATATATATATTTTTTTTTAAATGGCATCTCCATACAAAGCAATTCTGAATGTTGTTTTATGCATTGTGAGAGTTCCGATTGCCCTCCAAGACAAAAATTCCCACCCCAGAAGATCACTGGTCCTGAGTCTAACCCAGCCCTAGGCAGTGGTTTGAGGGGGCAGGCAGAGGGTGGCACTCATTGAGGAGACCCAGACAAGCAAAATCTGACTTGACATTTGACATATTATCATGTCTCTGTCTCTTTTCCTTGAAAAAGCAACTTTTTCTCAGGATTTCTAGAGCAAGGTTTAGCAATTCATTTGGGAAAAGGCTCTAGGGGCCACACCAGATTACAGCATCAGTTCTGTAGTTGGCCCTGCTCCTGAAAAATGTTCCCCGTAGAACATAGATTTACCTGCCTCCTGCACCATGCCTGGTGCACACAGCAAACCAGGACTGTGTGCCCTGCTCTGCTGAGCAGCTTTCAAAATCCTCCCCACACCGATTCCCTGGGGCCTGGAGTCCCTCATTTCCCACACATGAGGAGCCCGACTGCTGAATTCTCTTGAAGTAGTACTAATATTGGTTTGGAAGAGCCCTTGAAATGCAGAGATACTAGTGCATTAAAGTTTGTGTTTCCAGGATGTTTTGGGATTAGTGGTAAAAAAAAAAGTCTCAGAAACAAGCTGGAGCAACTGCTGTGTATTAAAGCGGGATGGAAAAAGTTATTCTATTGATGCCAGGTCTGTTAGTCCACTAGCTAAATGATTAATGTTGATAATTCCTCTCCAGCAGACTCATTAAACCTGAACTTATTTTTCTTACAGGCCTTTGACATTTCCTACTTTCTTAATATCAGAGGTAATGACAGTGGCGTGATTATATACTTATTCCTTTCCACCTTCAAGCAGTTTTCTTTGGCAGGAGTTACTTTTTCAGCAGAAAACCTGCACACGAGTATTCATTCTTTCCCAAAAACTGTTACAGCTCCATTAGCAACACTAAATGGCAGTGCCTTAGAGGAATGCACAACAACCCTTCTGAAAATTAAATAGTCAGAGCAGCACCACGACAAAGATATTTTCTACAGAACTGCAATTTCTAGTGGTAGAGGGGGTCCTGCACCCTCCCCCCACATTTCTTTTAGATCCTGTTGTCAAAAAATGTCCAAGTTAAACAAAGAAGAAATTACAGAATGAATCTGGAGCTTAGCCTTGAAGAATTAGGTTTCACTCTAATTGAGATCATACGCTGCATGTGCAGTTTTGGCACATAAGCCATATTAATCAGAAAGTCTTTAATCGTGGATAATTTCTCCTGTGTGTGCCAGATTGGGCATTCTGCTGCTGGCCCAGCTTCTAAGTCTGTTTAAGAGTCCACCTTTGACTTCATAAACACCCGCTTACAAAATTGGGGTCAACTTCCTCCTATGAAGGTATGTTACACTGGTGCTAAAAAAATGCCCTTAATGATTAAATTGCATCTCAGATGGAAATAAAACTGTGCAGATTCCAAAGCAGTGACTGTTTCGAGTGATTACAACTTGTGTTGGAAGTAGCCCCCGCTCCAGCCCGACTCTCTGTGAAGTGCACAATGGATGAAAACCAGGGAAGATGATCCAATAGCCACAGTATGAAATCTGATGACTGACTGAGCATCATTTAATCTTCTGTTATTATACTACTGCCCCGATCCAAGTTGCAAAAGAGTAAATAGGACACAAAAATGTTTCCTGCATTCAGGACTGAGCGGGGAGGGTGAGTGACTAACGACATGCCAGTACTGACTGGATTTTCAGCCCTTTGCAGTGGGGATGGAGGTGGAACTACTCTGCCCCACAAACACAGATGAAACCCTGTTCCTGCCAAACTGGAGGATGAATTTTGAGCTCCCGTGACTTCAGCGGAGTCCACAGCATCATTCCAAAAGCTGGGTTATGTTTGCAGGAGATCAAAATTAACAGCACTCCTCCTACTGAAAAGTGTTACCACTCCCATCGCTCGTGCCTTCTGTTAGATTATTGCTGTACTGAAAACTTTAATGTCCATAGTGCACACACAGGTCTGTAAAACCCACCTTACATTTGTCATAATGCACAGCCTCTTAGAATAAATGGATCTTTCTGCAAATTTCTGCACCTGTAGGTTCAAAATGAGCTTTTGTCCCCAGTGCTCCATTTGATAATTAAGCTAGTCAACAGCATGACAGCCATGAAAGATAAAACTACTGCTGCAGAATTACCCTTGTTTGAGTTTTAAAGTAATAAAGCAAAATCAACTGCAGCATAATATATAATCCTCTAAAAAAAAAAAAAAAGAAAAATATTCCAAAGGGAACCCTCCTTTCTCCAGCATACCACTCCCGTGAAGCATCTCACAAGCTGCACTCACATCCATAATTTATTTTAGCAGTGACTGCTGGACTTTCCATTATAAAATTTCCAGCTTCAGACATCCCTCCTCATTTCTACAACTTCTCATTAACTGCTCCAGCCTGCCCCACACTTCGTGTCTCTCCGTACTTCTCCACTTCTCAAAAGCAAAATCTTGCCTCCTCTTTCTCTCTTTACACATTATTATCCATTTTCCACATTTCACGTGAGAAGGTTGTTCTAAATATTATCTCTCCGCCTAACTAACTCAGGGAATTTTTCTGATCTGGCAAAGTTTAGACTTTCCTTCTTTGCCCATAGATATCGCAGTGTGCCACCTTTCCCCCCTCCAAGTGGGTTTATTGCAGGTGGGTTCAGCTTCTGAAGGAGGACCTGAAGTTTTGCATATTGAAAAATCAGGAGCTGCAAGCTCAGGGCTCACCCCAGGGCAGAAGAACTGAGGAAACCAAGAGCTTTAGCTCCCATAAAGACTGCTTGGGTGCTTTGGATGCTTCTCAGGAAAGGGCTGACAGACTCTCATGGTTTTTTTAATTCCCATTTATTAGATATCCTTTTCAAGCATTTATCACAGAGATAATTCTGCTCCTTGCCAGGTTTGCTATGCCTTTCTGTAGGAGATACAGACTAGTGGTATGTTTATTATGAAAAACACACTCTTCAGAGCAAACACTCAAACTTTTGGTGTGACAACTTAGGAAAACTTGTAAGTCCTGTGAGGAGCAGCTGAGGGAGCTGATGGGGCTCAGCTTGGAGAAAAGGAGGCTCAGGGGGGACCTTCTGGCTCTGCAAGTCTCTGACAGGAGAGGGGAGCCGGGGGGGGTCGGGCTCTGCTCCAGGGAACAAGGGACAGGAGGAGAGGGAACGGCCTCCAGCTGTGCCAGGGGAGGGGCAGGTGGGATATAGGAGGAATTTCTCCCTGGAAAGGGTGGTCAGGCACTGGAAGGGGTTGCCCAGGGAGGGGGTGCAGTCCCTATCCCTGGAGGTGCCCAAGGAAGGCCTGGCTGTGGCACTCAGTGCTCTGGGCTGGGGACAAGGTGGGCATTGGACACAGGATGGGTCCATGGACTGGGAGGGCTTTTCCAACCTCAATGATTCTGTGCACGTATTTCTATGAACTCCAAATATGATGTGTTTAATCTTAAAAGCATTTCCAGTGATCACATCTCTCTTCCAACAATTCATATTCCATTGCTTTAAGAGAAACGCAGTAAATTTAAGCCATCGTGAGAACAGGGAGAATTAGAAGAAATTCTACATATTAATGAGGTTATCATTCAATAAAATACATTAAAAAAAGAAAGAAAGACATGAAAGGGCTGTTAAACCTCTGAAGGTATCACTGTCTGTCAGTGCAAGGCAGGTAATTGCTGCCTGGTAACACTATCACATACAGAGCAGAGTGAGTGGTTAACACAGATATTCAGTTACTCTTAAAACCTAAGTCAGGACTTAAAATCAGAACTAAATTACCTGAGATTGGTAAGCTTGTAGGCTGAGTTATGGTGTCTGTCTATACATATCCTCTTGGCTTGCAGAAAAACTCAGGGAATACCACTAAATGTAAAATCAGAATTAAAGAGTTTTCTCTGAATTACATCATGTTTTTATATGCAGACTGACAAATAAGGAAATTAATAAATAGTAATAAAACCAAAATAAATAAAACCAAAGCAAAAACAGTTATAAACCCAAAATAATTGTATTTTACTTTTCTTTCCTAGAGTCAGGGAAAAAATGATCCTCTACACCTTTGACATTTTGAATGAATAATTCTTATGAATGAACGAATTCAGTGTTTAAGTCAGGTCATGGATCAGGTAGGTCTTTAACCAGTACCATTGTAAAATAACCTCTAGCCCCTCAAATCAGTCCAACTCAATGCTTTAACAAAGTTCAGGCTTCATTAAAACACTTGGGAAGGGGATAGGGAGATACCTGGATATGAAAGGATTCTCAGAAGTCCTTTGTGGTACAATCTCACATTATGATTGTTGACATCTGCTTTGCATATTTACAAACTCAACGGTTCTGTGTTTTTTCTTCACTTACAAGCTTTATACCTCATTTATTCCATGAAATAATTTTAGCATGACACCTCCTCTTATTAAAATCTGTGCAAAGCATATTTTATATTAAAATATTCAAAATTAAATTAAAAATAAAATTAAAATATTAAAACCTTTTTTTCCCAAACTGTGTAAACAACAACAAATCTCAGTCTGTAAATTATTTCTCATCTAGGAAAAAGGAAAAAGGTTCTTCTTGCATTGCACCAGCTAATGAAAGAATAAGAGTCTGCTGACTGATGGTTAAGAAAATGGATAAATATTAAAAAATGAAAATAAACTGCCTTTTTATTTTTGAACTGGGGAAATGAAGGGCCACATCACCAGATGCAATTCATGGAAAATCTGTTCTTCACATCTTCCTTCCAAACTAGCTTTTCCTTATCTGGGTACCCAAGTCTAACAGGAAAAGTGTATAACAGTGCTGATTTATGGCAAAACTGATGGGTGTCAGCCTGAGTTATCTCACTATTTCTTTTAGTAACACTCAGCAGAATGAGAATGTAAACTGCAGAGCAGAGCAGGCAGAGGATCGGCCCTCAGACCCCGGAGTAGGGTCTTGGGCTCACTCTTCTGATTCGGAGGGCACATAGCTGCAGAGAGCTGAGCTCCCCAGGGATGTCACCCACAGGGAGATAACGGGGCAAGGCTCCCACTCACTGAAGTCAGTGGAAGCGTTGCCCCCAATCCCAGCAATTCCAGCAGGGCCGAGGTATCGCTGCCGGAATTAGGGAAGCCTTTGTCAACAGATGTAGCAAAAACATCTACTCTGAAAGAATGTTCGCTTCCCAGTGAGATAATGGCACCATTCACTAGCAAGAATGACATGTTTAATCTGACGGATTGAGCATCCTTTAATCCTTCCAGCTATCCATTAAACTGTTTATTCCCAACGTAAATTGTTCCAGCCATAAATTTACACCGGCTAAAGTGCCCATCATTCTGCTCCATGCTCAGCTACAACCACAACCACAATCTTCCTATTTTCTGACACACATCTACAGATTTTCAAGGCTTGTATTGTCTAAACTTAAAATCCTAAGGCAGGCCAAGTCAAAGCTGCATTTTCCAATAGGAGTATTCTGACATATAGGAAATACAACCTGCGTGTAAAAGGCATGTTTCTTAGATTGCAACCCAAATTTGCGTTCTATAAGTCTCCAGATTGGAGGAACTTAGCCAAAAAATCTCTTCATAAATGTTTTGCATCACTCTGGGCCCCAACCAGTGTTTGTTGGAGTTAGTCTGATCCTTGCCCAAATTATCTGGAGAGGATTTGCAATGCAGTCACCTTAATACCAGCATCCATTATAAGGTGAGAGAAAAAGCAAATGTGTTTCCTTAGCACAAACCACTGGACAGTTTTCTGGACTGGGAATGGTTTTCTTGGCTTCCTCCATCCAACCCTCCTCAGGCCACAGTTAACCTTTTCATTTCTGGCGTACAGGGATTTTTGTGGGCCCTGCAAACATACACATGTCGTGTGAGGTGTGGGATACAGCGCAAAGGTGAGCTACACACAAACCTTCCCAGCCCCCCAGTCTGGTGTAACTGCAGAGAAAGCAAAGAGCAGCTTCTGACCCGGCCTTTCTGCTCCCAAATTTGACACTACTGTGGTGAACAGAGTGGGAAACAGTGACACTTTAGTAACTCTTAGTAAAGAATTTGTATAGCATACCATTAGTAATATAATTCCCAATTAGGGGACATAAACTATATCCTAAATTATCAATTCTGATTCAAGTATATCAGCCAAGGATATGAGTATTCACAAAGGTAGCACAAAGAAATTGAAACTTGTAAGAGTTAAAAAACACTAGTTTTTCTTTTCTCCTTAAATTCTGAGTAGTGGTTCTCTTTGAAAAAAGCCATTTATTACAAAATTCTATGTAACAAGTTATTTAAAGGCAGTGAAGAGGCCACATTTGCTGTAGTCCTACAGATGTAGATGTGCAGGAAGTTTGCAGGAGCTGTAGTTGAATGCTAAATTCCCATGGCAAGTTAGGCACTGGAAAGTAAGTTTAAGTGTATCCATAAAGTAAATCCCTTAATCCTCAGGTGAACTAACAGTGAGGATTTGCATATAGTAAGGAAAAAAGAAGGTTAAAACAAAGGCATTGAGACACCAGACCATCCTGGTTTTCTAAGAATCTCATTTGTGTATAAGTCAGTCACTTATAAAAACATATCACAGAATCACAGAATCTCCTGAGTTGGAAGGACCCACAAGGATCATTGAGTCCAACTCCTGGCCCTGCGCAGACACCCCAACAATCCCACCCTGTCCCTGAGAGCGTTGTCCAAACCCTCCTGGAGCTCTGGCAGCCTTGGGGCTGTGCCCACTGCCCTGGGGAGCCTGGTCAGTGCCCAACCACCCTCTGGGGGAAGAACCTTGTCCTGAGATCCAACCTGACCCTGCCCTGACACAGCTCCAGGCCATTCCCTGGGTGCTGTCCCTGGTCCCCCCAGAGCAGAGATCGGAGCTGCCCCTTGTGAGGAGCTTCAGACCCTGATGAGATCTGACCTCAGTCTCCTCCAGCTGAACACACCAAGTGCCCTCAGCTGCTCCTCTCACAGCTTCCCTTCAAGGCTCTTGGCCATCCTCATGTCCCTCCTTTGGGTGCTCTCTAACAGCTTTAGATCCTTCTCACCACTGTGGTGTCCAAAACCACACACAGGTCTCGAGGTGAGGCCACACCAACGCAGAGTAGAGAGGGACAGTCACAAATACCATATCTAAGACTGTATTATGCTACAGTAAATACTGACAGTATTTAAATTTTATAGAATATGTCAAAGAGAAGTGCACTTATTTTTCTTAAGAACTTTAATGCGTATAAGTCGTTTCATAAAATCTCCCCAGGCAAAAATTAAAGCACCAACCTTGCTCATACAAGACTTGCAAATGCAGAGGAAACACTCTTTCATGCACAGGCAAACCTGGCCTGGCAAACAGCTTCCTGTTGGAGCTGAACAGCAAAGAGGATCTGAGTCAACCCACTACTTACCTCCCCAAATACCCATTATGCCTTTCAGTTCCCATAGACAAAGCCTGCAGTGGGTGTTAGATCAGAAGTCTATATGGCTTGGAAAGAATACTTATTTACCAACAAAATTATTCAGGGGAAGCCTATTTTTTGGCTCCTCATTTCATCAGTTTTAAGACACTGTTCCCTATTTAACAATCCTTTTTGTTTAATGCTTGATGACATACTTACTACAAAGCTTCTTGTGCCTCATTTTATAAGATCTTTGCACACATTCTTGAAACAAATTATCTTCCTGACATTAACTTTCTAATTTTATTAGGAAAACGTTTCTCTCTATTGAGACACCAAGTCATCATATTTCTTTAGAAATTTGTTTCTTAATAGGAAAAAAATGCCAGAGCAAGCAAAAGAGAATTATTTATTACTTTAAAAAGTTTAATTAAATTAATTTGAATTTATTAAATACAACATTAAATACTGGGCCTTGCTGCTACCTGTAAGTTCCCTTTTGTCTAAGAGACGAAAGAGGTGTCAGAGGGATGGTTTGCCCTTGCTGGCCAGACTCCAACATCCGAAATCCACAGCAGTGCCCTGGTGCCACGTTGGTTCAGACACAACTGATGGGCCAGTCCTGACTGCTGGAAATAAGCAACATCTTCAAAGGATATTAATCACACGTGCGGTAACCAGCTCCTCCTTTACCAAAGGCAGCACCACATTTCTGCTGAATTTATTGGGGTGCGATAGATTTATCCCAGCTTTGGATTTGGGAAAGTCCTAGGAGGGCAGGTGACCTGGGATCCCACTGAAACTTAAAGCCCCATGGCAGCTGATACCTTACCCAGCAACAACACTGCTGATATGAGGTCAAACCATAAAAAACATCAAGTTAAATGAGCTTGAACCAAAGCAAGTTTACACTGAACCAATGCTTCGTGTCACATGCAAGGAAACAGGACGTTGGATTTGCTATAAAACAGATCTGATCTTAAAGGTCTTTTCCAACCTTAAGGATTCTATGGTTCTATGAAACTGAGTAACATTTTCAGAAACTCCTTCTTACACATACAGATCATGAATTTCTTTTTTTTTTTTTCCAGTAAGTAACAACCAAAGCCTAAATCAATCAATGCCTGAATAAGGAAAACCCACCCCTACTGAAGCTGGGATGTTGGCTCTGCCACTGGATCCAAGAGTTCAGCTCTGTTGTACTGGGTGGTACAAAATAATCATTTTATACCAAATTTCCTCACATCCTCTGTTACTCCTTATCCTTATCAGGAATTTTGGTTTGTGTTGTTGACTAGATGTAAGCCCAACCAGAGTGTTAACAGCAAGGTGCATCACTGAGCTGTAAACATGGATTCATAAGATACAGCAATGATGAACGTGCTAAATTGACCTCACCCTTTGGGGCGGGTCTCTGGTATCTCGAGTCCTCTCCCACAGCCTGATGAAGGGCAGAAATGACTTCTGATGTGTCAGATCCAAAATCAGAGCAAGTTTCCTGCTCAGCTGAAACACACAATCTACCAATTAGTGCATCATAACTCTGGCACAAGTTTCAGGATAACTCTACCACAAACAGTCCGAGCCAGTTACTGGCTCCAGCTGGGGAGAAAAATCCATCTCAAATCAACCACCCTGGACTCACTATCCCTGGAGGGATATAACAGACATGTAGATGTAACACTCAGGCTCATGCTTTAGTGGTAGCCTTGACAGTAGTGGGGTAATGGTTGGAGTCAATCTTTGAAGTCTTTTCCAACCTATTTGATTCCGTGTTTCTAAACCACAGCTACAGAATAGATTTTTATGGCACAATTTCCATCTTCAACTCCTGGCAGAGCATGATGACAGAAGCTCCATGCAAGCCCTGGGTGGGAGAAAGCTCATGTGTCCTTGGGCTCCTGATTTGCTCTTTTTTTCCCAAACTTCATTCATCCAGGAGCTCGTTTGTCTGCATCTCCAGTGACCTTTGTGGGTTGCTGATGGTTATCACCAAAAATTCTGGGACTCTGTGAAAATGTTCAGCACAGTAGCTGCAAAATGCTCATCCAGTTTCTGGAATTAAAGCCTGCTTTAAGCAGTCCAGTTTTTGGAAGAGTGATCGAAGTTTTTACCTCAAAACTACGCTCACGAAAGGCAGAGGTGCATTTTGTTACATTGAAAATCCAACTCATGCTTTGAGTTGTATGTGGAAATAAAGTTGTTATTCTAATTCTCAGCCCAAAGTATTGTGTTTCCAATACTGGCAAAGGGTGAGGATTAGGAATTAAATTACTGAGGAACTGTGCTGCATCATTTTGTGGTGTGTCAGGGTTAATAACATTTCGGATTTTCTCCTTTTTATGAACATTTTGGGAACATGTTTTAATAAAACATCAGAAATCACATTTTCCTTACTACTATTTATTGTTTCTACTGAAGTGCAATGTAGCAATCCAGTCAAGGCCAATTTATTTTCTAGCCAAATTCCATTATTTGGTAAAGGAGTAACTTTCTGATTAATAAAGACTTGATTATTTCCTAGTGTTTTGGGTATGTCTTTTTAAAATATACTGTTGTATTATGCAGGGCTTTGGAAAGAAAACATTGTTCTGAGACACAGTTTTGCCAAAGCCTGTAATTTTCTATATCCCTTTTCCCTCAATTCTCTTTCAAAAAGCAGCAGAGATGTTTACATTTAAATTTGATCTTCCTTTTGGATTTTTCCAACTCTACCTTTGTGAACTCCCCCTTAAAACCAGTGTATTTATATCTATGAGATATTAAACAGGTCTTTTTCATGGAATCACAGAATCCCAGAATGGTTTGGGTGGGAAGGGACCTTAAAGATCATCTCATTCCAACCCCCTGCCATGGGCAGGAACACCTTCCACAAATATTAACACCTTTGTAGAATAAGTGTTTGTTTTCAGAAATAATTTCCTACTACTCTCATTTCTCTCTGTATTAAATCACTACAACTGTACTGTATCTTAGCATCCAAAAAACCCCCCAGACACATTAATCCTTATTTTTTAAGTTATCTCCTCATTGTGGCTCTCTGGCATGTTGTCAAGCAGCAGAGATATCCTGACTAATGTGGTATATTTGCTTCTAACAAGCTGTAGCTTTCGCATCAAAAACAAGGAAAAGTTTCTAAAAATGCTTGGTTTAAATACATGTGCAAACCCAACAGATATTATACAACTTTTCCTAAACACCTCTTTTAAGCAGTAAATGCAGAACAGATTAATTTAAGGAGTTAAAATCCATTTAAAAACACGGTATCTGGGTTACCACTTGATCTAGAACACTTACAACCATTTTGACATCCAACAGTGATCCTACAGGCTCTAGAGCAATCAGAAAAACTGAATATACAGTAAATTAGAAAAATCCTTTTCCATTTAATTTTTTTCCTCCAAATATTTCATATTTTTAATGTCAACTTTATCAGTTAGTTTTTCTGACATTATTATAATAAATAACAATGTATAGTGTAGATAAATATAAAAAATATAGTGTGTGAGTGTGTGTAGTAAACATATACTATGTATAGTAATTCTATAGGATAATTACCAGTGGACTTCTGCAAGAAGCTGCATTTTTTTATCTGAAGAACTTTTAGCGACACAAATTTGAAGAAACATCAGGCCTGAGGATGAGTAATATGTAATTAGCAATAAAGATGGCAACAGCTGCTAAAATCCCCAACAAAGATGACTTACATACACCAGCAGGATGCTGGAAGAGAACCCTATCACTGGATCTACTTGCTTTCTCATTTACTGAATTTCTACACATGCTGTTGACTCAGTTTTTCAGCCCAGCCAATGCTCATGCAGATGTGTAGGAATGTTCCAGAGCTTATCCTGCAGGTCGGCACCCGTGTAGCTCTGCCCTTGAGGAAACTGAAAACAGTGAATTTGTGTCAGATTTGCCAATCTTTGTCCAATTTGGGGACCAAAAAGGCGACAAACCGTGAATTGTCAAATCTTTTTTTCCTCCACAACGTGAAATCCAGCGGTTTGAGGCTTTCCCTGGACTCCCCCTCAGTGTTAGGTACATCTTCACACCAGATTTCAGCACACGGCTGTATTGGGAGGGGCCATCAGGAACGTTACCATGGTGAAATGAGAGCTTCTCACCTTGACAGACCTGGGCAGACTTCCAAGGCTTTGGACTATTGATTTGGTTGGGAAATGCTTCCAAAAGATGCTGATCCAAAACTCCTCCAGTCATTGTGCGACTGGGACAGAAAGGATCTCTTCTGGGGCACAGCAAGAACTGCTGTAAAAGATTGCAGGCTGCAAACTCAGGATGTTCTGTGGTGGTTTGGTTTCACATCTCTGCCCCTGCATTTCTCCCTGGGTGCTCAATACCCGCCTCAGAGCACTTGGTCCTGTTCAACTGCCACACACTACACCTAAAATCAGAGAGTATTCTGAGATAGAAGGGACCCACAAGAGTCCAACACTTGGAAGCACAGAAGAAACAGTGCAGTTAACAATGAGTTATTGGAGAGTGTCCAAAGGAGGCAAAAAAAATGGGGAAGGGCCTTGATTTGAAGCCGTGTGAGGACACTGAGGGCACTTGGTGCGTTCAGCTGAAGAAGAGGAGACTGAAGGGAGACCTCACTGCAGTTCCAACTGCCTGGGCAGGGGCAGAGGAGGGGCAGGACTGAGCTCTGCTCTGGGGGGACCAGGGACAGCACCCAGGGAATGGCCTGGAGCTGTGTCAGGGCAGGGGCAGGTTGGATCTCAGGAAAAGGTCCTTCCCCCAGAGGGTGGCTGGGCACTGACCAGGCTCCCCAGGGCAGTGGGCACAGCCCCAAGGCTGCCAGAGCTCCAGGAGGGTTTGGATGATCCTCTGGGGCACAGGGTGGGACTCTTGGGGATGGGTCTGTGCAGGGCCAGGGTTTGGACTGGATGGGCCTTGGGGGTCCTTCCAACTGAGCATATTTTGGGATTCTGTGAAATTAGAAGTTAAATAACTCAGCACACCCCAAGGGGGGTTGTGGCATGTGATTAAAAGATGTGAATACCATGATATTTACTTCTGCAGGGCAGCTCACAGCCAAAACATGGGTAGTAAAGTAGATGTTTGTTCGCTCTTCCCTGTGCTGAGCACCTCAGGGATGTCCACACACCAAGGTAAGGCAGAGATGGGCCAAGACTGACTGTCAGAACATTTAAGAGCTCTATGAAGTAGTTCTGGCCATTCACAGGAGTCTCACAGGCCTCTGTAGAATTCTTTTTGGGGCCCCCAGCTTTCTGCCTGCTTAGCTCAACTGAGCTTAAGTCAGAGTGGCACAGTTTTGCTGGTGCTCTGCTTTCCCTGCAGTGGGACCTGCAATGACACACCCATGAACCCAATTAAATCCTAAAGCAACACAGACTCCTTTGAGCAAAAAGATTTCTATTTCAGGCGCTTTCCAAATTTCTACAAAACCGTGTCTCACCTCCTCATGAGCATGAGAACTGAGCAGAGGGTACTGTTGAGCACTAAGTAAAGCTACACAAAAACACTGTGAATATTTCACCACCTGTTAATCCTGCCAGTCTGGTGTTTAAACACCACACTGATACAAAAACTTGTTTCTCCTTGCTTTTTCTTGGGTTTTTTTTTTGCTTCAATTTTGGGTTGTGTGTAATCTAGAACAATTCTTCTGCTGTCTTTGGCAATCTTTACTGAAATGTTTGTATTTATTCCCGCTGAGGAATCTGCCATCCCTACACTGTGATTTATTGGGTGAACTTGCATTTCATGCTTTGTTCTGAGTCCTGACTGGAGAAATGCAGCTGTTCTGTAGGTAGGACATGTTATCTAGAACCTTCTGATGTTTGATTAGAACAGTCCGATTGATTCTTAAAACAAGCCTGAATAATATTCATAATCCCCTGTGAAGTTGCTCCCTTGTCCCTAGAAGAAACTTCCTCCAGGATCTTAAAAATAAATGTATCTCTCCATCTTAAAATTTACATTCTTAATATGATTTTTAATAGACCCACAGATCAGGTACATGGTCCCAAAGGCAGCAGTGCTTCCCGGGCACCCTCCTGCCACAAACTCAGAGCTGCCTGGCTGGGATACAAGGGAATGAGGGGAATAAAAGACTCTGTGTATGTGTGGGGAACATAAATGTGATATTAATTATTAATTTTGACAAGTCTGAATACCTTAATAATGTATTATTTTAAGCTGCAGGCTTTTTAAAAAGCTATTGGGGCTGAAATGAGCTGACTTCGTGGCTTGGACTCTCACTCCTCAGCATATAGAAAATGCACTGTGACAACAAAATGTGCTGTGGCAGGTTTTGGCCAGTGTGGGCTTGTTTTGTGTGTTTAATAAAGGGCTGATAAATACAACGTTTAAAGTGAAAGGGTTGGAATACATCAGCCAGAAAACACTACGTGTTAACCAGCCTGTCAAGAGAGAAAAGATGATTTAAATTTGTACTTACGCAAACAGCCCCATAAACTAGTTCCCTCCTACTTCGTCACTCTCCAGTGCATGATACAGGTGCAGTAACATCATTTCTGTAGTAAAAGCAGATTATTTGTGCAGCAAAATCCACCATGAACTAATCCTATTCTATTCTGCAAATTTATTGAGGGGGGAATTATATCAGATTTGTGTTATGTATTTAAGAGTAACTTCCTGGGCTGTTTGCAGTAAGAATTTCAGGAGTACTCAGGGAAGCTTCACTTTTGACACCACCCCCAACATCAGTAGCAAGCACAGCTTTAAAACCCACTGTGAACATTTAAAGTGTTCCCTACCTATGAATCCCAGAGAATTTTACACCTGTTAATCGGAGAAAAACTCACAACATTCCCACAGTTATGTGTTACAACCTTTATGAAGCAGGTTCCAGAAAAAGAAGAAATCATGACTTTGAACGCAAAAGAATTCTCCAAAGCTGCCTTTTGGCACAGACAAGCTGTGGGCTTTATCTGAAAGTGGCAGGGATCTCTAAGCCAAAAATGAAATAAAGCACCAGAGTAATGATGGACATATTTTAATAGTGAAACTAAAGGGGTTTTAATGTATACGTTTATGTATAAAGTTATGTATAAAGTGAGGTTTTAAGTTTCTATCCCTCAGTGGTACAGAGTGAGTAGTAAGAGTATTGAGAAGCTTTAAAAAAACAAAACTTAAAAATCACAAGCAAAACAAATTACAGTTTCATCAAGCTTTGTGATTCTTTTCAAGCCAGTTCACTGATACCCAGGAGCCTGACCCTTGATTTTGAGCTGGGATTGACAGTTTTACAACCAGTGGGAGATAAAAATCAGGTACCTTATACCGAGTCTTGCTATTCAGAAGTTCAGTGCCTGACACATAAGGAGGTTTTATTGAACATGGAATTTGACTAGAAATGAAGAGACACATTTTGGGCTTGAGGAAACAGCAGGGCAAAAAAATTCTCTTCCTTCTTAAATCTACTACACACACATATAGCCCCCCAAAACCCCTCAGGCTGGTCAACAATCTGATGAAACCTGGGTTTCTTATCTCATTTCATCAGAAATAAGCAATTTTCATTGCAGCAAACAGGGATTTTGAAATAAACTCAAACTTTCACTGAATTGATCAGTGCCTGGTCCCAAGCCAGGACTAAATAACAACCTCAAAGACAAGTGCCCTGTACTTTCACTTCTTTAATTTTCTGTTTTCCGAGTGGTGCCTCTTAAAATATCAGCAGCAACACAACACTTTATTAAGAAGCTAAAGACTCATTAATTCTGCACTAGCAAAGAGCTTGAACGAAAAGGTACAAGATTTCCACTATTACAAAATATTTAATATTTATAATGTTGAACCCCAGGACTTTATTTACAGGGAGCTGCACTCAACAGGTAACAACTTTTGTGTTGAGAAGACTTGAAATACAAAGGCCAAAAAAGTTTTACCAAGCAGTATCAGAAGATCCACATATTTAAGCACCCAAAATCCTAGTCAAATTCCCAGATTTAGGCAGGAAATAGATCATAGTTTTTAAATGGTGTAAATCATTCACCCTTCTCTCCAACTTTGTCAATAGTTTGTTTCAGGGGAAAAATATGTGGAGTTCTCAGTCTAATTCCCACAGGCTGCAGTCAGATGCCAAGGTGGTGATAATACCACATCCAGTACCCCGTGTGCACATGTATATCCGATATTTTTTAGTCCTACTGAATGAAAATAGTAGGAAATGAAAAGAACAGCTGAAACTCAAGCTGTTAAGACATGCAAATACCATTTCTTATGGAAAATAAAAATCTCTTTCCCGGTAGTTACAATAAACATTAACTCTTGAATTATGTGGAGCAACAAGAAAAGCATCCAGTGGGGCACAATTACCCGAATCTCCTGTTATGGCATTTTTCATTAAGCCTAAGTCACACATATTACCAACTGTTGTTTAATAAAGCCAATCTGACTCTAAATGTCATCCTAAAGCCTGTAAAGGCAAAAAACTCAATCAACTTCAACCAGCCACTGATGGCCCCAATTCTGTAAAAACCATCCCTAAAACTTACTCAGCCAAGCCCTTTCACACGTGCAAAATCCTTAGCCCTGCTGACATCCCAAAACTTGAGAGAGTGCTTTTAAAGTGGGATCTTTGCCAAAGTAAAGGCTGGGATTTAACAGGAACAAAGCAACCAAAAATTTAAGCAAATCTCTAAAAATAGCTGTTTCTTTTGTGAGGAACAGTATTGTTGGCTTCTTCCTGTGTGTTCAATTAATCAACAAAATCCTTTTAAGCAAGGATTAAATTGCAGTTACTACCAAGAAACCCTAGCTATATACACTATTTGAATGGATTTTGGACTAAATAAACTCTTGCCTCATTTTTTTACACAATTATGAACACAAGGATGTATTTCCCAGACACATGTGAAAGATGCATTGTGAAATAAATGTGTGTTCATCTTCCCCTGTATGATACAGCATTCTTGATTTTAATCATGCTGGGGGAAACTGCTCACTCCAGTGTGCTGCTAAAAAAGGCAGAGCTTTTTATCCTTTAAATATACTACTAAAAAGAAATCTAAATCACAAGAGCCACCCGAAGATATTTAATGCCTCATGAATTGAGTTATGCCCTGTACAAAGGTAAAGTTACCCCAACTCACTTGTAGCTCTCAAAACCTAAAGCATTTGCTCAGATGGCAAACAAATGTGTCATTTTATATACATTATTATAATATGCATACAAGACTAGGTATATATTTTATGGAGTCATGGCACGACCCCTGTGTCTCCCCTACTGAGCACTCAAGATCCCATCTGGCTGATTTCCACATCCTGGCATTCACCTGGATGGTCCTAAATCCCATCAGCCTGTTCCCTCTGACTCCTTGATCTCCATGAGAATGGGAAGGAAGAAGCTTCTCTACAGAGAAATACATTCAGAGAGGTTAAAGGCAGTGACCAGGGGAGGTTCAGATCACATATGGGGTAAAACATTCCCTGAAAGGGTGGTCAGGCAATGGAACAAGTTGCCCGAGGAGGTGGTAGAGTCCCTGTCCCTGGAAATGTTCAAGAAGCCTTGGATGTGACCCTTGGGGACGTGGTTTAATGGTGGGTTGACAGTTGGATTGGATGACCCTGAAGGTCTCTTCCAACCTTGATGATTCTGTGATTATTTTTGCATAACGACGATTTGGTTCAATCACAATCCATACCCTGGTCTTCACCTTCCCACCTAATGGCTATCAGCTCACTCTCAGATGTTGTATTCCCAAACTCATCCCAAACAAAGCTATCAACAGGTGGGGTGCAAGTGGCTCAGCAGTGGCACACACACAGGTCTCAGCTCATCTCTTCCCACACGGGGGTTTCTTTTTCCATTTGTCTCTAACCAGCACAAAACCCTTTCCTGGGAGCTGAGGTCTGCACTCATTCCTGAAAGGCAAGAGGAGTTTATTAATCCTCTTCATTTCTCTCTCCTTAGGAGGAAATTCTACAGCTTTATTTTAAAAAGTAGGATTAGACTCTGGAATGTAACACAGAGCAGATAGATGGATAGCTTAGGCAAATTCCTTATCCTCAGATAGAGGAACAATCCATGCACCAAATGCCACGACAGACTGTGGGGGAGCTGAAGAAGGACTGATGAAATCAGGCAGCAGCAGTACAACTTTCTTGACACCTCTGAGCCAACATGCCTTAAGTGAGTCTTGGATTTCCAGCTGGAGCTGAGGGAGCAGCTCCCACTCTCACCCTTTCCAAGGGAGATGCTGACAGCTCTCCAGCAAGACCCACACGGACACACATTAATGTGTGAATTAGGAGAGAACATTCCTTTTGCAGCAATTTTCAACTAGTCACTTGTAATCCATGCAACAACTCTGGTGGTCTGGAAGCAGCTCCTCACCAAACTCTTACACCGTCTCATCGCTGATTTTCTACTGATGTCTTTTAAGTTTTGAAGAATCTTGTTGTTGAGAAAGGCCAAACTTCACTGTGAAATTACTACCTCATCCTAAAAAAAACCCATTCTTTTTGCTGCTATTCCTGCTTCAAATACTAAAATAGGGCCCCAGAAGCAGGAGGTGAACGTGCTAAAAATCCTTAAGTTAACCAAACTCCTGAAGTGTTGTCTGAAGTCAAATCACGATAATAAATTTCTTGTGTCTAGGTGGGTTGAAGACACATTAAACTGCCTAATTAATATTTATTTATTCACAATGTCTGAAACATCTTAATAAGTTATTGGGAGAGGAGTGAGGCCCTGGCACAGGTTGCCCAGAGAAGCTGTGGCTGCCCCATCCCTGGAAGTGTCCAAGGCCAGGTTGGACAGGGCTTGGAGCAACCTGGGCTAGTGGAAGGTGTCCCTGCCCGTGGCAGGGGGTGGAACTGGATGAGCTTTAAGGCCCCTTCCATCCCAAACCATTGTTTGATTTTATAATAAGTTATTTAAAAACAAGTTTTAAATTAACCTCTGGGAGTTGCAAACTTTTAGCAAACAGATGAAACAAATCCAAGAAGCTAAACTGATAAAAGATAACAGTCTTAACAAGTGACTTCTTCCTAAGCTAAGAAGAATATCCAGTTATTACCCCCTGAAAGTTTACTTGCTCAACAGAGACATTTGAAAGAGCTGGTGGAAAACTCCATCAAAACAGACAAAATCCAATAAAGCATCAAAGTTACTGACTGTTAACAAAAATCCCTTACTGAATTACATTAATGTATAATATAGGTAACACTTTTCAATAGTCAATAAATTTTATATTCTATAAAATACTCAATAAATATTTAATATGGATACGAGTCCATGTTGGAAAAATAATGGCACACAAATCAAAATGAGCAGCTGTGCTGGAAAATAGACAATTATCACCTGACTTAGGTAGAAAATACCACTCTAAAGGTGGCACGTGCTAAGTAATAACCACACAAAAAGGAAAAAACTAAGTCCATGATTTGGTGTTCTCGTTGGGAATAAGGGTGGCAGTGACAATCCTGGTAAGGAATAACTATTTCTTCAACTATAGAACAAGTCTCTGCTCTATTTCCAGAGAACTTCCCTTGTGCAACTTCTTGAAACCAGCCTTAAAAGTGTCATTTCAGTTGGGCCAGAGAGGAGAGCAAAGATAACGTGAAGAAGAGGAGACTGAGAGGAGAGCTCATTGCAGTCCCAACTCCCTGGGCAGGGACAGAGGAGGGGCAGGACTGAGCTCTGCTCTGGGGAGACCAGGGACAGCACCCAGGGAATGGCCTGGAGCTGTGTCAGGGCAGGGGCAGGTTGGATCTCAGGAAAAGGTTCTTCCCCCAGAGGGTGGCTGGGCACTGACCAGGCTCCCCAGGGCAGTGGGCACAGCCCCAAGGCTGCCAGAGCTCCAGGAGGGTTTGGGTGATCCTCTGGGGCACAGGGTGGGACTCTTGGGGATGGGCCTGTGCAGGGCTAAGGGTTGGACTGGATGATCCTTGTAGGTCCCTTCCAACTGAGCAGATCCTGGGACTCTGTGAGTCTGTGACATGGGAATGACACAGTGAAGCACATTGGCCATGACCTGCGAGGAAGTTCGAGCCCCCATGGCCTTGATGTCCTTGTTCTGCAGCCAAGCAGACAACTTTTCCCTCCAAGGCTGCAAAGCCCATAATTTTCAGATGCACCAGATTCAATTAAAAACTAAAATTTAACTGTTAAAAGGCAGTTTTAGTTAAACGCTCACTGCTTGCATCACTAGTCCTAAGAGCTCACTGTGGCTCCCACTGCCAGAGCTTCCAAATAAACTAAGCAAACTTGCTTATAATAGCAGGAAGAAGTCAGATTTTTCCAAGCACTGAGGCTCAGCCAAATGCATCCCAGAGTCCTGTGTTGCCATGAACCAGCCAAACACCATTTGAACTAAGGCTGGAGCTGGTTTCCACATTGCTTTGTTTATATTGACTGCATTTATGATGCCTCAGAAGTTGCCAGTAAAATATTTATTTAGCAGTTAAAACGTTCTGCAAATGATTTTGCTGTCCCAAAAGATAAATATTTCTCAGCATGCTGAAATGATACATTGATGTTTTCATTAAGGAAATTGCATGTTGATAAAATTTTCTCAGATTACACTTTGTCGTTCCTTTGTATTTGAAGTGGCCACATTAATTTTTCGTGATATTTATTGTAATTGTAAATTGCACCAAGATTAGAAACATTAAACTTACCATAAAATGAAACACATTTCAAGTATTTCCGAGTCATCTATTTAAGAGCTTGAGGACTGTTTTGATCCTTCAGGTGGACCAGAGTGCTCTAAGCTTTACAGGACAAGAATCCAACACAAACCAGAATCCCATTTCAAACTCTTGGGGAGCCTTTTTCTTTTTTTTTTTTTTTTTTTTCTTTTTTCCTCGCTCTTACCTTCTTTTCTAACGCAGTAGTATCCAGCAACACCTTGGGGTGTCCCTGCATTGCAAAATTTCAGTCTGAATGTGAGGTCTGCAGCAGATTTGGAATTTATGCAGGCCATTCAGTAAAAGTAAGTGCAGCACTGCCATCTTTACTTGTTCCTTCTGCTTCCTTTATGCTCCAAAAAACACTCACAGCCATGATTTGAGTTGAGCTTACCAACTCAGATGCTACATGGTTGTTTCTCTGGACAAGGCCAGGCACCTCCTCTGGTGGCCTCACTTGGCCCTGTCATACATTTCAGCCTCCACGTTGGTTTGTCCTATCCAAATTTCTCCCTGCAATCACTGCATATGTGGTGTCCACTCTATCCCACACCACAAACCACTGTGTAACTCTACTGCACAGGATTAAAAGCACTTCCACCCGGAGGTGACCCCAGATAGAAACCTTCGGGTGCAGCACTGGGATCATTCTGGGTTTAGCAGCTGAGTTAATCAAGCAGACTTTGATTTTTGGCCACTCCTGTATCAGGCATTAACAAAACAAAAATGTGGAGAGTGATAAAAAAACCAGATGTCTTTTCTCCTTCTTATATGAAGGGAGCTGGCTCTCGTTCTTCCGAGGACCTGCAGAGGTGGTGTGGCTTACTAAGCTTGACCAGGCTCAGTGCTTCATCTGCTGCAGAAACAGTCTCCAAGCAGCTTCACACCTGGAAAATAAAACTTTGCCAGCAGAATCAGCCATCTCACGTGATGTAAAAATACACAGAGGTCTGTAGATGTGATTTTGAAAAAAAGCCTCACATGCAGAAACACGTTCTTACCGAGTACAAATAAATATCCACATGGCACTAAACAGAATATCTTTAGTTTGTCTCTCACATTGCTGGGGCAACTCCACTGTTTCTGCCTTGATTTTTAGCTTCTAATAAATACTCTTAGAAAGAATTGAGGAATTAAATGAATTTTCAATATATTCAATTGACGTTGTTACGTTACCACTGCTGCTGCATTTTATAGGTGTGTGCATGAGTGTCCTTGGAGGTGTAGGGAAACTTGTAGGAAAATCATGCACAATATACATAAAAGGGAATGTAAAACTGTCCTTATGTATTGTTTCTTCACTTCTTTTTCCAGAGAATTTAGCTTGTCTTCCTACTTTGAGAAGTGTTTTATTTCGGATAAGTGTTAAGATGTTTGTGTTCAGATCTGGGAGGTAAGAATCTTAATGTCATTAAATCCCGTGACAAACCTACAATTCACTTCAAGGATCCTACTGCATTGCCTGACCAAAAAAAACCAAAAATCAGTGATATATGTCTTCAAGGGTTGTTTTTATTAAGGAATTTGGGTTTCATAACGGGTATGACATCATCTTCACTCTGCAAGCTCAAAAATTTAGGTAAAGCTACTACTATTTAGAGATTTGCTCTTTTCTTTTACATAGATGGATTTTTGGAGGAGAGGGTTTAGCTGTTTTGAAACATTCAGCCATATCCCCTGCAGTTTACTATATATATATAAATATATGTATTTGTGGAGAGCACAGGATACTGCCAGACCCTTTCTACTCAAAACTGTGCTGGGCTAAACAGTCAATATGAAAAAAATCTGCTTTGCTAAAATTTCCCATCTTCCTTACCAGTCATATTACCTAGGTTTAAAATAAAAATAAATAATAATAATAATAAAATAAAATAAAATAAAATAAAATAAAATAAAATAAAACCCACGATAAACACCCAAGATTTTTCAAATATTTGGAGGGAAAATTTTTCACATTTACCTACACAAGAAACTTTTTCCTGTATTTTTCTCCCTTTTGGTTGGTTTTCATAGGGTTTTTTTGTGCCATTTGACCTTAGAGAACATCTCTGAATCCACTGGGAATCTTCAGGGACAGGATGAAACATTAGACATTAAGAGCTCCCATTTTTGCTGTTTCCAGTCCAGTTTTTTTAAACAGCCAACAAACACTGTTCAATAAGGAAATGTGACATCAATTAATGCCAACTCTTATCATGTACAGTCAATTAAAAGAGATCAAAACCAGCTTTATAAATGAACAGCATTGCAACCACAACCTCAGAAGAGGCTTCCACCTTTCCCTCTGCACAGCACAGCTCCACTGCCCAGTCAGCACATGAACCTTGTGGAACAAAACATTTAGGGAATCCACACGAATCAAAGGAAAATATCCTCAGATGATCAGAAAGTCTGAGAGGGCTCTGAATCCACACCAGCTATGAGAGGGCAGTGTCATTACACGAGCTGGGGTTATTTTAGCACAAGGACTGGGTTTCACTCCACTGATATGGGGGATTTAAGGTACCACAGATGGATATGGATGTACATCCAGAACTCTGAAAAAGCTCTCGTTAAAATATATGGAAGAACACAAGAATGGTCCGTGCGAGGGGCTTGTTTCAAAACCACTGCACGTGCCTACGTGGAATCAGAGAACCTCAGAATACCCTGGGTTGGAAGGGACCTTAAAGATCACCTCATTCCAGCCCCCTTGCCACGGGCAGGGAAGTCACTGATGCTCTTCAGTTGGAAATTAAACCCCCCACAGTTTAGACCAGAGAGTGGTGAACCTCAGCACAGCCGAACGAGGTTCAGGGAAGGCAGGGAAACATTGAGGGAAATTATGACAGAGCCCCATAAAACGAAGGTTTGCATGGGGAAGGAAGAAAAGAAGCCGTTGTCTTTGTGACAACACCCTCCTAAGGGCATCGAGGGAAATTATCAGGTGGCCAATTAGCAAAGCAGACAAGGGGAAGTAGTGCTGCACAGACAACAAAATTTATTCCCAGACAATCTGGCACATACCAAGGACAATTTGGCTGAAAATGACAAATAAAGGTAAGAAATACCTGCTGGAGACCAGTGTACATGTCCACTTGCGCCTTGGGAAATCCAAGTGATGTTAAGTACAACTGCAAGACAGGGGAGCAGCACCGTTTGCTCAGAGGAGAATCACTCTTTGCTTACCTCTCTTCATACCTTTTTCTAGGCTGAGCTCTATCAAATCTTACAGCGTGCTTAAAGCTGAACCAGTCCTTGTAGTCTTAGGAAATTGAGATTTCTGACCATCACCCTCCTCTGTGGGTAAATATTGGTCTCCACAGAGAAGTGTTGAGGTTGGAGGTACCAAAACTTGGTTGTTTCAGCACAGGCTGACATCATTAGGGACTGAAATGGAGAAAGGAGAGTGTAACCCACAATGTAAAATCTTTGGGCTTATCTCATTATTCATCTCCTAATTGATGAAGTGGTTCTTCATCACAGGTCAATTCTTAAGGGTTGTAGTGAAGCAGAAACTGGAGGGATCTGAATGTCCTGGATAAGACTGTTCCAGACTCAGCTCAAAAACTTTGGCAGTGCAGGGAAAAATCCTTCTGATTAGAAATGAACAGGATGAAACACGTATTCATGCCATTTTAAACCAATCATTATCTCCAACCCTCTAGTCTCTTTATAAAATCAGTTTATAGAAGGATTCAGGATTAAACCTACAGTTCATTCCTGAGAGGAGAACTTGCATCTCCCAGGTACAGCAGCTCTATTTATAAAATCTTCAACCCTGGAAATTATGCTTTGCCTTGAAGCTTTTCATCTGCATTGAATGGAGGAACAGAATGTATATTGGGCAGAATTTGTGGACACTCAAGGACACACTCACCAGGAATACTACTAATAAAAATATCATCAGGAAAAACGCATCTGGAAAATGTGAGATGTGTAAATGTAAGGTCAAAGAAGAGAATTCTTGTAGAGTGCACATATCCAAGCCTAAGAAAACACAGTGAGGTTTTTAATGTTAAAAGGGCAGAAAACTCAAATATGTGCCACAGTCATTGACCCAGTTTTGAGTGTCGCCAATTCTGGGCTCTCTGGTTATAAAGGTAGTATTTTCTTATCCAACCCAAACATAACTCTTCCAAATTCATACAGGGATAACATCTCCTCTGGAGTTTGTCTCATCTAAGAGAAGACACTGAATCAAAAAATTTAGTTACAAAGTCACCTTTTCTTCTGAATTTTTTTCCCTATCCACATCGCGATATGGTTACAGAAAGGTCTGTCAGGATGTCAGCTGCTTTTATAAATCCCTTCATAAAAAACCACAAAGGTTGCAACACAAGGAAGAGAACACAGCAGGATAACCATACCCATCCGACATTGCAGCACAGCCAGCCTGTGGCTGCAACTCCTAAATTCTACCAGAGTGTAAATATACCCGAAAAATACACCAGGACTGCTTTAGTAACGAGAGTTCAAGACAATATAGAGGATTTTTTTCTGCCTCCCTGTAGATGTTTCTGAGAAGCGTTTCCACATGTTAGGCACAACCCAACAGGTTATGTGGTTTTACAGAGTGGAGGCTACAAAGGGCTCACAGCAAAGATCCCTTTCCTTACCTTGGTGAAAACCTGCTTGTCATTGTGAAAAGGATCCTCTTCTGAATAATAATGAAGCGCCATTTCAAAACCTAAAAAAATACATCATGCAACATAATAAAAAAGGCTCTGCTGGAAGAATGAAATTAATAGGTAGGAGGAAAGCACAGTCATTCAAAAAGTGGGTAGACATAAAACAGGCAAGCAAATGCCTTTTATGTGTTTAGAGACATGGAAAACAGAAAATATCACCCTTTCGGGAAAAGGAATTTGGGAGTCTGTAGAGCAGACAACAGGTATGAACTTCTGACCACACAAATGCCACAGCAGTGCTCACCAACACTGTAACTTTTGGTGTTGGACATCCCTCTGACATTTCAGCTACAGCTCCTTTGGCCATCCAGCACCTCTGGGTGCTGCAAAGCTTGGTGGAAGCGCTCAAAACTACTCCACAGTGCACATTCCTGGGTCTGTTACCTCCTGGATCCCTCAGGCTCCGTTTGACTGTGGACATGGTGGGAGCGCAGAGCAATCCTGAAATCGCAGAGCACGAATTAGAGCAGCAAGTCCTGCATTGGATTTTAAGCATTAGGAAGACAAGCAAGAGATCCTCCTAGAAATCTATGAGTGTTTTGCCATCCAGATATTTCCTGATGCAATCAGGGCAGCAAAACTAACTGGAAATGAGGTGTATCCAGGCAGCTGACAGATGCCACGACTCTCTCTGGAGCACATTGCCCAACAGTGCTTGCCTTACCAAGCTTTCCAAGCCTTAGCACATGGCATCCCTTTGAAACCAAATATCCTGAGTCCTGATCACACTGAGCCCTGAAAGCACAAAATTTGGCTAAATGATATTTTCTGAAAACCACTACAAACTCCTTGTCTTCCACCCAGAGAATGAGCTCTTTGGAACTGCGGGGAGAGAGATCTTGACTTGCAGGACTCATCCCTGAGCAGTGAATCCTGAGCAGCACACTCCTCCTTCAACCTCTGTGCGCTGCTGGTGCCACCTGGAAATTCAAGAGTTAAACTACACACTGCTTACTTTCCCCCCAGACCACTGATGTGTGTGTTTGTCTAAAGCTTCTGATGTTCTCCTTGTTTTTTCCGAAGGGGTTTGATATAGGAGTTTTCTCCAACTAGGCTGTACTTTCCCTTTTAAATTAATAAAAGGTAAATCCAGTGGGCTTAGCTGCAAGTGTACACTGGCAAGTGTAAAGCACTGGCACCTACAAACCTCCTGCATTACAGCTTAGCCAAAAATTTGCAAATAATCATTTAAATTCAGAAGAAAATTCAGCCATGTTTACAGCTGCTTCACAGGTGCTTTCTGCAAATATTTGAACACTGGTACTTTACTAGTACAGATACTAGTGAATAAGGAATTTTAATTTCAAATAATCACGGAGCTTAACGTGTTGTGTTCAATTTTACACACGTGGTCTGTACACAGGCCCTTGCCTGGTGATGCACACCAGGAAACAAGCAGCACTCAGTGGCTTCTAAAATTCACAGTACAAAATCTGAATATGAAATATTTACACACTCATTAATGTGGAAATTTCACAGCACATCATTGAGTTCAAAAAAAAAAAAAAGCCCTACAGTGCCCTTTAAACCTTACCTGTGACAGCAATAAGCTTCCAAGAGGCAATGAGAGGAGGCTCTGAGCATCTGCAAGAACTGGCACAAACATCCAGCATTTTGCACAGACTGAACATGCCCTCTTGAGAATTTCTGTTTAATAAATGGGAATATTCAGCAACCCAGCTCTCACTTTTACAAAAAGGAGAGGAGGAAAACACACACCAATTATCCTTTTCTTTAAACATCTATTAAAAGCTATTTTGATTCAGACAAGATGTTATTGACTTCCGTATTTCCATTAAAAAGTATATAATTAAGAGAGAATATAATTTGAAAATATTTGGGATTTATGTCATATCCTTAACTACTAGTGTTTAATCTTTAGTAAATACGTTAGAAAACATTCCTAGCAGCTTTAACAGTGTGGGATCTCTCTAAGACCTTGTCAAGCAGCAGAGAAGGAAAAAGGCTGTTAGCTCCAAGTGAACAGCCAACTTCTCCCTTGGAGACCTCACTGTGGTGAGAAAAAATTGCATTTTGGGAGCACCTTCCTTGCCAGACCAAGTCAGATCTGGGATCTCCTGCCATATGTAGATCTTTGCTCAGAACACTTCCCTGACACGACATTCATACTATGCAAATTAAAAGCTTGAGATTTGCAGAAGATAATTCCTAACAAATCCATCTAATTCATCTAAAATGGCTGTCATTTCTGTGAAAGGGCCCAGGGTGGCATTGGAGGCTCTCTCCTCCTCGTTAGTGTAATCCTGTGTCTTCAGACAGACGTCAGAGTTCCTGGGACAGGCGGTTTTCTGTGTGTGAACAACTCCTGCACATCTGCCTCTTCTCCTCTGGGCTCTGTTTACCCTTTATTTACTTAATCCTGGTGGAACATCGCAGGCGAGTTTTCAGCCTGGTTATGAAACATCAGGCTGGAAACAATTGTCATAAATTAATGGCGGTTTGCATAATTTTTCCCTGCAAGTCACGCCTGAGTAACTCCCGAGTATGAATGAGCAAGGACATCCCACTTTAAGGATATCTGTGCTTGAACTCAGCAGGAGAGCTTTTCAACACTGACTCCAGGGTTTCCTCCTAGATTTTAAATATAATTTACTTACTTCAGTGTCTTCTCAGAGAGTGAGTGTGCACTACCGAACACTCTTAAAATTAAATTTCCCTCTCTGAGGGAAAAATCATTTTGAAAAGGTGGAATCTTCTCCTTCCAGAAGACATAAATCACTCTTTTATTTATTTGCCTTGTGTACCGTTTCAATTTCGGAAAGTTTCCACATTCCCATCCTAAAAAAAAAAAAATTACGTTTTAAAAACGCTTAAAGCTTACTTTGTGGTTTGTTAATATAGGTGCAATGTAAACAATGGATTTGAGGATCTTGCAGAGGAGGAGCCCATGTTGTACATAATCATGTTTTAATGGACTCTGTTTGTAAACAGATGAGCCCATGCACGACTGTGACTTTTTTCCGTCAAAACAGAGCTGCCTGGACAAGAAGATGTATTTTTAATGTCTGCTATGAAAACTGATGCAACAGTCATCCCCAGGCTCGTTAAAGGTAACCATCCCTGTCCCCAAGCCTGGCTTCTGGCACATTTCCCACAGATTTCATGGCAAAGCTGAGCCAAGCAGAGATAACAGCCTGGAGAGCCGTGCTGGTGTGGTAGTGCCCTGAACTTCATTTACACATTACTGGGCCAAATTTCGGGGAATAAGGCATTCAGCATTTAGATTTTATCTATCATACGAGTCAGCTGAAACAACCGAATGTAATGTCTGTGTAATGATCTCAATCCAACGTTTTGGGTTAAGGCAAACGTCTAACAACAGGACTTTCACATGCTAGTTAATGAATTTTAGAGAATCTGACTGGTCGTATCAATCCCTTCATTATATTTTGGACCAAAATGGTGAGGAAAAAATCCCAGGTAGATGTTAATGGTTTTTCCCCAAGTCCAAGACCTGACCCACCCCAGGTTCAGCTCAGCACACACACATGGTGCTAGGTGGCGTGGTATAAGTACTGAGGAGTGCAGGCTGCAGCTGCTGCAGTGTCCCCCTCCCTCCTTTCCATGCCCCATGGAAACTCCTGCACCACCTCCCTCACAGCCGCACATCCCTTGATTTTCCTGCCCCATTCACCCCACAGCCTCACACACAGCCCCTTTCATGCTCCCCTGTTTCCCCCATCCCCTCAAAACCCCCATATCTCCCCTCCCACTCCTCCATCCTCCTCGCATCCCCCTGTAGCCTCCTCCCCCATCAGCCCCACATCCCCCGCACACAGCCCTGCACCCTACATCCCCCTCTCACACCTCTCACATATGCTTGCATCCT
>VZRE01004803.1:0-11914 GCA_013396775.1 Cephalopterus ornatus | reverse complement strand
CCACCATCCCACAGCCCCATATCCCACACCCCCATCCTACACTCCCATTCCTTATCCACCATCCCACACCTTCATATCCCATACCCCCATATCCCACACCCTCATATCCCACACAACCATATCCCACACCCCCACATCCCGCACCCCGGATCCCACACCCCCATATCCCACAGCCCCGATCCCTCACCCCCATATCCCTCACTCCCATATCCCCCAGTCCCGTATCCCGCATCCCGGCTGTCTCCGGTTGGAAGCGGCTCCCGCGGCTCGAGCGCTCTCTGGCGGCGGCGGGACAGACCGCAGGTGGTACCCGCTGACCCCCAAACGGGGACACCCCCGAGTGTCTCAGGGGGTGTCTGGGGGGGTCCCTGCTCCCATTACTGTGGGCAAGGGTTTGTTAGGGCGTCCCTGTTCCCAGTGCCACGGGCTCAGGGTCTGTTTGGTGGATCCTAGTTCCAGCACATCCTCACTCCAGCAGCCAGAGGCTGGGGGCCAGCAGGGAGTGGGAGATGGGTGGGCACCCCTTTGGTGTTTTCACGTTCAATACAAGTAGAGAGCAGCTCCTGAGCTTGCCACGAAAATATCCAGAAAAGGGAACTGCAGAATAGGGAATTGCGAAATAGGGAATTGCAGAGGGCAAGAGAAAGTAGAAATACTGAGGTGGAGTGTTGCCAGCAGGCAGAGGGAGGTGATCCTGTGCCTCTTCTCAGCCTTGGATGCTGGACCTGCAGTGCTGAGTCCTCTCCTTGGGACAGGAGAGACATGGAGCTCCTGGAGTGAGTTCAGTGGGGGGCTATGGCGATGATGAGGCTCCCGGAGGTTTTGTATGACTGGCAGCACTAACACGTCTGCACAGCCAACAGTTCCTCCAACCGATGAACAGTGATAGGCTCTGAGTGAACAGCATGAAGCTGTGTCAGGGTGGGTTTAGGCTGGATTTAAGGAAAAGGTTCTTTCCCCAGAGGGTGGTGGGGCACTGACCAGGCTCCCCAGGGCAGTGGGCAGGGCCCCAGGAGTTCCAGGAGGGTTTGGACAACGCTCTCAGGGACAGGGTGGGATTGTTGGGGTGTCTGTGCAGGGCCAGGAGTTGGGCTTGATGACCCTTGTGGGTCCCTCCCAGCACAGGATATTCTGTGATTCTGTGGCATTGGCTCATGTGGCTCATGGAGAGCCTTTGCAGAGCAGTGTGGAGTACCTGCACACCCTGCTCAGCACCGAGGCCCTGCTGGGCTCACAGACCTCTGGGGGCTCTGGGCCGAGAGCTGATGCTGCAGCCACACAGAAAACAGGACACAAAGAACACGGGAGCATCTCCTCAAACCCGCACCAGACCCTGCTCCTGCTCCTGTTGCTGACCCAAGACCCACACATCACCTCACCACTGTGAAGCTCCAGACATCACCACAGCATTCCCTTTCCAATTCCACCAAGTACGAGTAACTTTGGTCCTCCTAACTCCTGATGAAACTTTCTGCCTCAGCAGACTCCAAGATCTTTGTCCAACAGGCATTTCTAGGGAGATCACATTTTTAACTGATAGCAGTTTTCAAAGAGTTTTCTTATTCTGGAGGTCCTACATAAATCTCCCTTCTCCTAAATATATTTATACATTTATATATTGCTGATGCCTTCTTTGATCAGAAGGGAGGAAGCTGGTCAGCCACTGCTGGGATTGTGCCCAACACTCTCCCACCTCATTGGGTGACTGAACATTGCCTTCCAGAACACACTTAGAGCTGCAGATAAAGAGCAGAGACATGCAGAAACTGCTTTTAAAGAGGTTAAGACAAAGTCTTTTAGCGATTTCTTGTTTGCCACCCTGCCTGTGGAAGAGCAACTGCAACAGAGAGGTTCCGTTTTCAACCCCTTGCAGCAACAGCCCATGGCACAAACATCAACGGCACCGTACTGGGAGCTGCTTCTCAGGGAGCTCCTCAGAACAAACCAAACACCAGAGAGATCAAGAACTGAATTCTTCAACGGCCCTTTTTGGATCTTTTAAACTACATCCAAATTTCCCTGGTCTCCCTTCAGCACTCCTGCTGCTGGTGCTCTGAGGAGGGATCCGACCTGTAAACTGTGAGTAGAAACTCAGGATTAGCTTTTCTCTCTGGAGGACTCTTGAATGACAGGCTTTGAGTCTTCACTGATAGGAATCCTCTAACAACTCATGGAAGAGCCTTTGAGTTTGACATTTCTATAAACATTGACCTTTTTATCCTCAGTGTTTGTTGGTTGAGGAAATCCCTTCTAGTTCTTATGCATGTATAACATATAAAACAATTGAATTAATACCATATGGGGGTAGAGGGGTGAAAAATCACGTCTATAGCCAAAATAGTTCAGCAAAATTGTACAGCTGAGGTTTAAGACTGCCCCTAGTGACCTCGTATTTTGTTTAAACATTGGTGTTAATACTTCATATAGATTATGTGCAGCAGAGATTACAACAGTATGTGCTGTGTATTGTACAATTTATGAACTATTAAACTTAATTCTTATGTTTTGAGGTTGTGAGTTATAACTAAACAGAATTTAAACTGCCAGCAAATGAAGGGTTTTTTTAGATTTTTTTTTTTCTGGATTAAACTGTTTTGTGGGGCTGGGGGCAGATAGACCCAAAGCCAAATACTCGCACTCTCACCCTTAGCACGCTGAGAGCTCAGGCTTTGTAAATTCAAATATCTTTTATGTTCTCCACATGTAGAAGCTCTACTGGTGGAGTTCCAAAACACAGGTCATCTGGCTGATTTTGGGCTGTACGTGAGAGGAGGACCCACTGAGGGCCAACACTTCTGCTCCCTCTGAACTCCAGGGATGCTGGAGGAAGGGCTGATGGTTGTATGACACTGAGCAGTGTCAGTCCATAAAATCCACAGGTAGCACAGCAGTGCTGACTACAAGTCTGAACTGCCCTCCAAAATGGTGTTGAAGCTTCTGGACTGCTTCTTTTTTATCTTGCTCAATGAGACACCAATATATTTGTGGGCAGCATGGAGCTCAAGGCAGGCCCAGGATAATGCCCACCCTGCTCCTCTCCAGGATCTGTCACTGCTGCTGTACTGAGCTGTGGGGGCAAAGCCCCTTTGCTGTGTCTGTGTGTGAGCCAACACCAGCACAGGCAGCTAGGAAGAATATAAAGGTAAAAGCTGTGCAAGTAATTGGGGGAGGGAAGAATCATAGAGTCATTAAGGTTGGAAAAAGCCCTCCAAGATCATTGAGTCCAACCTCAGCACGGCTGAGGCCACCACTAACCCATGTCCCCAAGTGCCACAAATACACATTTTCTTGAACACTTCCCCCACCACTGCCCTGGACAGCCTGTTCCAATGCCTGACCACTCTTTTCCACCTCCCCTGGTGCAACTTGAGGGCATTTTGCTTTGACCTAACCCTTGTTCCTTGGAAGAAGAGACTGACACCCACGTCAGCACAACCTCCACTCAGGCAGTTGTAGAAAGTAATAAGGACCCCCTGAGCCTCCTTTTCTCCAGACTAAACCACCCCAGTTCCCTCAGCTGCTCCACACCATTCTGCTCCAAGAATCTCTTAAGAAAGATTAACTTACCAATACTGGTTTTCCTTGGTTCCTTATGTAGTCAATGGAGATTCTCATGTGCAACCTGTAAGTCAGAATAAAGTGTCCTGCTATAACTTGAGTACAGTCTTTGTGAGTACTGGGCTCTCTCTCTGCCTTAGTGGCAACAGCCTTTTGTGATAAGCAGGTCCTAGTCAGAGATGCTGTGGTACAACTGGGTTTAGAAACAGACTTTTTCGCTCGCCTCAGTTCTCATATGTAAATACTACCTGATGCTACACTGCCCCAAAGCTTTGCAGGGCAACACCTTCAACTCTTTTAGTTTATGGCCAGTACAAACCATTCTGTCCGTCACCACTTTGCACAGAGTGCCAGGAACAGCTGGCACAGGGGCACTGAAGAAGTGAAGAGGAACACTGAACACACATAGTTTGGCTCTCAGGAACGAGTGATATGTATCACTCCCATGTTTGAAGTTTACACAGGAGCATTTAAGCAAACAGCTTTATGGGGGAGGAAGCAGGAATCCAAATAAAGAGTAAACTTGGAAGTCCTGAAGAGCTGATAGGTGAGACTACTGCCCTCTGTGTGTGTTGCAGCAGGCAGCTTCTGAGGCAGCCAGCCCCTACACTTCCTCAGAGCTCTTCTCCATCCTCGGGGTTCAGAAAAACCACCAAGCCTTGGCCAGCTCCTTGTATCCCTCACGGACACTCAGCATCTGGGGCTCTATCCAGCAGCTGAATCACCAGAAGGGCTTTTGCAAATTACACTTCTCAATAAATTCGACTTTCCTCTGACTCGTTTTATCGTTTGCAGGGTTTACTTGGGAGATGAAACGAAAGTTAATTACACCAACCAATAGGTCAGGAAAATGGATGGATCTGCTCTCCCTCCAGCTGGGCTCTCATTGCATGGCAGCAGGACCGCATCCTATGGGAAGGACACAGGATATGTTAGGAAGGCACATTCGAGCCATCAGCCTGACACTTCTTTATTACAGTGTATTTATTTTTTATCATGTGCTTTGACAGGAGTCTCATAAAGTGTTATGCTCCTTCTGTAAAGTCAAAGTCTTGTGACCTTCCGTGATTTTAGAGAGAAGGAACATAATTTTCGAGGGCATGTTTATTATTTCTGTAAACAGTCTGTTTTTCATGCCAAGCGAACAGTTTTTCTGTATGTACTCAGATGACAGCTCAATTTTACTGGCTCACTTTCCTGAGCAAGTCTTGCCTGCCAAATGTTTTTGATCATACTCTGGCAAACAAAACAATATTAATAGGAGAGATGAGCAAATTATCTCCAGAAAACGGCTGATTTTTTTAAACCTCTTTATTGCTTCCACAATATCCCTGAATCAAATGCAGTTTCCTCGAGTTCAATTACAGTTTGAAAGCCCACTAATTTTTTTATTAAAAACAAAATTACTCTGTGGAATCAGAGAAGTCATTTCCAAAACAGTTAGTTGTGACTAAGCTGGTCCATCACGTTGTGTTGCTCATGTCCCCAAAGAACCCAATGTCCACACTGTTCCAGATGATTGCACACAGTTCAACCTCTGGACAGACAGCTCCCACATCTGTTTTCACTGGCACAGATGTTCATGGATGGTAGACAACACCACAGCCAAACCAAATTTGTTTTGAAGCCTGAACACTCAATTTTTGCCATATATACTGATTTCTGAAAAATCATCAAATCCCAGAATGGTCTGGGTGGGAAGGGACCTGAAAGCTCACCTCGTTCCAACCCCCTGCCATGAGCAGGGACATCTTCCACTAGACCAGGTGCACTGAAGTAACCTCCTTCCCCTCCCCATGGTGAAGATGTGTTCCAAACAGATCTGTGTCCTGCATTCACACACGATCCGATGCTCTGTGAGTGCTCCAAGGCTTCATGGACCATCAGAGAACAAAAACTTGTGCAGTGCCCTGCAGATGCTGTGAGCTTGAAGCAAAGGAGCAGTCAAGAAGCTTCAACTCCATTTTGGAGGGCAGTTCAGACTCGTAGTCAGCACTGCTGTGCTACCTGTGGATTTTATGGACTGACACTGCTCAGTGTCACACAACCATCAGCCCTTCCTCCGGCATCCCTGGAGTGCCCTCTGGCCCTCAGTGGGTCCCCCTCTCATGTACAGCACAAACCCCCTCACCTGAAAGGCTTTTTCAGTAGCACCAAGCTCATAAAATCCCTCCCCGTTGCCCCACTATGATGTCAAGGAAGGCAGAACTTTGGTATGTGCATTTGACTGCTACTTGTAGAACCTTCTGGAAACTTTGTAGGTGAGCACACAGCAAGTGTTACGATAACAGGACAGTCCTGAGGGCACTGAGCTACAACATGCCGTGTTCTACTCTGTTTCTGCACAATCAAGAGCGTAAGAGGGATGAAGGCTCTGGCTCACCACCCCCTCCACAAACACTCCACTTCCTCTTCTAAGGGTGGGTTTATTCAGGGACTTGGATGAGACTTAATGAAAATCCCAATCAAACATACCATACAAATCACCAGGCAGCTGTACCTGCAACAACCCTCTGCTTAGACAACCTGTGATGCACCTCTAGGGGTTGGACTTGGTGATCTCAGAGGTCCTTTCCAACCCTGCTGATTCTATGATTCTAGCAATATTTCCACACCGACCAAGAGCTGCCCCTTCCCTCTGGGCACCCAGCTGCAGGAGTACCTGTATGAATAAATACCAGTAAATTCCTGCAAACACCTGCACTTCCCTTTGACAAAGTGTAACTCAAGCTGAGGTCCCTGTGGGTTTTGTTCAGTGCCTTAACGGCCAGAGCCCCCAGAACTTCCCTTCTGCAGCTCAGCCTCTCTGATGCTCTTCCTACAGCATTCCCGTGGCAGGTGGGGTTGTTTTGGCAACCAGAGGATTCACACTGCCTCACTCTGCTCCTTGGTCTTTCCAGATGTTTTGTTAAAAAGTAATTTATCTTTCTTTGTCCTTGTTTTCTTTCCCAACAAATAAACCCCCCCAAAAAACCCCAAAACTCACTTCTTAAATCCCTCCTCTTTCAACATCTCCTTGAGGAAGGTGTCATTTCATTCCGCTAACTGATGGAAAGCAAACTGTTATTTAGTTAATAATTGTTTCTAATCTGAGATAGAGATAATACCCATTCTGGCAGCAAATCAGCTGCTTTAATGCACAGCAAGGGCCTCAACAGCTCTTGAGTTTAAGAACCTGAACCCATTTTGTGCAGTATGATTCTAAATTTTCGCTGAGGGAACCTGGCATTTATTACCCCTAGGTCAGAAAAACCAGTCCAATCTAATGCAGAATTCACTGAAAAAACCTTTCAGTTGATCAAAAAAATAAAAAAGGTGTAGACTGAAAAGCTTAAACTACAAGAAAAATTACCATTAGAATCTCAACCAGAATGAACTATGTCTCACTTAAGATATTTTCACTAATGCTCAAGGCTGACTGGTAAGAGTGTATGCTTTAAATTAGCTCCCTGCAAACCTACAGTTGCCATGTTATCCCAGTAAAATCCATTTTCCTCCATTGTGGCTCATATTAATTTGAAGTTGTAGAGCTGCAAGTAACTTCAACCAGCACAGGCTTTATAAAGTGGAAAATGTTTAAGCATTTGTTTTAGAAAGCAAGAATGTTACCCACAGGTGAGTGGTGAAAGCAGATTTCTGAAATAAATGCAGTAAGTTACACCTTCATCTACCACAATGTTACTGTGTTATTATCTTTCTGGAAGAACACACCCCTCTCACAGGGTGAAGAGGGTCTCAAAACTCCCGAATTCCCTCCTCTGGGAAAGAATTCACCACAGTCAAAACTGCTGACTTTGACTATCTATTTTCTTAATCATTATTTTAAAGTAGAGCCACTCAAAGCCAAAGACACTCAGATCTTTCCCCATTAGTTTACCTGAGAGGTCCTAAAATGGGGGGTGACTATTAGCTCTTAATTATTAAAAATGCTTCAATGACAAGTGTGGGGGAGGTAAACTACAGAAACATCTACCCTTTTGTGATAACAAACCCACTTCGAACAACTTCTCACTTGCCTTAGCAGGCTATTAGAGCTGTAAAGGCCAAAGCACAGTTTTAATGTCTTAGAGTTAAATGTGAAGCACATAAAAACCAAAGAGAAGACAAGGAAACTCAATACAAAGGCCCATTAAAAAAAGAAGAGAATTTTAAAAAAAGTAATGAAAATAAGAAAACTCTACAGAAGGCTGTTAACATGACAGAGATACACTAGCATGTTTTTAGGAGAAACAGCAACCAAATCCACACAAACCCCAGTGGAAAGATATGAAATGGTCACTTGTCCTGCTCTGAAACTACACCCAGTGGGCAGTGAGGGTTTCCATCCTCACACTGCTGTACCACCAACACACTGCCCAGGCTAAAACTCTTGGAAACCTCTGGTAGTAGGCACCATTTATCTTTCCCAGGAAAAGGAGAGAATTCCAGCAGAATACTCAGGATCTAGAAGATCCACCAGCTCCAGTGACTCTGCACACAAACTTGCTTGCACTCAGAATCCTCTCTCCACGCTCCCAACAGCATTGCCCCATTCCACTGAGAACGTGTCTTGCCCCAGGAGCAGCCTCTCCAGCTATTTTCTCTCGCTGTTGGCATTGTTTCATTCCATCTGCTGATTATCCCTTGGAGTCTTTTGCTGCCTTCCCATCACACTGATGTTCACGGCAAACAACAGAGATATTGTACAGTGCATGATGTGCCTGCATAAACAGTGCAAATGAAAGGCTCCCAGTGAAAGCCTGAATCATCTTTGTAAAGGCTGTGTTTATGCTGGAAGAGAACACTGCTATCCTCAGGGAGCAAGTGGGGTGGCAGGGAACAAGAAGAGGAATAAAGCATTCAAATCACAGAATCATGGAATCACAGAATGATTTGGGTTGGAAGGGATTTTAAAGATCATTTAACTCCTCCCCCCACCATGGGCAGGGACACCTTCCACTAGCCCAGGTTGCTCCAACCTGGCCTTGGACACTTCCAGCGATGGGGCAGCCACAGCTTCTCTGGGCAACCTGTGCCAGGGCCTCACCACCCTCACAGCCAAGAATTTCTTCCTCATATCTAATCTACACCTGCCCTCTCTCAGTTTAAAACCATTCCCCCTTGTCCTGTCACTATCTGCACACGTAAAAAGTCCCTCTCCCCCTAAGGCACCAAAATATCCAGTGCTTGTGCAAGGGAGATAAGGACCACGAGCAGTTTGGATGCAAAAATGAAGGCAAAAGTTTAAAAGTTTCATACCTTACTTTACAGATTATCCCCATAGAGTCATTCTTCAGTTACCTGCTCACTTGGAATGGGGAAATGCACTTTGTGCTGGCTCAACATCACCCTGCAAAAGCCCACCACACTGCACAGGTGGGATTTCCAAGCGACCGAGATGAAGCACAGGAACATCGGAGCTGAAACCCATCCTGTCCCTCCGCCCCCAGCAATCCAAGGAATGCAGGAAGAGGGCAGGACCTTAAAAGAAACAAGTGATTCAGAGTTGAGAAAGGAACAGCTGCATCGTGTTCCTCTGCCACACGGTGGCATGTGTTGATGGAAAACAAGATCCAGTCAGGAAAGGTCTGCAAGGTCTGAACAGACCTGAGGGCGGCAGGTTGAGCTTCCCCGGAGTTACTCCTTTATGTCAGGTTCCAACTCGGCCCTACAGCATTAGGGAGTCTGATCACCGAACCTGAACTCACACTTATTCCTGGCAGAGAAAAAAGTCTCCTTTTCCCCCCTTTTCACCCCTTATTGAGCTACTCTTACTGAGCAGGAGTCCTCTTCCTGGCTGTACCTGGGAGCCTGTACCGCACGATGAGCCTCAGTTTTCTGCTGGTTCATTCCCGGAACTAAAAAAACCCCATATAATTCAAAATATGGCATTTCTGAGCATTCCAGGAACGGGGCTTTCTCTCTGCCACGGTCCTGCGGGGTTGTCCAGGCTCAGCCTGCTGAGGCACGGAGAGAGAAGCAGCCTGGCCCCTGTCTGCACCACTGTACAGGCACAAGTGTTTGTGCAGCTGCACCATGAGCCAGAGCAAGGACACAGTGTGGTGAAAACATCGTATTTTTCCTAATTTCAGACAAAAAAGAGCAAAGCCAGCATTTATTTTCATGCCTCTGTGGTTGTATCTTTACAACACAACAAAGAAAGCTTTGTGCTTTCTCCTATGAATTTCATAAATTCTTTCTGAAGCATTCAAAAGATTGTTTATGTGTGTAATTATGTAACAATAAACACAAATTTTGGGAGCAGATCACATGGCACGATCACAGCCTGTGCTCAGCATTCCAGCCCTGAGCCAGCCAAACCCTGAACACGCGAGAATGATAATGGATGGCAAAGGCACAAATCACACTCAGCGGGACGGGACACTTCATGTGTGTCCTGGAGTTCATTTAAAAAAATGCAACTGGTGAATTTTGGTAACAGTTTCTGACAGGCACACACGGGAAGGGAAGCCCCCTCCAAGTTTTTTAGAGGGAGACAGAAGGAAGAGTCACACAGCCATCATTTTTTTGGTTTAGAAATCAGTATTATTGTAGGAATGTGGTTTGCTAACACTGCCAAAACCCAAGACATGTTTAAGACACTTCAGGACTAATGGGACTGACACATTTTAAGGAAGCCCTGTCTCCTATGCCGACAGCTCCTTCAGCTCAGCAGAAAGGAGCAACAGCGTTCTTTTCATGATTCCCAACAAGTTCCCAAATCTGTCTTTACTTTTAAAAAATGCAAGTTAAAAGTATGTAAACCCTGCTAGTGTTTATGCAATGATATGATGTACTAGAGACACGGATTCTAGGTGCTAATGTACTAATGTGGCTAATGAGACAGACACAGTGTACTGCCAAAAGTCTGCGAGTACCTTGAAAACCACGGCTTAATGTCCCAAGTGTGTTACCAGGACACTCACTCCAAAAACATCCTGATGACCCTCAGACAGATGTTTCAGGCCAGCGCTGTAATGCACCACGGAGGTTTATGGCTCTCACTTCTCCTTTAATCAGTGACTGTGTATTCAACTCCAGTGTTAAAATAAACCATTACGAACCCATTCTAGTCTGTGTCCAAGACCTAAATACCTTTTATGTCTTTTCAAAAAACTTGAGCTAAGCCTCTCAAAGCCCTGCCTGGTGTCTGTCTGGCACCTCCTCAGCAGGACCCTTGGTAACACACCAAGAGCACAGCTGGATGAAGTGAGACCTTCGGGGTTTTGGTGTGACCACACTCTCCAGCTGCAGGCACCGTTTACCTGGAAAACATTTGGATGTTTTTAATTGAATTCCCAACCTTTAACCACCAAGAAGAACTATTGCCCTAAAAACATTAAGCTGTGTCAGTAGAAATACTCACACACACAAACACACACACGCAGAAACACCCACAGAGACAAACACAGACACGCACACATAAAACTGCACACAAAGACACACACAAACGCACGTATAAACACAAACACACACAAACAGAGACAAACAGACACGCACACATAAAACTGCACAGACACACACAAATGCACGTATAAACACAAACACACACAAACACACACACATAAAACTGCACACAAAGACACACACACAGAAACACAAATGCACATATAAACACAAACTCACACAGAAACACAGAGACAAACACAGACACAGATAAAACTGCACACAAAGACACACACACAAATGCACGTATAAACACAAATCCACACAAAGAGACACACAGAAACACAGAGACAGACAGACACACACATAAAACTGCACACACAGAAACAGACACAGAAACAGACACACAAATGCACGTATAAACACAGACAGACACACAGAAACACACACAGAGACAAACACAGACACAACTGCACAGACACACACACAGAGAAACAGACACACACAAATGCACATATAAACAGAAACACACACAGAAACACACACACAGACATAAAACTGCACACAAAGACACACAGACACACACACAAATGCACATATAAACACACAGACACACAGAAACACACACACAGACACACAGAGAAACAAACACACACACACAGATGCACACAGAAACACACACAAATGCACATATAAACACAAATACACAGACACACACACACACAAATGCACATATAACCACAAACACACACAGACATACACAAACGCACATATGAACACAGACAGAAACAGACACGCACACAAATGCACATGTAAACACAGACAGACAAACACAGACAGACACAGAAACAGACAGACAGACAAATGCACATATGAACACAAACACAAAGAAACACACGGACACACACAAATATAAATGCACAGATGAACACAAACACACAGACAGATACACACAGTCAGACACACACACACAAACAGACACACACAAACA
>VZRE01004802.1:17775-45519 GCA_013396775.1 Cephalopterus ornatus | reverse complement strand
CACTCCCGAGGAAGGGAGAGGGGGGAAAGTGGGGGAAGGAAAAAAAATTAACAAAAGTTTGTTCCCAAGAAAACTCACGCAGTTTGTTGTGGTGGTTGGTATAATTGTCCCTTCTTTCAATGGTGTTCACAAGAAGAAAAACTGCAGCCAGGTAATCAGGTTGAGAGCAGAGACATAAAAAAACTTCGGGGCTGTGTTTTCAACCCATACTTTTCTTCTGTTCCCCGTAACCAAAACCTCACCCCCTTCCTCTCCCGGAGAGGGATGAAAACCAAAAAAGAGACTCCTCCCCCCCACAGACTTCTCAAGGGCCATCAGCTTGGAATGTCAGGCCTGGTCAGTTTCTTTATGTTGCTAATTGGCACTCAGCCCCCCCCTCACAGCAGCAAGCAGGGGGAAGGGAAGGAAAGATTCCTGCCCAGTTTTCAGCACACTTGAAAACTATAACACTGTCTAACGTATAATTCTTGGCTTCAGTGCCCTCTGGGACCCAAGTAATCTTCCTATAACAATTATAATTTAGTATGAATATACAAACAAATAAATAAATGTTTTATTTTTATATATATATGTATATATATACATATATATAAAATTACAGAGAATGTGCTGAGACTGTATCCTGATGTTTGAATTGTCTGAACAGTTTGGAAAGGCATTGTATGGTGGAGGAAGCCAAATATGGCACTTTGTATTTCCTTATTGTTTACAGAGAACAACCTCTCCACCTGTCCCAGGTGGATTTTGATTTAGCAGAAACTATTTTGTTTGTTCCTAAACAAAGTCCAGGAGCTAGATAATCTGCAGGCCAGTACTCAAGGTCAAAGCTTTTCAGTGTATACAAACACCCAGAGTACATTGGCTTTGAAATCCAAGTTTTATTGACTCTGTTGTTCGTGAAATGACTTGTTTCAATGTTCTTTTTTCCCAGTGATATAGTACTTATTACCTTCTGTGATATTTTAATTAATGTTCACAAATCTTATTAGCTGAAGGGGAATAAATAAGGAGAAAATATTTTTGCTACTAGATAGTGGCTTGCAGAAATAATAACATCAAGCTGTCAGCTATGCTTTAATATGCATCTTTATTTTCCATATTAATTTGTTTACATCCAAATGCAGAATACCTGTAACTTAAGTAAGTTCCCTTTTCTTTGCTGGAAATCTTTTTTACTTCATCATGTAAATGGAAATATTTTCACATCCTCCCCCAAATATTTAAGTCTGTATGCATGGCAGGATATTGACTCTGTTTAATGTGTCTCCCAGAACAGTGTAACAGGCTCTCCCTGCAAATATATGTATGCCCAGTATGCCATGAAAAAAAAAAAGAGTAAAGATCTCAGAAGCAAAGATTTCTCTAATCGTTTTTGTTTGAGGACAGTGGAAATGCTATTAGAGAGACATAAAACTTATTAACAACATTTGTGAAAATGTAAAAAGATTTACTTTCTGTATTGGTAGCCATTCTTCATCATATTTTGAATTGTGTTTCTGACAAAACAATTAAAAAAAAAAAAGCCTGCTTCTCCTAACAGATAGTTCATGTTCTAATAAATAAGAGACTGTATAAATTGTGCATTATATAGCTAATGTTATTATCAACTGTAATGAAGCAGGTACATGTACATTCTACCTACTTAAAAGGAATAACTGTCAAATGCAACCTTTCATGTCCTACATACTATTAAAAGCTAAAATTATGTTAATCTTTTTAAAAGGTTTATTGACTTTTATTTAGCTGTAAAGAATTTGAATGCCAAAATAGGAGGAAAAATGAAGAAAAAAGGAACAGAGTATCTTCTACATTCATTGTCTAGATAGCAGGATGCCTTCGCAAACAAAGAGATTTAGTTGTCAGTGAAGACAGTTCTAGCAGAATGAGACACCTGTCCAAACTGCGTAGTAGTTTACTTTGCCACTTTTTTTATTTCTCATTTCTGCCTCATTTGTCTTCCTTATTTGTTTGCTTTTGGTGCTTAAGTAAAAATGCACACCAGTTTGTACAATTTACATGTCAGGGATGGGATACACTATATCAACACATCATCACAACCAAGGAAATAATAAGAAACACATCTCTCATTCTATAATCTAGAAAACAGAACTGAAAAGAAACCTTTAGTGCTCTTCTTTTCTGCCTTCCTGCTGTGCAGTCCCAAATCCATTTTAACAACCTCCAAAATATCGCTTAAACAGGCGACACAGGAGATTGAAATCTATTAAATCAGGTAACTCTTCGTTTTCCACGGACCTCTAGATGAGTAGAGGTCATTAAAAAAAAATATAAAAAAGGTACTTTTAGTCACATAGTTAACAAACGTTAAATGAAAAAGCATTGCGTCTTTCAGTCAGTACATCTGTCTTCAAAGTGCATAGTTAATTTTTTTAAGGGTAAATCTGTAACACTAATATTCTAATGTATACTGAGTCCTTTAGTTTCACATAAGAACAGATTAACATGCTGTCCCAGTCATTATTGGACGTGCGACACGAACTGTGTAAGGCAGTAGAGGAACATAACAAGAGGACACCTACGAAGCTGAGCAACGAGAAGTGAAGACAACAACTGCATGTGTCTTTACAAGCAAGGAGCAATCTTGCAGGCAAGATCCTAGGAATCTTGATGGGTAAGAGAAATATATATATATTTCTTTATCACTTTGCAGTGATAAAGACTAACCACACCCCTGGGGCTGCATTAGTATGGTGTCTTAACCCCGACTGAACACCAGGTGCCCACCAAAGCTGCTCTATCACTCCCCTCCTCAACTGGATAGGGGATAGAAAATACAAAAAAAAAGGCTCATGGGTCTTGATAAGGATGGGGAGAGACCACTCAAAAATTACTGTAACAGTAATCCTCAACCTAGTGAAATTAATTTAATTTACTCACAATTCAAACAGAGTAATATAATAGGAAATAAACCCAAATCTTAAAAAGACCTTCCCCCTACTTCTCCTTTCTTGCCAGGCTTAACTTTATCTCTGAGTTCTCTACCTCCTCTCCTCCTGCCGCACAGAGGAGCTAGGAATAGGAGTTGCAGTCATCACAAGTTTCTCCGTCACTCCTTCCTCCTCAGGGTGGTGAACTCCTCACCCTCTTCCCTTGCTCCAGCGTGGGGTTCCTCCCACAGTAGATAGTCCTCCATGAACTTCTCCAATGAGAGTCCTTCCCACTGGCTGCAGCTCTTCACAAACTGCTTTAGCCTGGATCCCTTAGATGAGAAGCAGCCCTTCAGGAACAGATTGCTCCAGCAGGGGTTCTCCGCAGGGTCACAAGTCCTGCCAGCAAACCTGCTACAGCATGAGCTCCTCTCTCCGCAGGTCCATAGGTCCTGCCAGGAGCCTGCTCCAGCAGTCTTCCCACAGGACCACAGCCTCCTTAGGCATCCACTTGCTGCAGCATGGAGTCCTTCACAGGCTGCAGGCGAACTTCTGCTCCACTGTGGACCTCCATGGGCTGCAAAGGGACAGCCTGCCTCACCATGATCTCGACATAGGCTACAAGGGAACATCTGGTTTGGTGCCTTGAGCATCTCCTCCCCCTGCTTGTGACTTTGGTGCCTGCAGAGCAAATATTCTCACATATTCTCACTCCTACCTTTTCTGACTGTAATTGCTTCTGCACAACAACTTTTTCCTGGTCTTAAATATGCTATCCCAGAGGTACTACCACTGTTGCTGATGGGCAAGGCCTTGGCCAGCAACAGATCCATCTTGGAGCCATCTGGCATTGGCTGTTAGACACAGGGGAAGCTTCTGTCAGATTCTCACAGAAGCCATCCCTGTAGCCCTCTCTCACTACCAAAACCTCGCCATGCTAACATAATACAATTAGCCTGAGAGTAGCCTATAAGTTGAGATTGTGTTTTCTCTACTTCCCACTTCTGTATTGCATCCTGAATAATTTATCCAGCTTTGTGTCCCCTGTACAAGAGAAATATCAATAAACTAGAGAGAGTTTAGTAATGAGTCACCTAACCAAGATAATTAAGGAGCTGCAACAAATGACCTAACAACAAAAAATTTGACCAGATTGGTTTATCTTGGATGAGAAAAAGCTAAATAGTATAGATAATAATTATATTTCTATAACACTAATAGCAGCCTTTAACTACTTAAAACAGTACTTACACAAAACATGGAACCAGACTTTTTGGTGCACAATAAGAGGACGGAGTGCGGTAGTCACAAGTGGCAGCACAAGTAGCACAATTGGGCGTAAGGAAAAAATTCTTCCTCTTGTCAGTTGTTAAACATTGAAACAGCTTTCCTAGAACAGCTGGAGGATCACAATCCCTGAAAACCTTCAGTGTTTAGCTGTGCAAGGCTTTATGGTTTCTAGTTCAACTTGGAAGCTGGCCTGGCTCTGAGAAAATTAAAGCGAGCAACTTCCAGCAGCCTCTTCTAACCTAAATTTTTCTTTGATCCTATGTTCAGAAGTTTAAAGCTTTTTATTTTTTAAGACTCTTTTTGAGGGTTTTTTTTTGGCCCTTGCAATGTTCAACATAATCCAAAATTACCTTATTTTTCCTTTAAAAAATGATCTCACAAAAACTTGGGATAAGTACAGAGCTCCTTTCAAAACTTGCTTTCAGAGTGTCATTTTTTTAGCTAACATCTGATATTAGCAACTCTATCCTTCATTTCCACAATCACTCCAAATAATTCCAATACCGTAATAATTTTAGCTGTGATTTCCCACTTGATTAGAAAGGATAAACAGGAAATACTTAAGAAATCTGTTCTGAAGAAGAAGGCATTAAATAACTTGTTTATTTACCTTCGTATGTGGTTTTTGTCACTGTTACCACCAAAGCATCTCACAATCCTGCTGGATAGAAAATTCACTGATCACAGGAACTACTTTGCACAGAAAGGCAAAAAAGAAGAATTCTCTTTATTTCAAGGTGCCACATTCATAAGACTTGTTACACTTCCCCTCACTCCTGTCTCCTGCCTTGTCCCCTAATACTGCTTTTGTGGTTCTTTGTCTTTTGTCTCTACATAATCTGGGATAAGATCCCACAGTTCTAGCCTTCCACATTAATTACTGATGAAGCACAAGCATTTGCTCTCTTTTAGAGAATCTGAGATTGCAAAATATAAACAAGATATTTTTTAAGCAAAAATAACATTTATTTTAAATAGATATGAGAAAGCAAAAAAATAAAATGTGAAAGTTTACGAGAATGTCTATCTCAGTTGTGTGAGTAGTCTGAACTTTTTGAATCATATGTTAATGAACATATCTGTCTTCCTCAGGTTGCGTTCAATTATTTTAGAGCTTTAGCAAGCTCTTCTTTGGTCTAACTTCATTAACTGAGGAACTGTTTCTTCTGGCCTATTCCTTCCCTCCTTAGGTCTTTAATCATAGAGCTTTCATTTAAATAACCCAATATATACTGATACACTAAGTGTCTCAGCAATTTACAAAATATGTAGTGTACATAAGTTGCTATTAGAAGCTTCCAGTTTCTCTCACAGACTGACTGTAAGTGGCTGTCTCCTGGGACTAAGAGGAATCCATGATAAAACAGCAGGTTTTCAGAGTCGTCATGCCTGGAGCTGTTCTAATTTGCACAACACTTTCAGCCTGGGGCTATGTCAAGTTTTATTAGCTGAAGTCTGCAGGGCAAACAAATGCTGAGGTCAGTTCAGAAAACTTTCTAAACTTCTGAATTTTAACTGAGTTAACGATGAATTGATAGAATGCTGGTATGTATGCAACTGTTAGGTTCAAATATTAAAGGGACAAAATACTCCCTGTCAAAATCAAAAAAAATTACATTGGGATTTAAGATAATTAATAATTTCCATTATTCTCCTCTGTGAGGTGACAGTTATTGAACAGAACCTAAGATGTTTGCATAAAACCCACTTTAAGTCATTTGACAATAAATAAAGGAAAATAATTTCAGAAGCTAAAGAGGCCTGAAAACATTTCAAGAATGTTGGTAGAAATTGTGAATTCCTTATAAATTCTTATGCCTCCTTATGTTGTTCTATAAAGAATTCTGAAGTTGGAATGGTTAACAATGAAATAATCCAAATCACTTATATGGTAAATTAATGTTCAAGAAAGCTAAGACAGAACTACTCCAAGACTGGTAGTTTGGGCTGCTACCACTGCAAATAGCAGTAATTTAATTTATTTTTTAAATGCTTGTCCTGAGGGTAGCCTACTATTTTCAATCTCATTTTGAGTATTCTTTTTTTCACAATCCACGGTTTTACTCACAGCCATAAGCACATTTCTTTTAGGCAAAATTATTCCTGACCTGCTTATTATATAAACTAGGTGATATGTCTCTATACTGTATGTAATGTATATACATACATTACATATGTTATTGTATATGACACTGCTGTTGTATTATTCGATGATACTGCTTAAAATGTATTTCTGTCCTATTTAATTTTCAAAGATATTATATTAAAAGCATAATAGTCTCGCATGAGTTGCATTAAGGTAAGGCATAAATAATACTTTTTCTGATAATATTGTATCTTTTAATAGTCTTTATAAATCTGTTTTATTTTTCTCAATATGACAGTCTATATAGTTCAGAGACTATTTTTTAAAAAAATTTATTTAAACTTTACATTAGGCTGATTCATTGCAGAAAGAGGTCTGAAGAGGTCTAGGCCATGCTGTTTGCATCAGAATCAACTGTTTGGAAAATGTTAACATATTTTTTTCACCATTTTTTGTTCAAATCTGTCTGAGTCAATATTGTCTTTTACCCCCAAAAGGAACCAAACTACTTTTTCTCCTCATTTTAACTCATAAGTTTCTTTGGATGTATGCAACTAGCTCTTGGTGAGCCACTTCCTCTTGCTGCAGTTCTGTTTTTCAAAAAACAGTATTCAAAACAACTGCATTGTTTCATGCAAATTGGCCTAAATAAAGCTGTTATGGTACAAATAAATGACTGCACTGTAAAGGCCTTAGTGTTCGTCTTGTATTTATTTAAAGAGCTGGCATTGTATTTACACTGATCATTTATCCTGTGAACTTCATTTTAAAAGGTAGCAAAGGAAAATAATTTCTTCCGTGAACCAGTGTAATCTTATCTCCTAGCTCATTCTGTTTTTTACTGTTCTAGTCTTTTCAGTTTTGTTGTGTTCTGTTTAATTTCATAATAAAGACCATTAAGTCTATCAAACTGTCTTAGTTTTATCAAATTTCTTGAGAAAATTTTCCTCTAAATTCATGAAACATATACTTCCACAATTTATTTGTGACAGAAATGTGAAAAGTTTCTTTTTTTTTTCTCAGTCTTGGATGCAAACAATCTTATTTTGTCATGAAAATGTAACAGTAGACGTACTCACTCATAATTTAATAACTGCTGAAATAGAACAGATGGGATCTTTGTGATTTTCATCCAATCAGTTGCTGGTGTTTAGTTAAAAAAAAATGGTAAACATTCTTCAATGGCGATTAATAACCCCGCCTCCCACCCACTGCACTCCACTCAAAAAAAAAAAAGAAAGATCAGAAATAAATAGGAAAGCCAAACATTTCAATGGGGAAGAAAATACCCTGTTTGCTCACAGATATTGTAAATTATCAGTGAAAGAGGACGTATAATGCATAAGAAGATACATGACCAAAAGAGCATGATGAAAAGAAATAGAGGCTGAGAAAAGGTTGAGTTTTGCTATTCCCTATTTGTGCTCTTCTGAATGTATTTTTTTACATGTGTTTTACAAGGAATATTCTATTAGAGGCTAAATGGTTATTTATTGAGTTTAGAGGCCTAATCATTGGATCAGAGGAGGGTGTAATAAAGCTCCTCTATCAGAAAGCCTCCACTTGTTTTATGGTTTGGTCAGCTGGACTAAAAAACAATTGCTATAACTTTTCTACAGACTTTTCTTTCATTTTCCTTTTTGGATAGTCTTTGATGCAGTAAGCTTTACAAACCACAAGCATTTAATATATTTTATTTAAAATGCAATTGTTCACTGTATCAACGATGTGAGAAATTAGTAGAGTCATAGAATGCTTGGACCTTAATTTTCATTTATCTTTAACCCCCCCCCGATTTGCTCTGGTTATGTAAAGTGGCTTTAAAGTTGTATTTACCACGTCTTAAAGGTTCCTAATGAGTACCACTGCCAGAGAAAAGGGCCTTAGTGTGAATGAGAATCAGGCCTCCTAAAGAGTGTTTGCACAGCAGGTTGTTTCTGAGGTTACTTAGCTGCAGCTGCTTCTGCAGTAGAGACACATTTAGAAAATTCACTGTTAAATGAAATTCCAACTCCCATTTGCTTTGCACCTCAGAGGACAGTCACAACCTAAAGTACAATGGTGCAACACAGAGCTTATGGACGTGTAAGAAACATAATATACATAAGTAACCTTTTTTTCAGGATGTGGTCCTCAAGCCGTTTCAGTGTGTCATCTAAACAAAATATAGTGCTTGAATGGTTTTAAATAGCTCATCAGTTGTAAGACTTGATTTCTGTTGTAGTGTTCTGGAAATATCTAATTTCTTTTCAGTACTACACTTGGTGACAATGAAAGTTAGAGATAGATTTCAATTACTTCCACATAAAAGTAGAAAACTACAGTTTAGTCTTTTGTGGAATAAAAAAAAAAAAAAGGAAAAAAAGAAGAGAAATTAAGTCCAAAAGCTCTTGTAATTTTATTGGAATACTTGTTGTCTTATTCTTACACACATAAGAATTAAAAAAAAAAAAAAAATCATTTTCCTATTCTTCCAGTACAGTTTGATGATTCTTTTGTGTATGGTTGGAATATAGATGGATTGTTCAGAAGGTTATAGTAGCAAACTCAGTGTTGTCTGGAAAATACCTCTTGACAAGCTTACAAAAGATTTATTTATAAAGAAAGTGCACAGTCCTTAGCAGAAGGATGCATTAGGAGTGTATAACCCCTTTCACAGAGGATAATGTTCTGAATCTGGTAGGTTTGTCTTTTGAAAAGTAAACAGCCCTTTGTGGGTAACTTTAACAGTCACAGAACATTTTACTCCATCATTAAATGTTTAGTATTCTATCCAGAAAAACAGTAAATTCTCTGTGAGTTAAAAGAACAGAAGATAGATTAATCCATGCTGCAACAAAGTAGTATTTGTATTTTTGTATTCTCATTCAACATTCTATAGCTAGCATATATTGATATTAGTAGTTTTGCAGTATACACTTATGAACTTCTGTTTCCTCAGTGGTTTTTTCCTTATGTTTTCTTCTGTGTCATTTTCCTTTCCATGTTGTACTATCTACTGGTTATATTCATTCATCATTGAAGATGTGTTCATACTTTACAGAAAACTGTTGACATTTAATGTCAAACTCTTCTGCTCTCTTTTGGTAGGGGAAAGAAACACATGGAGCTAATTGCCTCAAACTAAAAATATCCTCCTTTTTAGCTTTTTTGGAGGTCCTATCCATTCACAAACATCTGCGGAATAATTTGTGCTTGAAAAATTTGCATTGAGTCTTTTCGAGCTACACCCAGTAGTAAGTAGCACAATGCCTATTTGGCATTTTGTCACATCAAGCAGTTTGACATGACAAAACATCATGTGAGCTTCCAGTCACACAATCTGGTCTTATAGATGTCTGACCTTAGTACACTCTTATCAGATTAACCTTCATGTCTAAAGTAACATCATAGCCCTGACACTGTCATTTGGATTGACTGTGTCTTCATTTCAGAACATTTGTGGCAGATATTTCAGTTTTTCTAAATGACTTTTCCCACTTCTGTAGCATCAGAATATAACAAATCAAAATATATTGTTATGTATTTGAACCTTTGATGAGGTCTAACTGTCCTTTTTGCTACTTCTTTATAGGTCCTAACATCTTTTCATTATCAGTTCCAGCAGACATTCAGGCAAATTTCTGAAGTCTCAAGTTTTTATGCCTGTTTTCCTAGGACAGAGTAATTAATATTTCGAAATATTATGAAGTTTGAGTCAGTAGTTTTTTACTGTTCATTAACATATGGGTATAAACTTACATGCTTATAAGGTCTCTTTCTACAAATTATAATTTTATTTACTCATTCTTCTGTTTTCATTTTCTTAACAAATCTGAAGTTACACTGGGTGATCAAAACATCCTTTCCATCACTCACCCAAAAAACCCCCAAAAAATTAAGACCAATCCCAATATGCTTTTGATTTAAATATTTAGTTAGAATAGCAGAAATGTTATGAAATTAACTAAATTATGCATGCCAAATGGGTGAGTTACATGCTTGAGCATTTAACAGTAGAACACCAAACCTTCTGCTCCAGCTCTGATTTATTCCCAACCCAGACCTGTAGCAACCATAGTTGAAATCTAGTGGATGTTTTGTAGCTCATCATAACAGATATGGTTTACAAATAGGCAGGAAACAAATCTAAACAAGAGCAAAAATAGAAGTAGTGCAGAATACCATACATGTATTGAAACATAAAAATATTATTTTTAAAGTTTGCACACCACTCCTAACTATTTCTTTTTGCTGCATCCACACACTGGGAAGCTGATCACTGATATTTATTTATCTGTTGCTCACTGGCTCTTTGAATCAAAACAACTGAATGGTTGACCAAATGTTACAGTAGAATTTTATCAATGACTTCCATGGGAAAAATCTTCAAGTTTCCCTGTTTAAGTAAGGAATAAATGTACTGTCTGTAGGTGTTGAAAATAGTGTAATGAGAAAATAAAATTTTGTTTTCAGTTGATATACGTATAAAAAATATGTTGGATTTTTCATTGGCTTTTCCAATTTGGCATAGCAAGTTGATTGTAGAAATACTTTATTTAATGACAGCATTTTAGAGAAATGTGAGAACTAAAAGTGAAGTGATTATCTAATGTAAAACTTAATTCAGAAAAAAGAAAGTGGAAAAAATTTTATGAAGTAATTTCAATAAGAAAAGAAGGTTATTTGTTTTTAGCCATGTATAAAAGTTTTGCTATTGGAATGAAAAGAGAGTAAAAAATGTCAAGTGCAATACTTTAATCACATTTAATTGTAGAACTAGTTTATGCAATTTAATTCAGTTCTGATCAGACATCAAATTTTGGAGAAACACCTCAGAGTTCTGTTTTCAGAAACTGCAATTCAATATTCAGAATGTTGCTCAATGCCACTGTATTTCTGTGGGTAGATATTTCATCCGGTATTATAACAGCTCCCTCCAAAAAACTAAAAACCTAAAGTGTGAATCTGTGGAATCCGTAAGTGATTTTTCCACAATGTCCAGTAGAACTGTCCCAGTAGAAGCAACATCTTTTGCAGATATTTTAATATATTTGCTTAGAATACCTTGAAAAAGTATATTACATTTCAGTTTTAGAACACAAAATGACTTAGAGAGATCAGAGAATTACACTTTAGTGTACAAAAACCCTCTACAGTGACAAACACCTCACCATGTTCAAACATTATAGGTACACTGGAGCCTCTTAAGAAGAATAAAAGCTAGAACCAATTTTACCGGGACTTGTTGAAATTTATCTTTTGTCATGACTGGGTCTTTGTTTTTCTCACAGTTTATCTACTGTTTGTTAAGTATGTATATAAAAGCTTGAGAATATTATATGGCTTCTTCCAAGGCAAAGCCAAAAATAAGTGTGGCTCATAAAAGCTATCACAGAAGTACAAACACTACATCCAAACAAAAATGGTGTTATAATCCAGAAAAATAATTAAAGGATCCTCTTGAAATTCAATACCTCAGATAAAGGGATATTGTAAAAGTAGTCCCAGCTTTCAATTTCCTGATGTTAACTTTGAAAGTAATAAGCATGAATAGTCAAATATATAAGTAACAGCTACTCCAGTATTAGTATATTCTCCCTAAAAACTTTTACAAAATTTAAATCAGACCATAAGAGATCAAGGTTTTTACCCTAAAAAAGCAAAGTAAGGAATATTTATGGCTGTACTGATATTTTACACACAGTTCCATGTCAAAACTTGCATCTATTATCATTTAAAATATTTTACTATAATCCAATCTGATTTAACCTCCTCAAGCCATAACATTCTACCTTTCCTTCTAAATCAAGGGAAATCCTGTTAATTTTGTATATAGTTATGTGCATCTTTTTTATGTTTTGGGATTTTTTCCTCATCTGAGAAGCAGATTCAAATATTCAGATATTCTAATGCAGTCTAAATCCACTGGGGTAGACACTTCTGTTTATCTATTTACTTTTATTGAGAGGGATGCTTAGTGTACGGCTGTCTTTTGAATCTGTATTTTCTGCAGCTACAGTAGATTCATAACTCTTGGGAACCTCTTGGCATTGCCCTCTGCACATGTCTGAGTCCAAAATTTCAATCTCTTCTTAAAGAACCAGCAAAGAAAGATATTTTTTTACCAATTACTAAAACAGAGCAACTGTCCCTACCAGGAATTCCATTTTTCCTGTTTCATTGGAAAGCAAGTACATGACCATTTCTATATGTTATAGAATCAGAGAATCATTAAAGTTGGAAAAGACTCTAAGAACACCAAGTCCAACCCTTAACCTAACACTGCCAGATACTCCACTAAGTCCCTAAGAACCAAATCTACATGTTTTTTTGAACACTTCCAGGGGCAGTGATTCAACCACTTCTATGGGTAGCCTGTTCCAATACCTAACCACCTTTACAGCAAAGAAATTTTTTCCTAATGTCCAACCTGAACTTTCCCCTCCCTTTGAGACCATTTCTGCTTGTCCTATCCCTAGCTGCCTGGGAGAAAAGACCGACTCTCACTGTTCTACATCCTCCTTTCAAGTAGTTGTAGAGAGGTGATAAGGTACCCCCCGAGACTCATTTTCCTCAGGCTAAAGAACCCCAGCTCCCTCAGCTGCTCCTCACAAGACTTGTATTCCAGATCCTTCACCAGCTTCTCTGAATGTGTATCAGCACCTCAATGTCTTTCTTGTAGTGAGAAGCCCAAAACTGAACACAGAATTAGAGATGTGCCTCACCAATGCGAAGTACAAGGGGACAATTGCTGCCCTGGTCCTGCTGTCCACACTATTTCTGACACAGGCCATTGGCATCCTGGCCATTGGCCACCTGGATAGACTGCTATTGACCAGCGCATCCAGGTCCTTATCGGCTGAGCAGTTTTCCAGCCCCTCTTCCCTTAGCCTGTATTATTCCATGGGGATGTTGTGACATAAGTGCAGAACCTGGTACTGTCAAACGTTTATGTCTGGAAATAAGCACTTTCACAAAATACAGAAGAGAAATTTTGTAGTGCTGAGGTTTGAGAGGGAAAAGATTCTGTTCTTCTCTCCTCAAGGGCCTTTCCAATTTAACCTGTTACAGATTCTAAGGCAGTTAAAAACTTAGGAAATGTAAGGTTCTCAGTAACCAAGGCAGCGAGAGGTCACTTAGTGATAAAGTAAATCAATGTATTTCATTATCTGAAGTATTTCAACATTTCAGCCATTTGTACTAACTATATATATATATTACCTGTACAGTTTAATTAAAGATTAGGACATACATAAAAGAAAAGATAAGAAATTTTGGAGAATATGAGTGTATTTGGCAGCATCTTTTCTGTAACAGGAACAATAATATTAAGAAGTGAGGCAGCAGGGTTCCCTGAGGCACGCTGCTGTGCTCAAACACTAGAAACTGGTTAGCACAAGTACATAACTCAGCCAACTTTCTGCTTTTACTGTGTGTTTTTTAATATAACATAAAATACTCTGTAGGGTTTGGGTGATAATTTACTCTAGTAGTTTTCAAACTAATACACACAAAAAAGGAGGCAGAATAATCTTCTTCTTGTTTTCAGATGTGAAAGTCGAGAAATGAAAGGTCAAATACCTCGCTGAATGGGAAGAGCCAAGATTTCACCTCAACATTTTATGTATATATTAATCAATGAAGATATATATGCGGCTTCGGACACAGGGAGACCCAACCTCCATTTCCTTTCAAGATTTAAACCACAGGTGAATATTTTATGAAGTTTTCTTATAAATGTTAGTTTAAACTTCTTACTTACTCTCAGACTCTTGCTCTCATCTGAATCGCATTTGAAAGGAAAAACAAAACATGGAAATTAATTGATCTGGTGTTTGACATCAAGCTGAAAATATAAAGTAGGATAAAAATTTATGAGAAACCTAGAAGATGAAGGCTAAGTAATTTTGACTTAGAGCCTGGGGTTCCTGCCTTATCAGAATAATTTTCTTCTCACTATGTCATCCCACAGGATCATACATTCTGCTTTGCTTCAGTGAGGACTTCTGAAATATGATGTTTATCTTAAATGCCTGAAGAAAGTTGGTTGAAATTGCTTAAATGCTTGAAAAATTCTGTACATAAAATGGTACATATTTGTACATAAAAATGGTTGATTCTGATCAGCTTAGCCAACCGAATCCATGAGTGGAAAGGGCGCTATGGACAGTGAATGCACTGAGAACCAGTTTGCTGCTACAGGTAAGTGCAATTTGAAATATGCTCTTCCTTTAAAGCTTAAATGAGGGAGAAAGTAAAAAGGCTGAAAAAAATGTGAACATATGTTTTACTTTTCTTTTGGTCGCATATATTCTTTTCTATTGTCATTAAAATTTGCCCAAAGGAATACTACAATATAGAAGATCACATACTTCTGGTAAAACAAGATTTTTTAAGTTTATGAGATCAAATCTTTGCTGTTTAGCCATGATAACAGAAACATTTGTTCTCCCTGAAAGGATCAAGCATTTATTTGGTCATTCTTTTTCAGGTGTTTATTTCACAGTTGGTTTTTTTTCCTATCCTCTTCCTTCTCTGTCTTCCTAGCAATGCCACCATAAAGCTCACAGTACAATTATATACAAAAGTAATTTTTTTAGGCTAATGATTTAATTTTTTATGTTGGATTTTTTGTTTGGTTGGTTGGTTTTGGTTTTAGTTTGGTTTTTTTTTCGGTGGTGGTGTGTTTTTGTTTGGTTAGTTTGGATTTGTTTGGGTTTTTTTTTTGTTTGGTTGGTTGGTTAGTTAAAAGATCTGACTTCTTTTTATTTTTCTAAAGGAATTTCTTTACAAAGATATTTCCAAAGATTTTTCTCTATAGTTGGATTTAAATGAACAATTTACATAGTATTAAGCCAACATTTTCCCAATGTTTTGTAAGAGAGAGTAAAACTGATTTAATTTTAAATTAGTAGAATTTATAGTAATTCCACAGCTGAATCCATCAAATACTAGCCATTTATTGCCTGCTCTTATGCATCTTCTGTTAGATTTTGTTAACTCAATCAGATCAGGGAGTTACTTTTATTGCAGAACATCATATCATAGCTAGAGACTGATCAGATGATATGAAATTACTAGATTTCTAATGCATAGTTAGAAGAAAACATGACTTAAATCTCATTGGTATTGGAAGCAAAAAGGAAGACACAAGAAATGCCGTATACAGGAGGGTTGTGCTTACCCTTTCAAAAAAATTCCTCATTTTAAACAAACTGGAACATCTTCTTCTTGGCCAAAAAGTGAAAGCATAAAGTATTCAGTAGGGTAAGAGTGAATACCTAGGTAAGTTAATCCGCATTCTCATGTGTGAGGAAATTCAAAAATCTCCAAATAGTAGAATTTACTACTTTTACTAAAAGAATACTATTGAAAACAAAGCTTTTATTCTTCTTTAACTTTGAAATATTTCATATTATAATAAATGAAATCTCTGTTTTACCTCCTAAATCATCCCGGCGAATAAGGTACCTTAGTAAAGGAGAGTTAACATGATTTTAAGAAAAAAAAAAAAAGAATTTTTTCTTCAATGAGCTACATTGAGAAAAGTTCTTTTTCCGCAGCACAGTAAACATGATCCCAGTCTCTAAATCAGTGTTAAGGTCCAATTTTTAGGATCTGCCATTAGTAAACTCATGAAAAAGTTCTACTGGGTAATACTGGTGTGAGAGACCTTTTAGAAAACCACTATAAGGTTAAGAGTTGAATTCAAAATAGGCCTTATATCACTGACATTCAAGTGTTCCATCTAAGTCCATACCTCATCAGAACCAGTAGATTAAAACAAACTGATTTATTACAAACAGCAACATTTCTACAATATAAAATCTTGAAACTTGACAGTAATGCATGTGAGAGTGCAGAAATATTTGTGAATGCACACCTGCATCTTTTATTTGTTTTTCTCACAGTCAATAATTCTCTCAAAGTAGTGACATGGTTTTTGTAATTAATCATAAATAAAAGTAATTAAAAACTACCAAAAACATAGGCTACTATTTGTTTATTTAGATTTTTTTCTCATTAGCAATGTATTCAGAGCCATAAGGACATGTTTCTAAACAAGACACCAATTAATAATAGAGCACAGTCCTACACCACCCACTGTTATGATTGTATTCCAGCAAGAGAAGAATCCAAGAGTTCAGGGGCTCATCCCTGAGAGCTAATTATTGATCAGACACACTTCCTGTGCAAACCATGTAATATCACATAAAAGTCACCATGGACAGCACAAGTTGCTTTTATTGAACAGTATAGTGAAGAGGCATTTAAGGCAAAAAAGCATCTTTATGTTGTTTTGGCAGGCAGTTGATTGTGACTGTGTAGTTCATAGTTCTGAAATCTGGATTTGTAACACTGGCTCTCCTCAGTACCTAAAACTATTTGCTTTGGGAGTTCAGTATCTCCCAAATGAATCAGGCTGAGCAATCTGTTTGCACAGAAAAATAAAGCATAAAAAGACTAACGAAATGCATCTGCAATGTATTTTTTGAACACCTATGCAGGTGAAGAGAGTGACTCTTCAGAAGACAAACATTCATTTGACTATGTCAGACACTTTAATTCACGTTTTGTTATTTGATTCATAATAACTGATATATCCTACTTCAAAACAAGTGATTTAAATAAAACTATTTATAAGTGACCATACCATAAAAAAACCCCAAAACAAATAGACATAAAAGTCCGCAACCATATTAGATAAATTAGGAAAATAAAATGTTTTCATCCTCCTGAAGCTCTTCTTTTGGAGGAAAAGATGTTCCACAAAATTGAAATACTCAGAAATCCAGTACTCAGATTGTACAGAAAACTCCCAACAGCATCGACCAAATCTGAAAAGAAAGTAATATGCAGTTTTTAAGACAGCAAATGCGTTGTTCCACCATTGCTATTGACGCTGAGTCAGTAGTTTTAAGCAGCTATTAATGAGCCTGTGAATCTTGCTGTGTGTGGGACGTCAGTGCCATATTCTTCTAGACCAGCTTCATTACTTTAATAACTGTTAGAGGATAAATCACACAGAGATTCTGTTAGAGAGCAGTGACACTGCTCAGAAATCAGAAATCAGGAAAGCACAATATATGGGAAAAGGTTAAGAGTTTGGTTTGTATGAAAGCCAACAAAGAGAGCTATTTTGTAATGCCCTTCAGAGAAATAAAAATTTGCTGCAAAGAAGAAACAAACATGTTTTCTACCTCCCCAGTGAATGGGACAGAAATATTTAGTTTTAGCAGTTGTTATTATAATATTTTCAGATGAAATATTGAGATAAAGTTTTCAACTGTGAGAATTATTAAGCACCAGCCTCTAGAGGCTGTAGAACATCTAACCTTGGAAGTTGTTTATTATAGGTTAGCACAGTATCAGGAATAGCCACTGGTACCACAGGCATGTTCTTGACCAGGGCAGTTGACTTTTTCAAGTTCTTCTGTGCTTTCCTTATGGTTCATTTTTGTTTGTCATACCATTTAAAGGTTTTCTCCAAGCGATGTCTAGCCCCAGTCTTCATTACTGCAGTATCCAGTTTGAGACAGCAACTACAGTCTTCTTTACAAGAGAATCATAGAATCATAGAATCAGTCAGGTTGGAAAGGACCTCTGAGATCATTAAGTCCAACCCTTGATCCACTACCTCTGTGGTTACTAGACCATGGCACTGTCACATCCAGTCTCATCTTAAAAACCTCTAGGAATGGTGAATCCACCACTTTCCTGGGCAGCCCATTCTAATGCCCAATTACTCTTTCTGTAAAAAATTTCTTCCTAATATCCAACCTAAACCTCCCCTGGCAGAGCTTAAGATCATGCCCTCTTGTCTTACTGATAGTTGCCTGGGAGAAGAGACCAACCCCCAGCTGGCTACAACCTCCTTTCAGGTAGTTGTAGAGAGTGATGAGGACTCCCCTGAGCCTTCTCTTCTCCAGGCTAAACAACCCCAGCTCCCAGTTGAGGTAGTTCATAGTTCATGCATGACAATGGTCACTAATATAACTAAAATAGCAAAGGTTATCAGTTTTAAAGTTCCTAAAACCAATTGTATGGCCATCTCAGATTTAGATAATACTTGCCTAACAATATCAAATAGCAAGTTTAGGATCCTTATGAGGTTTTTATCCCTTTCTCATGTGGCACTGGTTGCTCAGGCAATATGATAGTGTATTAAATAAGATCAGAATATTCTTGTGTCACACTGTGCTGTTAAACTATGCACAGAGAGACTTCTCCAAGTCAGAAGATGAAAATATATATTCTTCAGAGATGAAATGGCCATGTTTTTTAAGTTATGAAAGTATAACACTAAATACTTGAAGTGAATGGAATCTCCTGTATCATACTCAGCGTTTAGGCATCCTTGAGACTGTGAAAAGGCCAAAGTACTGCACAAGTAAAGGCCTTTCTAGACAGCAAATGAAGATGGAATAGATCTGTGGCCAGTGATGGCTACTGCGGCATATCCAAAGAAAAGGCATAGTGAAGATGTGTAGAAATCCCCACAATGAAGGAAAATGAAGCAAAACAGACACTTGAAGGTGACAGAGGGAGCTGCAGAGAGATGAAAACGAATGAGTGACTGCTTAGGGAATAAAACAACAACCCAAAATCTCTCAGCTGGAAATCAGCTGACAAACCTGGGTAAGTAATTCTGTCATTCAAAAACAAAAGCAAAAACTGAACTGTGATTTTGAAGCTCTTCTTTGCTGTCTAGCATATACAGTCATGAGATGCGGAGACACATAAAGATGTACATTACATTTTAACAGCTAATCGAAGCTATCTACATCCCAGTACAGACCTCCACCTCAAATACAAACTGATCTGGTTGTTGTTCTGCAGTTTTGAATCTCAACTATTGCATCTATAGATGGTAAAATTAAATGAGTTTATTTTCCTATTTACCCTCAGTCATAACTCTCCAAAAGACAGCAGCATTAGCATTTCAAAAGGAATTTAAATGATACTGTAACTTCAACTCATATTGTAGTAATCAAACATCACAGAGGGAAACCCATATGCTCTGACCTACCTTCAGGTAGACTAGAACACTAAGTTTTCATTCACATTGTTGAAGATGTTTTATTTTGGGTCAATATTTGTTTTAAATTAGATAAAAATCAGGCCTAGTGTTAATACTTTTCACATCTTTTTTCTTTTCCCCCACCTTATGGTAGATCAAATAAAAGTAAAAAAAAATGCCCACTGAAAGATAAGAAACCTGTAAAGTCCAGAGTTCTCCCTCTTATGATGATCACCAAACTGCCAAACATTAGCAAAATCTTGCTGTGTTTGTGAACATTTGTAATTTACAATTTCCTAAGACAGCCAAAATCTGGAACAAATATCAATCAAAAATGCATATCAAAGCCTCTAATTAATATCATCTGAAATTTAAAAAAAAAAAATCCATCAAACAAAAGCAGTTATTTTTTAACCAAGATTGTCCTTTAACAAACAGTTAAAGGATAAATAGAGATATAATTAATTAGATTTTAAATCATTCAGTTAGTGAAAAATAAACCTAATGTCCTTGATAGGATTTTGGGTTTGGCATTGATTTTCCCTATTTTTAGCCAGAGAAAATCAAATACTCCAATTCACTATGGTATGATTGCAAACTTTAAACTTCTGAGCAAATGTGAAGAAAGTCATTGTTTGTAACACAATATTGTCTAAAATCCAAAGGAATAATTTTCGGCACCAGGAGTCTGGGAGAAATATTACTTTAGGAAAGACTGACAGAGTTACCTGAGTAGAAAGTTTGTTGAGTAACACAAATCATGAACATTTTCGTATGTTTTATGCCCACTGTTTCCACATCCAAATCCTTTACCTACAAATCAGAGTAAAAAACAAGGATTAATTTTCTCATAATGAGAGTATTAAAAAAATGCTTGCAGAAAAAGTTGGCAGCTTCATTGTTTAGAGACTTTGAGCACTAAAATAAATCATAGCAGCAGCCCAGTGCTGGCCTCAGAGACCTTCTTTTTGTCCTCCTTCATACAAAGCCACCTTCTGTGCTTGCTGTGCCTGAATCCTCCTTCTAGCTAGAAAAGAGCAGAGAAAGAAAAATCTATTTCCAGACAACTTTTGATATTCCAAAATTTTCTTTTATTTTTCATTCAGTCAAGTGTCGTGTCTATCATTCACTTGTAAAAAATGTGTGGGGTGGCAATTCATGTAGTTCCATTAATGAAGGATACCAATGTAAAAAGGATGAAACATACCAAGTGATTCAGTTTGTCTGAGTTCAAGGATGTGTTTCATCTCCAATTTAAGATGTGGGATTCAATTTAAATGCCTACATGTGGATGTGTAATGCCTTTTGAAATATCTGCTGCTAACCTCCAGCTATTGTTCCAGGGTGACACAGGACTCCCCTCAATCTTTTGTCGCTTCTGCCAATTGTGAAGTTTTGGAATGGATGCTTTGATGCACCTCAAACACTCTTATGCATGTATGTAACAGCAACTAACTGAAACCATAAAGGAAGACTGTCATGGTATAACCCCAGACAACAACTAAGCCCCACACAGTCACTGACTGACTGACTGACTGACTCACTCACTCACTCACTCACTCACTCTCCCTCTGTGGGATGGGGAGGGAACTGGGAGTGTAAAAGTGAAAAAACTCAAGGGTTGAGATAAAGACAGTTTAAGTAAAGCAGAAGCCATGCAAACAAACAAAGCAAAGCAGGGAATTAATTTGTTCCTTCCCAGGTATACAGCCATCCCTAGGAAATCAGGGCTTAATCAGGCAGAAACTTGGGAAGAATCAGGCAGAAACTTAATCAGAAACTTGGGAAGATAAACACCGTCACTTCAAATGCGTGTTCCCCTTCCTCCTTCTTCCTCCTACTTTATATACTGAGAATGATGTTTTATGGTATGGAATATCCCTTTGGTCAGTTGGGATCAGCTGTCCTGGATGTGTCCCCTTCCAGCTCCCTGTGCATCTCCAGCCTGCTTGCTGGTGGGCTGATGCTGTGTAAACATTGCTCAGTGATAACGAAAAACTCCCTGTGTTATCAACACCGTTTTCAATACAGATCCAAAACATAGTCCCATACTAGATGTTATGAGGAAAATAAACTCTATCTCAGAAAAAAACAGCACAGAAATTCATTTTGAGGTTGGACCCTTAAATTTCAGTGTTTACACGTGAACCAGATACACAAGCTTGCACAGTGGTCCATGGGGTTCAAGTCAGTGCAACCAGGGATGTGCAGAATACTCCTCAGCTCATTCCAAAGTAGACTGTGATGAACTGAGCCTCTGGTCTTTACAGAGCACTGGTTACCTTCAAGTAGCTATCTAAATTCACATCTTAATCAAAAGAGATCATGTCAAAACAGTCAATGGAGTAGAGAGAGGAATTCATCTTATTTTAAAACAAATGGCTCTGTATCTTAGACTCCACTGCCTGTATTGAATTCCATTTCCTAAAATGGAAATCCACACTCCTCTGTCATAACTAGATGGCTAACCCTGTGGACATGAAGTGTCAGCAGGAGGAATCCAACCTCTACTTCAAAGTCTTGATTCAGGACATCATTTTTATTCATATCAGACTCCTTAGAAACACTCAAATGCATGTTTCTTCATATTGGAGACCAGCTGAGACATGTACAAAAGTATTTATTCACATATGGTATTCCTTTATAAGGAAAGTTGGAAATAAATAATTCTCAATTAATAACTTTGCAGAACCAAAGCATAGCTTTTCAATTACAGTAATTTTTGATGAAAATCTTTTAAATAATAGGTCTATTAATATTATTTCTCTCTTCCAGAATCCAAGTAGGTCTCTTACAGAAGGTGTACAATACGTTTTCTTGCACAGTATTTCAACAAAAATATAGCAGTTCTGAAATTCACAGTTTCAAATATTTTCCTTGCAGATATCAAGCCTAAAATCATATTATTCTTCAAGACTTTTAGTTGATTAAATTTTAGGTAATATTGATGATTATTTAATTTCAACTTAAGAAAGAGTACTATTTAAAAATTAAGTTAAAATTAGGAGCCACAAACTCAGCATTATCCCCAAAATAATGGACATATACTTCCATGAATCTCTGTCATTTGCCTTCCAGTTGTTTTATTTCCCTGTTGTAGTCAGATATCTATGCTGACAGTAAGGTCTAGATGTGTAAGGCACCTAATTACTCAATTTCAGCAATAATATATCTTAGATGAACAACATTCTTGGTACTGGAACGTAATAAACATATATTTGTGTATCTGTGGATGCATTTGTATAAGTAAGCAGAATGACTTAAATGGGTTTAAACACATTTATCTATTAAAGAATTATATTCAAATCTTCTTGAAATATAATAGTTAAAAAAAAATTCAATAAAAAACCAAACATCACTTCTAGATATTGGTGACCATGTACACAACATTTCATTTCACCATATGACTTACAATTAGAGTTGAAACTTTATATGGCCTCAGCATCTTTTAAAATATTCTACTGATACGATTAATTTTAACTGGACACAATGATTTTATATTGTTTTACAGAAGTTTTTATTTCTGGATGTATAAAATATGAATATTGGTAATATAATAAAGGCCTAGGAAACAGTACGCATGTTTTAGATTGCAAACCATTGCATGGTTTCAAAGAAAACATATGCAAAAGTTGTATTGGTAATATTACAAAAAAATGCCTCTTGAATTCTATTTCTCGTATAGAAGGTCTTTAAAAGGAAATGTGTCTGAGGAAAATTGCCTCAGAGCTACTAAAATGGGCTCTGAGGTGACAACAAATCATAATGAATAGTGCAAAAGTGTTATTTAGCTATTACTTAATAGAGGTTTTTCACTATTTTCTTACATCCTGAAGATGAACCATGTATTAGAGATATGGAGGATAAACTATTTCTCTACATGACCCTTGATCATTCACTAGCTAAGAATTATGAAGACTTCATTATATACCTCTATATCAAAAACTATTTGACTCTTAGTTTTACTAGAGCTGACTTGTTTTATTTTTGGTCATAGCTTCATGCAAAAGTAGCACTTTTCAATATTTATATCCTATCATATGAAATGTCAAATAATAACTTAAGGAATTGTTATACCCAAATGAGTAGCAGGAGACTTTGCCAATGCATTTATAACATAATTCCAAAAAGCCTGGAACTATAGAAATAAGCTGGAATTATTTGTGACACAAAATAAATGATTAATAAAACAGACCTATGTTTACTTTACAGAACTTTATAACTTGGTCTCTCAATTGATTTCTTTCTCTTTGAGAGCTAAATTTGGAGAGTAATAGAATGGTCCTGTCCTAGCTAAAGCAAATTCGCATCTAATCATTCATGCTCATCCTTCTTTCATTGATATATCATTGAAGGAAGATCCTTCTGCAGTTGAAAGTTGCCTGATACTCTTGTTGCAGTTGCCCAGTCCAAGGTACCTCTAGTTAAGGCATATCCAGATAATGTCAACAAAATGCAATGAATGGATGTAGTAGACATGTTTGCCCTTTAAATTTATTTATATTTTATAATTTTAAAATTATTTAAATTTAGGATTTAAAGATACCTTTCTTTTAAAGTAAACTACATGTTCTTTTTAAAAAGCCTTTAAAATTGGGTGATGACTTTTCAGAATCAGAACATTTGCATAATGTTCTTCCATCTATGGTAAAAGGCCCCAGTGAATTTCTCTGAACTCTTTTCCCAACCTTCTCTTTTGTAACACAGTTTTAACTAAAAGTATTTTGGTTGCCTAGGACCAGACTGTCTATAGACAACCTTAATGAATGGGTGGACATAAGCACTTTATAAGTACTTCTTCAAAAAAAGTGTGTGTGATAGTGATAAGGCTGTAGTGATAAATCTGCTTAACAATGAATATTTAAATTTTCTGAACAAAAGTAATAATTTCATTAATGTGTGCCTTCTATTATGGAGCAGTGTTTTACTGCTCTAGAAGAAGTACAGAAGTTGTAAATACATAAAAATAAAGGTGGATTTGACAGAAAGTAGTAAAAATATGTGAAGTAATAAACCAGTGCCTTTTCTCTGCAGAAAATCTTCATGTACATAGCAAAGGCACACATCCTTTTTAAATATGCTACAGAGAACATTCACCAATTTAAAAGAAATTGATTATACTAATGAAATGGTAATTCAAAATTCAGTAAGCAAGGCTGTGGATCAGAATCTGTCAGCTTTTTATGAAGTCAAAAGACATTATCATTTGAACTACTTAGTTTAAAAAAAACTTAAAACCTTTTCATGGATAACTGTTGCATTTATTTATAGCTTAGGGTTCTTGCTCTCATGACGGAATCACAGAATCATTTAGGTTGGAAAAGACCTCTAAGATTATTGAGTTCAACCTTTGACTGACCATGACCTTGCTGTATTTTATGACAGGAATTAAAGAAAAGGAATTTACAGCAACTGCAATAATTCTGAAAAATATGGTTTCTGCAGTTTCGACCTATCTTGATAGACTGAACGGAGGGTGATGAAAACTGCAATCTTAATAAGTCTCCTGAAGCTAAAGATTTAAAACTCACACTGTTTCAAATTAGTGAGGGCAGCAATATTTATTTGCTGTTGAATTCTTACCAGCATGACATTTCAGCAGGAAACACTTTATAAGACTTTAACTTATGACCGCAGAAGTTGCAAACAAGTACTTAAACCATGCATAAAAAGGAGGGTTTGCATATTGAACAGAAAGATGAGTAAAATTGATTGCCATCCCTGTCTTTGAACTTTCCAGAATCAGAAAGCTACACATGGATTGCAAGCAAAGGAAGCCTAGAAAGGACAGGAAATAAAGACAGCACACACATTGTTGTCCCTGCATTCTTGGGGGCAACTGAACAACATTATAGTTCATCAGATCCAGCGCTTTCCAGCACGTTGTCCCTGTCAAATAACAACTAGAAAGATGTGGATCCAGCTGACATCTTTCTTGTTTGTCAGTTTATTTGCTTGTTTTCTTCATCAAAGAGAGTTGGATGGCTGGCTAGCAGAAGGAGAGTAAAGCTCATCAGCAGGGTAAGCAGTTACCAATAACAGCCTCAGCCACAATAAAGGAAACAAGCCCATCACAGCTCTTGCCACTATATTCATTTCCAAAACTAAGGCTTATACTATTCTGAAGCAGCATTGGAAACCCAGTGTTATTTTCAGTCTGCTTTCCCCTCATGACCCTGTGTCCAGTTGCAGGTTGAAGCTAATCTGTGCTTTCAAAAGTGGTGATGTGATTGACCCAAACAATTATCAGCCTACCTCAGTACTCCCAGCTGACTCTGAAATCACTTTGAAAAGTGTAGCTCAGGTTCAGTGGACAGCCTACTCAAGAGACCATAACATTTTCTTTCCATATTGAATAGGTTCTGTGGCTAAATGAGATGCTTTGGTTGCCAGAAACTCGTGGTCATTTAGACTTCACCACTGAAAAAGTGAGAGTGAGACGAATAAATCTTCTAATGACTCACATCACCACACTGTTGTAATGGATTTGAACAGTTTAATGAGAAGTTGATGAAATAAAGCAGCAAGTAAGCTCATTAATGAATTTCCACAGTTGTAGACAAGACTTTTTTGTATAGGTGAACAGCAGTGTCTACATTTTTTTTACTACCAGGTAACAGGTAGCTTGCAATCACCTTCACATGTGAAACATAATTTAGCTAGTTTGGAATTAGAATATGAATATTTAATGAAAAATACAAAATAGTGTTATAAAAGAAAATATTATTTCCTTTAAAACAATGTGAGCTAGTAATTTAGGAGTAGAGACAATCCAGGAGGATATCTGCAGTCACATAAAATTATATTAACTAGGAATTTTAAGTAAGTTAAAATGGTGTAAACACAGCTTCTATGAATAAGAATCAATCAGAGGTTTTCCAAAACAACACCTTTGTAGAAAAATAACCACAGGAATATGTCAAAAGCTGAACACTTCTGGCAATATTTCTAAAGATCTAAAAAAAGAAACATTTCAACACTTCATGATTACAGCACTTTCCTTTTCATGCAAATATTCCTTTGATATAATAAAAGGTGAAAAAATGTCAAAATAAAATATTTCAGTAGGCTGAAAATAATGAAAGGCCCAAGCCTAAACAATTCATGATTTCTACAGAAAGTTATGCTGTGTTCTTTTTTAAAAAAGAGCAACAAAAAAAAAATTGTATGACTCACGAAATGCAAATCCAGTTCAGACCTGTCTTAGAAATGCACTAATAGCACAGGTTATTGTCCTTTGGATGACTCATGTTCCAAATTAGTTGTGCTGGCCATCTTCCAAAATGGATAATTACATTCTGCTTACCTGTTATCTTCCTGCTGTTTTTCTTGTAAGATGTATTTTTTGTTACATCTTGTTCCAAAATGTTGTTAATGATGCTGTCTTCACAACACTGTTTTCTCTTTTTCTTTTAAACATTAAAAAATACACTTTCTATAGAATGCCTGCTTCAAGCAATAACAGATGATCTCTGACACCCAAAAATGACTAATTCTATAGCACCAGATTTATTTCTTTTTAAACCTTCTGCAATATTAAATAAATTTTGCAAAAAAATACATGGAACCTGTCATGCTAGGAAAATCTGTTTCAATAACCTCAAAAACATCCAGAGCAAAAGTGAAATCTAGAGAGTTCTTAACTGAAGCAGCTAGTGTAAATTATGATCATAGATTGAATTGGACCTTTACCTACCAACAAGGAGAAGGATTTAATTTCTCTGTAAGCTTTCTTTAATAAGGTCTCAAGCATTTGAAATATCAGTGGTATTATGTAATTATATAAACAAATAAAAATCTACTTTCTCTATTGATTAGTTCCCCCACATACTCCTAATGAGTATCTATTCAGGTTATTATTAAAATTCAGATTTATGGGAGGAGCCTTTTATATATATTAACTTTCATAAAGTTTGAAATTCTACTTTTTGGATAGTGTCCTATAGCATTATCTCAAAAAGCTTTTTCATTGTTAAGGTCCAGCCAGGTTCCCTTCGTCACTAGAAATTTTGTTGGACTGGTTTTCATCTTCATTTTCCAGGCAAAGCTTTCAATGCTTGTATGCCCAAGTATCTTTTCTAGTAGGTTTAAATACTTCTTCTGGAAGACACAGGACTTTTTTGCCATTCTGGTACTTTGTTGCTATTGAGATTTCAGCTATTCGTATTATTCCACATTTCAAATTCTAATAATTAAAGGAGTTATACTTTATTGCTAATCTTCAGAGTTTAAATGTATTTAGGTATAATTCCAGGTTAACCACAAATTAAACAAATCCTGGCCAATGGGAATTATAAAATAAATGTGTAAAAATAAATACACAGGCTGTTCTCTGGGCAATGGGCACAAGTCCTTCCGTAGAGAGTATCAGTAAGTAGTGTTTTGATTTGGACAACAATATATTTCCCCTTCCCTTCCCTTCCCTTCCCAAACCTTCCCTTCCCACACCTTCCCTTCCCTTCCCACCCCTTCCCTGC
>VZRE01004802.1:0-17704 GCA_013396775.1 Cephalopterus ornatus | reverse complement strand
CCAAACCTTCCCAAACCTTCCCAAACCTTCCCAAACCTTCCCTTCCCAAACCTTCCCTTCCCAAACCTTCCCTTCCCAAACCTTCCCAAACCTTCCCAAACCTTCCTAAACCTTCCCAAACCTTCCCTTCCCAAATCTTCCCAAACCTTCCATTCCCAATCCTTCCCTTCCCCTTCCAAATCTTCCTTCCCAAACCTTCCTTCCCTCATTTCAGCAGATGTGGCTGTCAGAGATTACCGAATGGGCTATCTATTATAAAGAAAGAGATTCAGCCATTGTTTCTAATAAATGTGAAATCAAAAATGTTTACATGATTCCTGAATTCTGGATATGCCCTCAGGAAAGGTGTATCTCCTTCTAGTAGGGATTTTGAAACTGATATTTAATTTTCATTTTCGAGTCTATTTAGAGTAATGTGTTCTCCAAATCTTTGGCAGGTCTGGCTTTCATATGATAATCAGAACTGCCATATGTTTAAGAGATTTTCTTCTCACTTAACTGCTTTAGCTTGCAGAAATAATCAGCATGACTCAAAGCCAAATTCAATAGGTTGATGAAAAGAACACTCACGAAGCAACTGTCCATCAGTTTTTCATACTGTGACAAAATGATTTTCATTTTACTGCAATTATTTTGAACAGTTGCGTGTTCACAGCATTCTGGTTCAAACTTCCTTTTGAGAACAGAGATGAGTAAATTTTAATGGAATAGCTATTGTAGTTATTTACATGCATAGATAGATATATAGATATATTTTCATGGGCATGATAAACAAAACTCAAGTCGCTATAGACTAAAATACTAATTCAAATTACATATACAGACAAATTAGAAATCACAATGTTACAGAACTTAGGTTTGTGTCATACAGGAAAACTTGGTGTAGAAAAGTTTTGCTGAATGAAAAACCTGACCAGGAGGTGCTCACAAAATCAAATGTAACTTCCTTGTGTTTCTGCTTGAGTATTGGTTCAAATGTAAAAAGTGAAAAGAAAAGATGGATTATCTTTTGGATGTGATTTACATACACTAAGACAGACATTTAGTGTCTTCATTAGGAAAATCTAGGTTTTAGGCTTTGCATGCATGATGCTAAAGTTATTAAATCTTTCAAATCACTAATTTCGTTAAGCCCTAAATGAGCTTTACCTGCTACTATACCTTAACAAAATAAAACCCTATGATTTTCTCTAAGAGCTAATTTCATTTCTTATACTGCGCCTACACAAATTGTGAGAAGGGAAGGCAATAAAGATAACAAGTAAATATATTTCTCTTAATCCTTTAATTGTACATAAACATGTTTATTACAGTTGTCAATAGTGTGGTCTGAATATCGCTAATCAGCTGTGCTCTTAGCCTTTATTTAGTGTTTTCTACCCATCTATCTCGAAGTAAAACTGCATTGTTCATTCATTAGCTGCACAAAAATCTATGTTATATCATACATTTCTATTTTTACAATATTTTATCAAGATACTCATTGCACATATATGGTATAATTTTTACTTGCAGATGAAAAAAATGACAATATTTTCACCTAAGCATCTTGTCACAAAATTATGCATATATTATAGATTCAATATTAAGACCAACATATAAATGTCAGAAAGATCTTCAGAGAGAAATAAATAGTTAAGAACTTTTAAAGGTTTCTGGTAAAAAGAAACTAAAAGTTATATTTTGAAACATCTACAACTTAACTGCAAAAAATATATGTAAATCATTTTTTTTCTCCAGGAATTAGATACATTAATATCTAAATTGTCTTTTATACTAATTTCAGTGATTAAGCTTGACTTTCTTTCTGTGGGTATATTTTAGCAAGGAAGGTAAGTTTACTTCCTTTTATGTTAATGTTCTTGCAGCTTTTAAGTAGACGTAAAAATAAAATGGCACCAGACAAATTATTTTGCATTGGTGCTATCTTCTGTTATTTCTATGATGTCAGACACCAGGTAGAGCTGATTATATACCATATAGTCAAATAGCATTTTATATATAGATACCTAACATGTACATAACTTTGCTTATTTTGGTGCTCTTTTAAAACAGAATTTTAGAGCACACAAGAAGAGCACAGGGAACTAAGTCATACAAGAGCTGATCACAGTCAATTGAGTGAGTAAGAGTGATCAGACCATAATTATATTTAAATGTTAGGTGTTATCAAGAGTTACAGTCGCATAAGGCTTCAGGAAAGGGAGTACTGATAAAATGTGACAGGTCCTGTTAACATCCAAGGTTGCCATGTCTTAGAAGTAACACGAATGTTACTTAAGGACATGATAATATCTTTGCAGGAGAGGCAATATCATTATCTTACATCTTCCTAGTTCAGGATTTTTACACCTTCCACTGAAGCTGCCAGTATTGGCAGCTTTGATGAACCTATTACTGAACTGCATGAGCAATCATGCAGCCCTGTAATACGGTGTTACCATTGCTAGTAACAGGTCATAACACTTGTAGCTTTGTTTTACTTGATTTAGCTGTAATAATAATTTGTCTAACTGATCAGTTGTCTTTATCTAATTAGTTTCAATTCTCCTTATCTTTGTATGATACAATTAGAGTTTTCCACAGTAGTAACAAGCAGATTTTCCAGTAGAATAAGATATTCACAACTAATATAATGTACTGTAGACAAACACAAACACAGTATGTTAACACAGGCCTTAAGAAGCGCAGCTAAAGGATGCTAAACTATTCTGCGTGCTTTGTGATTCTTTGTTTAATGATCATTCTTTAATTAAACTTAATATTTCCATCATACTATCAACAAACGCATGACTTTACTTACACACACTTACACATAAAGAGTGCTCCATTTCTTGCACACAAACTAGACTATGAATGTAACACATTTGTATATGTCCATATACTTAAAAGCTATGTTTAGATGTTCAGACAGTTTCTAGATATTTTGACATATAGTTGAGAAGAAGGGTGGATTGTATCAAAGTTCTTTGTATTTTATAGCAAAAAGTGATTTTTCACTCAGCCATTGTAACTCAGTCCCTTTCTGTGTAAGGTCTGTAAGTTTTTCAGTTTATCTAGACAATTTTGATTCATTAGAGGAATGTTGTGCTTATGGCTTTAGTTATGCTTGACAAACGTGGGAAAAGTAAGGTGAAGGACAACCAAGAATTCAGCACATGATTCCAAACAAAGATAATCTGATGACAATGGCTCCTTTTTACTTAAAAGCAGAATAATTTTTTTGAAAAACATATGATATGTTTATAAGGGTATTGGCTTAAAGGAACTCAAGTAAGATAGCCAAAAAAAGATTCATTTGAGAAGCTTCGTGGGATTTTGAAGTGAGTTAGATTCTTAGCAGCATCTTAGCTGAGCAGATATAAGCTCAGGTATGTTGATGCTGAAGTACCACTAAGCAAGTTCAGAGACAGAATTTCCCAGGAAATATTAATGCATGAATCCACTCCAGATCAAAGTGCCTATGTCCTTACTGAGAGCAGTTCTAAGAGCCCAAGTCCTTTTGCAGTTCTGGTGTCATATATGCACCTACAGCTTTGCATATATCAATACTTTAAAAACATTATCTTGATTTCCTATGAATAAAACAAGTCACTCAACAGAAGAAGCAGATATGTGGAAAGGTTGTAGTTTGTTCTTTTAAATACATTGAGAACACTGACTACCATTTGCTGTCTTTTAAAAAGACCAAAGTATCCTTTGTATTCATTGTATTAAATGAAAGTTAATTTCTATATCTCTATCTTTGGTACTTAAATTATTTCTTCCATTTGATTTACCTTTGCCTTCATCTGTGCCTCAGCTTGTCAAACTTGTTTTGTCTGTCTCAGTGTTAGCTAGAGACTAACACTGTGACTAAGACAGTATCTTGAGGTGCTTGAATTTTTTCTTTAGCTAACAGTTTGCTTACCACAAAGAATAAAATATTGAGTCAGAATTCTGGACTGGGTAGATTTTTTTGGGACCATAGTGCTCAGACTAGTGACTTTCATGAAAGTCTATGTTATTATTTTTTTAATATTCTCGTATTTCTAATTTTAGTGGCATAAAATTGCAGTGTAACTTTTAAGGAGGAAGGCACTAGTGGAATCACATGTACTTTATAGGATACAAAAAAATTCTCGATCAGCTATATCTTTTTTTTAAAATCTAGTTGATTGTTTCATTTTCTTTCAACATTTTTCTCACATCAATTAATACAGAATTGCTGCACTACAGAATGTATTTAGTATATTGCTAAAAATAAATTAACAGTAACATATTTTGTCCCAATCTTTTTATGTAGAAGATTGCATTTTAGAGAGTAATTTGAGTGGCATTACCCTGCCACCAGAATACAGCAATAAGATAATCTGGATAGTCAGTATACTTAGGTGTTAACATAAACATGAAAATATTGCTCCTATGTATTTAATACCAAAATTTCATGTTGACATGTTTGAATACATCTTTGCCAAGAAAATGTGCCAATATCACAGGAGCTGCTGAGAAGACATTTTAGCTGTTTTATATAAAATAGCATTGACGTAACTTTTGCCTCGGAGACAGAAATATCTGTGCACCCAATCAGTTCTCTGAGCTGGTATTAACTGCACATTGTGTTTACAGATATGCCTTTTTCTCAAGAATGTAGGTTTGATGTTTTTCCTCCTTTTGCTACACTGCCCAAAAAATAATCTGAATTCTTACATGTAATGAATGGATAATGCTCATTCGCTACCACTTAACACACTGCACAAACCCACATTTTACAGCAAAGGCCATTGTTTCATTACAGCAATGGATATATTTTTAGGCATAAGTGCTTTGCTACACTGTAGTCTTTTAGCTGTGGAGAGAGTTTTTGCACTTTATTCCTTCTTAATTTTCTAATTAGCTCATTATTTGTTTACAGCCTTTCATTTTCACCTAGCCTTTGCAGAGTCCAAAGTGTAGTTTCTATAATACAGTTTGGGGTAGGAGTGCTGGTAAGTCACTGACTGATATAGAAAAGGAAAAAAAAACAACCTCAAATCTCTGAAAAGGTGCATCCCTTCCACAGACATGTATTTTGAGAATACCAGCACCGGAGAAAGGGATAAAAGTCTTCTTAAGTCTTCAGGTTCTGTTTACTTTTTTAATCAGATGGGAAGCAAAAAATAAATTAAAAAAACATAGAAGTAGAAAGAAAGAAAATAAAAAGCTCTGGGTCCAGCTAAGAATGATAAAATTGTGTGCATCAAGGACATGGTCTGATTGGTTGTCGAACAATTATCAAGAGATAGATAAACTGCTGTCTGGCATTCTCAGCTTTGTAAACTTGAACACTTTTATACTTACCAGGTCTCAGAGGGGTCTGCCAGATGTCTTGATTGAAAATGTACTGCACAGAAGAAAATTTAAAGGGCAAGTCACTAAAATAAATCCCTTAATTCATCTCTAGTGCTTTCATCACAAATACTTGAACTGGTTAGTGTATTACAAAATAAAAAATTAACATATTAGAAAAATCAAAAGACAATTTTGTCAGCCTTGCATAAAAATATGAGGTTTGTCCCATGCACAATTTTAATCCACAAAGATAAACGTGCTTTAAGGCTGAATAAATAAGAAAGTGCTATTTTAAATAGATAACATTATAGGATTGAATACTGCAAAGTAATTAAAGGACATAATACCCCATTATAAAAGATCGATATGCACTTGAGATCAGGGCAGGATCTATTTCTGAAATGATATAGCACAAACTGATTTCTATCACATTTTCAGTATTGATCTGATGTGAAGCTTGTTGATTTGACTTCACAGTTTGTTGTTTGCAGAGGTTTGAAGACTGCCTGTGCCTCCAGAGTGAAATTAAAGTCAAGGCTTTTTGCATGTCTACATAAACTGCTGTTAGCAGGTCTCAGTCACAGACTCTTCAGTAAACAATCTGTGTATTTCTTTGAAATGATCAGTTCCAACTCTGTTTTGACGATTTCTTAGAAACTGATTTTCATAAGAAATTCTTTGATGGGAATGGTGAGTGCAAGAAGCACACACCTATAGCATATTACTTGCTCTTGCATGTTGTTTGTTCTTTTATGTATGAAGAAGCTCTTTACAGTATTCTAATAAGAAAAAAGCCAGAGAAATTTTGGCAATGATTCTTAATTGGCTTTACTACAACTAGATATAGTTGGTATCAGCAATATTTGAATAAAAATAACTGAATTAAGGAAACAACAAGGAATCAGTGCAGCATTGCTTAGAAACAAGACAGCCTACAGAAAATGCCATTCTTATTTTTCTTAGTCTGTTGGAATCAGAAACTCCAGAAAGACACCTTCATTTACACACAGGTTCCAAGACATCTTTTTCATTTCACCCCATGAAATACGAGAAGAACAAGAATTCTGGACAGTGGTTGTTGGCACTTAGAGACATTGGCAGGGTTAGAGGTTGGACTCCAAAGCTTCTCCCAGTTCTCAAAGCTACTGCCGAGCTTCCACACAACATTTCAAGTCCGGGTTCAGGTGACAGCAGTTAACTTTTGTTCTAACACCAGGGAAAGTTTAAAGCTTTCTTCAAGATTTGACAAGGGAAGACTGATGATACCAAAATGAGCTTAGAGCATACTGGGGTTTATGATAGACAGAAGTTCTATTACTTATTTGTACTAAGTTTCTGTATGCAACTTTGTTACATAAAAGAGGAATAGAAGAATAGAGAATAGAATATTTCTGTCTTCTCCCTATGTACCTGGCATTTCAAGGTTATATGTCAGCTTGAAAGACCTGGGTTCAAGTATGAATTTTTGTATTTGTGATCTTCTGATCATCATTACCATGAGGTTAAGCTGTTTTGAAATGTCATCTATCATGCTTCTAAAGGGCTCTGGAACCACTGGGTCAAACTCACTGGCTTCAGTGCTAATTGTAGTTTTTGCAGAGTTGAAATAATTGCTTAAAAAATATATTCACACTCAGAGGAAATGAGGTGTGTGTGGGAGGAAAGAAACAGGGGTAGGCTCTCACAAGCATGGTGAATATTGAATTTTTTGAAACGGAGCAGAACAGCTTCATAAGAAATGGCTGGAAGTAAGAGCGCTCCTCCCCACTGAGTGCCTTCAGCCTGCTGGTTAGGACACCCCCATGGGAGGTGAGATGTGGGTTTTGGTGCCCTGGACTCCCACATCATATTAGAAGGTCTCTGATGTTCCCCTAGGAAATTAAAGGATCATAGTAACAGATCCTCTTTCAGCTGTCTCCTACAGAAAGCAGTGGCTCATGCTCCATTTAGAAGGAGAAGTGAAAGATACATTAGACAGCAAGAACGTCTGGTGAACAGAAGAGCATCTCAGTAGCACTGAGTTCACCATTCAGCAAAACCACTGTTTTTCTGGGTTTATTTGCAGGCTGGTTTAGGTAGTTTCTCACTGAGTAAACTCTTACATAGTTTTGGACGCTCTTCTGAGCTGCCTAATTTTCTTTAGACTGAGGGAAAGCCCTAACGTAGATTCTGTTTGCAGGATCAGAGACCTCAATCCCTTTTTTTACTTGAGGTAGTAACTCATATATTTTTAAAATGTCTATATTTATTTTTCCACAAAGGAGTAATGGAAGTTCGAACTTGGAAAAAAAAAATGTTTTAATAGGGATAATATCTTTTTCTACAAAAAATCGCTCACTTGTTTGATAACATATATTTTGTATATAGTTTATAGTACTAGTATTTTGTCCATTACCTGAGGCTTTCTCTTTATATTTCCATAAATTTTGTTTTTTGGTTTGAATCAATGTCGCAAAAGAACCCTTCCATCTGAAATCCTAGCAAAAAAATAAAAGCTATTTCAAAGAGGGTGAACAATGTTTTGTAGTTTTTTTTGGTTTGTGAGTCTCTGTAGCTTAAGCTACATTTTCCTTGAGTTCCAGGTAGATCTGATTTTAGTTTAGTTGTACTGATTTGCTTATTCTGGTAGTAAGATACACCTTTCCAAGAAGGGGTAGCTTCTTAGGTTAGGTAAATCAATGCAGTTCTATTGACTTTAGTGTTATGATGATCTGCACAAAACAAGAATCTGGCCAAAAACTGAGCTCATCCATTTTATTATCTGTACTTTTTTCTTTTTTTTTTTTTTTTTAGTCTAAAAAGGCTTAGTTATATTTTGTCTAAATTTCTAATTATGCAATACAGTTGTCAACCAGGGCTTCTAGTGCTGTCTAAACACTATATATTACAGAGAGCAAAACAAAAGATTTGTAATTTACTCCCATGCCTCCCTGCATCTTAAATCTACAAGATTAAATGCTTAGATGCTGCAGTCTCTACAGTAGCTTAACATTCAAGGAGCATTTACTCAGTTAAATCATTTAAGTGGCTTAAGGAGGTTAATGAAAATACAAAAGAGCCTCAAGCTTCCTAAATAGAAGCTCGAGGGTAATTTTTATAAGCTAAGAGATACAAAATTCTAGACATTTCAAGAGGGTGTATAAAGGTCCTTTGCCTGATCTATTTTACAGTAAAAGAAAAGAGTAAGTATTGTCAGCCTGGTTTAGCAGTTTGCATTTGTTTACTGACAAAAAGCTCATCAAATGGTGGGGGCTTTTTTCTGGGTAATAAAATAAAATACACAGCATAAAATGTAATGCACAGAGACATTTTATTAAAATAAACTTTGAATTCTACTTATGTGGGTGCATAATCAAGAATGTTGTGACCACCACCCTATTTTATAAAGCTAAGTGAGACGGTTCTTCTTGACTTCTGTGAGTGACAATTGAGCAGAAGTATATATTGTAAAAATACATACAAATTATTTTCTGATGTTCTGCAATATTATTTTGGAATCTTCCTATTTGTATGTATTTCATTAAAGTTTTTCAGACTAAGCAGCAGTTCCGGAAAATAAATTATTTCTAAACATTCATTAGACAAAGCACTACTGTTATTGCTTTTGCCAAAATTCACCAGATGTACGTCGTAGTCATTAAATTAAGAGTATTACTAAGTCCTTTGGAGAACTGATATGTCTATAGTCTTTTTTTTTTGGTGGGGGTCTTCTAACTTCCCTACGTATTCTAACTAGATTAACTTAGTTTCTCACTAATATTTTTTCCTCAGGTGAAGTTTCCTCATTTTGTAAACCTTATTAATGTCGTAGGCAGAAACTAAGCAGGCTACCCACCTGTAACTATTTTAAAAATACTTATGAGAACATTTGCCATTTCAAGGTCAGTTTGCATTCCAGGTGAATGCTTAGATCTGCTTTTTTTTTCTTACTGATTAACCCAGCCCCCCAGTTACTACCTGTTTGGCACCCAGAGTCACATCTCATATCTCACCATTTGTGCGGATGTTGTATGTCATCACTTCACTCTGATAAACATCTGAGATCCCAACTTCTCTCAATTCTTAGCAACTGTGTAAACAAAAAAGCCAAGGATAATCTTGAAGGGGAAAAAAAATAAAGAGGGGAAATAAACCCTTTCACCTGTGAAACTTCAGTCTGTGCTGCCAGAAACGAGTAGGTTTAGCTTGGCTCTCATTCACTTCTTAACTTACATCCCAAAATTGTCATGCATAATTTGATCCAAATGGATTGCTTTAGTTTCAGGAGGGAAAACATACAGCTCAAGTAGTGGAAAAGAGTGAATCACCTGTAAGTTACTGAGAAGTCAGACTGCCTCCTGAGTCAAGGTTAAGGTAATTAGCTGGTCAGCCTGAACTGTGATTTGCCTGAGGAGAAACAAATGAAACTGGTTTCCACATTTTCAGCATGACCCTTGTTGCATTCTTTCTGAATCCAACAACCTCTTCCTTACAAGACTGAAAAATAACTGTCCAACTGCTAAAATACTAATATTTCTTTCAAAGATAGTAGAGGATACCAGCAGTCAGCTCCATCCATAAATGTTTCTAATTTCTTGCCAGTTTGCTACAGTTTTCACACTTTTTACCACTGACACTGCAGAACAAGTTAGCTCTAACTAGATTATGCATGCCTTTTATTTTTCAGTTCCCATAATTTTCTCAGTAAATACAGAAACCTGAGTTATTTGCTGCAGCACATTGCTCAAACTTCTGTAATAAAAGCACATTTATTTGTGATTCTTGTCTCTTTCTCAGCATTTTTTTTGTATTGTATTTTTAAGTGTTAGATATTTGTTATGGCTTTATGTATGTGTAAAAATGCCTTATTTAGAAATTATAGACATTGAATAATTGAATCACATCTGGTAAAGACAACAGAATCTTCCAGCTGACCTCATTATTGTACTGTAGCCAGTGTCTAGAATGATCACACCAAAGGACTAAGTTCAGTCTAAGCATTCAGTTCTACTTTGTGCACTAGACTGCCAGGAAAATTCAAATTAAGATTATTACCATTTGTGATTCTTTAGTAAGAGTCTGCTTTGCATATACACATGTGCATGTATGTACACACAACCTTTAAAGTTTGAGGAAGCAGTAAAAGAGAAGATTAAGATTGTACCTGTTTCGGTCTGGAGCTTGGCACAGATGCTTTCCAGAGCTTCTTCCCAATCCAAATTATCCTGTAATTTTCAGATAGTAATGGATTCTGCTGACAGGTTTTGACAAATATTTCTGTGATAACTTATGAATATTCCCACTGGGTACATTTTCATGCATTAGATATGGTAAAAAGACTTCTCATGTATTTAGTGTTAATATTCTCATTAATAGAATATTTTCTAGTGCTAGGCATTGTACAGATATATGCAAAGATAGCCTAAACTAATTTTGATTACCAATCTGTGGAACTAGAGACATTTAGGCTTTGGCTTACATAGCATTCCTCTCATGGGAGTGCAACTGTGGCATTAAAGAATGAGTAGGTAATATACAGCAACATGTGGGACTGATTGTCAACAGAGATGGACAGTGGAGAACAAAAGTTATTGAATAAAGTTGTTTGGATCATGTCGTCAGTCTAAAGTAGATTAGCACAGAACTTGGTTAATACAGCCTTTTGCCTACATTTAAATGTGTAAAATAGAACTGACATTTATCAAAAGAAGAAAATTTCTTAGCTCCTATTGAGTAGTAGTCTATTATAGAAATTAAAAGAGTTTGAGAAATCCAGAATTCAGCAGGTGTTGCTCTCCTCTACAATAAACCACACTGGTGGATCGTTGCTACCGCCTTGACTCACAGACCTTATCTAATTGCACAGGGGCCAGGGGAGTATCCATAAAACACTTGCAGGATTTACTTCTGTCAAAAAAAAAGTAAATCCACAAAATTCATTTGTGCATGTGGGAAAAATGCTCTGTTTGGGGGGAAAAGTTATTTAGACCTACTGTAGAGAAAGATTTCTTCTTTCCTATTAATCAAGCAGTACCCTAAAGCCAAGTCTAACCTTTCCAGATGATGCCCTGTGGTTACCACTGAATTGGCTGTTTATTTGCACAGTTCACTTCATTAAGATACAGTACTATGAGCAACTTTTAACTTTTACAAAGTGAGGGGCTTATATATCAGCAAATCTTTTTCATTTTCAGCCTGGTATAAGTGTATCTTGTTTCTGTTTGCTTTCTTTTAGTAAACAATCTGTCCTTTTCCATTTCACATTTTCTTGCCAAAAAATATATCATAGTTGCTTGAATTAATGCCTAGGCAGAACTGAAGGGTGAATGTCTTTGTTTTCCCTTGGGGGAAAACATGTGAACACACAAATACATGTAAGCACACACTATCAGCTACAGCCTGAGGCTTGGCAGCAGCTCATTTAGATTGGTTTAGGACAGGCTTTCTGTAGAACATTCTTATGCTATTTTGTTATTGGTGACTTATGATAAAACAATATTTCTCTGTCTCTATTTGTAATCTTTAAGTCATTCACAAAAAGCCTGAAAAACTGTCCAACTTACTTGGATTTAAATACTTTAATGCTGCCACTGAGTTTGGAGAAAGCAATTCTCAGTTTGAAAGCAAATGAAGGAAAGCTGGTATGCTTACACTGTGATTATCAAAGCAAATTTAATACACACTTAGATTCCATGCCAGCCCATTCAGAACTATTTCAGCTTATTGGCAAATTTGAGTTAGACTACATTTAGACCTCATCAACAAGCCATTCAATTTAAGGTTCAGTACTTAGCTCTAGAACAGGATGCACTAGGACAACATGATCTTGGTGATATTTATATGCCCCACGAAGTACACCAGGCACTTCAGAGATCAGGATTAATATGCAGTTTTATTTCTAAGGAATTTGGTTTCACAGAAAACCTATCTGTACACAGATATCTTTCCTGAACCTTCTGCTTTTACAAGATGAAAAGGAAGCGTTTAAGCTGTTTCCTTCAGCTTACCACAATGCTGTGAAATAGAGCAATGTTTTCATGTCCAGACGGGATGACCACACCAATACAGCAACTGATTTATCTGCCAGGGTAATGTGACTGTCTTGCCTCATAAGATCGTAATTGACACAACCATCAGCCTAATGAGACAGATATTGTTCTCTACACTGTACTTCCCAGGATTCTGTTACAGCATAAACACCACAACAAAGTGGCTGGACTGTCACTGCTAGAAGGGGCAAAAGCAAGGCATCATGGATGAGCTAAATTTCAGTGCATTAATGTAATTTGGTTGGTACAACTCCATGAGCAGGGTGTGAGAGTCATGACGTACTTTTCTGTAGCTACGAATGGATAAAATAACATTAGACATATGTATGTATTCTGTATATGCCATCTAGATATACTGTGATCATAGTATCATCCCATGTTCACAAAAAGAGTGTTGTAGGTTGGCCCTGGCTGGCAGCCCAGCTCCCCACACCTCCCAGCTGCTTGCTCACTCCTTTCTCTCTATTGGGATGGGGTAGAAAATAGAGGGAGCAGAAGTGTGAAAACTCCTGAGTCAAAATAAAGACAGGGAAATCACTCACCAACTGATGTTATGGGCAAAACAGACTTGACTTGAGGAATTCTACTAAATTTATTCCAAGTAACATCACTATATAATTACTGTTTGGGCACTGAGAAACTAAGAAACAAAAAAGACAAACACAAAAACACCAAAAAAATAGCCTTTCCCACTCTTTGCCAGACTCCACTTCACTTCCAGTACCACTTCACCTCAGATACCTTTCTATTCTCTGCTTTAGTCCTTCACTTCAGTTGCCTCTTGGCCTGACTCAGCTCTCAGTCAGTTCCTTCAGTGGAGCAACAAGCACTGTTGGACTCATAACTGCAGTCTGCCACTCCTACCCTTTCACTCTTTCCTGTTCCAATGAGGTTCTCTGTGGCTGCAGTCCTTTTGGGAGTATCTATTTTGCCATGGAGCACCTGCTTCTCTGATCTTGGTGTTTCTTCTACTTTTTCTCACTCTTTCCCTCTCTCATTCTCTACCTGTCCGGTTTTTCTTCCCTTTTTAAATATGTTTTCTGAGAGATACTGCCAGCTTGACTGATAGGTTCAGGGGTGGGCTGTGCTGGGTTGGCTGGAGCTCTCTGACACTGCCCTTTTCCAGTTAAGGCAGCACCTGGGCTCTTCTCCGTGGAGCCCCCTCACTACAATCACCTTGATGACTACACTTGATACAGTCCTACATGACTGATTTGTTCTCCCTGAGTCTTTCTGTGGCATTAAACTGTCTTTGCCAGTGCAAGGCTTTTTGTAGAGGAGCCAGGCAGGAATCCGAGGCCTGATGTGAGCCAGCTGGGCAGATTTTTTCTCACGGTTTAGAGACAGGCATGAGGCAGGCTTTGACTTTGCCCAGATTTGGATGCCTAGTCCTTCCCAAACTGAGGCCTTACTGCCATACCTGTGCAGTTAAATGTTTGAAAAATGTTGTACAGGTTGCTTACATGACGAGACTTTCCAGATAATAAAGTGTGGACCACAGTGTGCTCTTAGGGTCTCTGTGAGAGAACAAGATAAGGGCATTCAATAGGAAGGTATGCATGTCTCTTTGCATTTCTTGGTGTTGCCTGAGATCAGTCTTCAGATACAAACTAATAAAGGAGAATAACAAAAGTCATTCACGTTTCACCTTAGTTTCAGTGGAATTTCACACACGAGGAAATAAGAGGATCCAGAGAATTATATGCCAGGTAGCCTAGTTTCAGTACTCACTAAAATAATAGAAAAATTTGTAAGCACCTGTAGTATAATAAGGTGACATGAAATACACAGTATGGATTTGTCAAACACAAGTCAAGTTAATTTTACGTTGTCTTTGAGAAGGTAACTGACCTAGTGGTTAAAAGTATCTCATATATCTCTATGTTAGCAAGAGTTTTTGATACCCAGCATATGATGTGGTCATAAACTAATGAGGAAAATATGGTTTAATAGAATAGCAGTGTGGGAAAGAAAAAAAATTGAAAATGTTCTAAGAAACTTGATTTTCCTGAAAGAATAGGTCACCTGGAAGAACAGATCAAGCAGGGTCCCATGTACTTGGGGTGTATCATTTGTACATGCTGGGGGCAAGACAGCTGGAAAGCAACTTGGCAGAGAAAGATCTGGAGGTTATTGTTGACACCAAGTTGAACATGAGCCAGCAATGTGTTCTTGCATCCAAAAGAACGCTCACAGCATCCTAGACATTAGGAAGAGTCTTGCCAGCAAGTCAAGGAAAGTAATCCTTTCCCTCTGTTCAGCACTGGTTAGACCACACTTTGAATACTGGGTCCAGTTCTGGGCTCTCTAGTACACCAAAATACAGAGCTACTGGAGGGAATCCAACAAAGGGCCACTAAAAGAATTAAGGAACTGGAACATCTCTCCTATGAGAAAAGACTGGAGAGCTGAGGCTGTTCAGCCTGGAGAAGAGAAGGTTCAGGGAGGTCACATCAATGTATATATATCATTAATGTATACAAGAATGGAGGACGTAAAGAAAAGGGGCTCTCTTGAGTGGTGCCCAATGACAGGACCAGAGAAGATGTGCCCAAACTGAAGTATGAAAGGTTCCGTCTGAACACCAGGAAACACTTCTTTTACGGTGAGGGTGAATAAGCACTGGCACAGGTTGCCCAGGGAGGTTATGGTGTCTCCATCCTTGGAGATACTCAGAAGCCCTGTGGATATGGTCTGGGGAACCTGCTCTAGGTGATTCTACTTGAGCAGGGGCATTGGATCAGATGATGTCTAGAGGCCCTTTCCAGCCTGAAGCATTCAGTGATTCTGTTCTTCATGCATGTACTTGTCATGCAGATTTGGTCAAAATTTTAATTAAGGAAATGGATAATAAACATCAGGAAATTGTGCAGGACATCAAACTCAGAAGAAATGCAGGGGAACTGAAAGCCATTATACTCTAGCATGATCTTGAGAAACTGGAGAAATAAGCTGCTATTAACAAAAAAAAATTTAAATGGATAATGCATTTCACTTATTAAAAAAAAAAAAAAGAACCCAATTTAAAATTGACAAATAGCTGGCAAATAACTGGCTTGAAAGCAGCCTGGCAGGAAAGTGATGGACATATAGTAGACATCAAGCTAGCTGTGAAACAAATGGTATTTTAAATTATTATTATGGATCTCATTGAAACACAGAAACCAGTTGTTCTTTTCTATTTAACATTAGTGAAGCTTAAACCTACTAGTGGCTACCTTCTGTAAGCTGCTATTTATAGACGGGATAAGCATAAAATGGAGGGAAAGACGGAAAGAATTGTATTGGTTTAGTATATAAAGGAGAAGGTTAAACATGGGATATTAGAGTAATAATTTCTATGTCTTATGTAAGAAATGAAGTATCAGAACCAAGATAAATTTAGATTAACAATGTATATAATTGCAAAATATTACCGCAAACTATAACAAACATCCCATGGAATTCTGTGAATCTTTGTGAATAAACAGTTTGGAGGCTTTTTTTTTTCTTTGATGTGTTGTTTTTCATCAGAGATTAATAATTGTTTTTAGTGGTAGAATCAAGGACTAGATGTAGCAAGTCCTTACTAAGAGTATGTATTAGATAATATTCACAAGTTCACTTTCTGTTCTGTAGTTCAGTTAAAAGAAAAGCTTAATTATTTTCCTGTGAGTTTACATCTTTAAAAATATAGCTATATTTATTGTTTAAAAAAAATATATAACTGAGTTTGAGAGAAAATATTTTCACTTACAATTGGACTGACTTTTATTTAAAGATGAGTCATTTACAAAGAATATGTTTGTTTATTTATTTGTTTGTTTGTTTAGTAAGTGGAGACTGAGAAAACTGCATTTCTGTTAAAAATAATTTTTAAATTCATTGGTGGTTTACAATTTTCAGCTCCTTCCTAATTATGTTCATTAATGGGGTACCAATTCTATGACCTTGATTCTGAAAAGTGTACAAATTTTTGTTTAAGTCCATCCATATGGATGAAAAAGAAAGCGAAAGGTTTTTTTCAAAAGGTGAGTTTGAGAAACATCTGTATGTTTACAGCACGTTTGTACTTTTACACATCTGCTTGAGATTTCTGCTGATGAGAGGTCTGTAAACACGTACTTAAATGCACGTAGAAGGTCTATATAGCAGTTTCCTCTTTTTACATTTTTAATCAAAATCTGCTCTGGTATATGTTGGTTTTTTTTAAATCTAATAGAAAAAAAGTGAAATGCATCAAATCAAAAAAATGAGTTGTAAGGATAATGAATGCAATTGGTCAGGTGGGTTCCTGTGACACTGATGGATATGGAGGCATTGCTGGAGATGTCAATACAAAGGTAAAAAAAAATCTGACAAGGAGACAGATTTTGCTGTCAAAAAGAGATAAAAGTGACCTTCGGTTTCATATCTGTTTGCGGTGATTAACATCAGCACTACACAATCATTGTTTCCTTCAAATTAATTAATCTTGGGAAGAGAGTAAAAAAATACATTTGTTCAAAGTAAGAACTGTTTTAGGTTACTTGCTCTGTCCTTTGTTTAATTTCTCATAAATATCTTTTTTATTTCATTTTGTTGTGAGCATTTGCCTAAGTTTACTGAGACAGTAAAGATGTCAAGATTTTGTGTTTGTTGAGTGAAGGCCATTTCCAGAGGACAGTCACCTAATTATCTGCACCATGTACTCTATTTGTTTTATAAAAATGTATTCAGTGGCAATATGTTTCCTCAATGTAAGAATCCTTTTCTGCTCTTGATATAGCTAAGTAATGTTTGTGAATTGTTTATTAGATCCTTGTTTTTCCTTTACTAATAGATGAATACATTTATTCACAAATGAAATGTGTTCACTATTTGACTACATTGCAGATGGATGAATAATATTAAGAAAAGATCTACAATATTTTCTACTGTTAACTGTTAAATGTAGCTGACTCTCGTATCTCACCTAATTTGACATCCCATTATGCCCGTCACCCAATCCACATTAATTTCTCTTCAATATGAATCACTTAACCATTAAAAAAAAATCAAAACAAAAAAAAGACATAAAAAGTTTTGCAGATCACAGCAGGCTTTCATATTACAGCTCCCAGGACTTTGTTTAGTATGTTTAAATCATAGAATCATAGAATCAACCGGGTTGGAAAAGATCTCTGAGATCATCAAGTCCAACCCTTGATCCAATACTGCCGTGGTTACTGGACCATGGCACTAAGTGCCACATCCAGTCTCATCTTAAAAACCTCCATGGACGGTGAATCCAACACCTCCCTGGGTGGCCCATTCCAGGGTTGGATTAATCTCTCTGTAAAAAATTTCCTCCTAATATCCAATCTAAACCTTCCTTGGCAGAACTGAAGACCATGCCTTCTTGTCCT
>VZRE01004801.1:0-61460 GCA_013396775.1 Cephalopterus ornatus | reverse complement strand
CAGAGCTTGAGACCATGCCCTCTTGTCTGATTCAGTATAATGCTTTCAAGGGACAGTTTAGCCTATTTAGAATTGGGAATACCTCAGTTGTGTAATTCAAATACCTATTTGTAAAGCCACAATAAATTTCTGAAACTGGTCCATCTCTCTCTACAGGTCTAATAACCTCTCTCCACGTTATTAGACCCCTAGCAGAAATGCAACATAAAGATGGCAGAACTGTTCAGTCTGTTCAAACTGTTCTATCTGCTGCCTGTCCTGTGAACTTGTTCAACTCTTTGTCATATATTTATGATTTTTCTGTAAAAAGTGTATGTTGGCAATATTTTTGAATGTGTTGTGTCAAGTGGCAGACTTTCTACTATAGCTTTATTATACTTCTGTACCCTTTCATAAGGGAAAGGATTTCTTTAGCATGGGACTCTAGGTTTGTATTTAGATAGAGAAAAATGAAATCAATAGTTCTATTTTGTCCTTTGTCAAAGGAAGGCATCCTGTCTATTGGAAACCTCAGACTATTAAACCAAGCTAGAAATCACAGATATTCAAGACTATCAAATATTTTTTGTATAACTAGGTTCTTTAATAAACAGGAAGCAAAATTTAAAATAAATGTTATAAAAAAGAAAATATGAAAATTTTACCCTTTGTTTCTTCTGTGCTTCATCAACTTTTCTTCCCTTCCCTATAATTTTTGGTGTTCTTTCATGGACAGGTAAATCTGACTGCACTGGAATTTGGAATGTAACACTAGAAGCAGTACTCCTTAAACTTCAAGGCTTCTTCCTTTTAGCACAGAGCCTCTATAAATCTATTATATGTATCTTAAAACTTTCCCTTCATCATTGATTGTTGTTAACAACGGTCCTTTAGTATATAGTATATATTAGTATAAAATTTTCAGGTAGTGTCTTGTGCCAGTTTGCAATTATCTCCTTGTTCCATACTCACGGAGATCGGTGACTTACATATTGGATCAGTTTCACTTGCCTTTTCCTAAATCACCTTTAAGCAGTTGTTGCAATTACCACGAACACTTAAATATATTTCAGCTTGAAGGTGTCAGTGTCTCTCCTGTGAAATAAAAACAATTAAATTAAACAAAATGAAGCAACAAATTTGAATAAGAATTTAAGATACAACAAATTCATGTATTCACCATATGCTTCCTTTTCTTCTTGGAACAAGCGCTTTGGAAACAACAGAAAATGTGTATTTAAAGAGAGGCCTGAAAGAGCGGAAATTGCTAGTGTGGAAGGAATCTCACTCAGTTATTCTAATAAGAATGGATTTGCAAATGGAAATTGCTTATGCCTCACCATCAAACTTCTGAATGACCAGGGAAGTGAAACAGTGTGGTGTTTCAAGTTTTGTTGATCTGAGCTCTAATTGAGAAATGTAAGCTTCTCAAAAGTGATGTACTCCAGTTGCATGTTTGAAACTTTTCTGCAGTGCAGAGGTGTAATATTTTGTGTTCCTGTAAATTTATACGGAGTCATTTGTTTCATGTTTGAATGTTACTATCTGTAAATGCAAACTTGTTTGGACCAGCTTCATCTGCTTTATAATAAGGATGGTTTTATTTTGAAGGATGTCAGAAGGTGGCTAAAACCGACATTTTTATAAAGGCCTTTCTGTTCCAGTGTGAGGAAAATGGTTTAAAATAGGTGGAAGTGGTCCAATTCATAAAAAACCCCTAAGTCTAATACCTCATTACTTTCCGTTGTAGCATGCATCACAAATCTCCTAGATGCTACTTGGAATATTTTTTGAATGATTTTTCATCTTGGAGACGAGATCTGTCCTTTCAGTGTACATGCACCTGCAGTGCAAAGTGTTGAATGCTTGCATTCTTAAAGGTAGCTTTAATTTTGTGAGGTAAACAGTAATTCTAAAATCACAGTTTTTCTCTCAAGATTTAACTAAGGAACAGTGCAAGATAAATAAAAAGTATTAAACTCTTGATTTGTAATAGCCTGGGAAAAGAAACTCCTGTTGGAGCAGGTCAAGAAGAGTGCCATGGAGATGATTTAGAGGGACGGAACACCTCTCCTATGAGGAAAAGCTCGGAGTTGGGGTTCTTCAGCCTGAATGGGAGAAGGCTCTGGGAAGACATTAGAGCACCCTTTCAATACTGAAAGGAGGTTACAGGAAAGCTGGATGGACTTTTCAAAAGGCTATTTAGTGATGGGCCAAGGGGTGATGGCTTTAAAGTAAAAGAGGGTTGATTCAGATCACGAAGAGTTTCTTTACTGTGAGGGTGGTGAGACACTGGAACAGGCACTCCAGAGAAATTAGGGATGCCCCATCCCTGGCAATGTTCAAGGGCAGGTTGGCTGGGGCTTTGAGCAACCTGGTCCAGTGGAAGGTGTCCCTGCCTGTGGCAGGGGGTTTGGAACTAGTTGATCTTGAAGGTCCCTTCCAACCCAAACCATTCTGTGATTCTATGCAAGAACTTGTCCTGGGTTAACCAGTGACACTCAGACAGAAGTGATAACCAAACAGAACGTTAACTGGTACTTGTAACAGCTGGTGATGCAAGGTTTTTGCATTTCAGTGGCTCTTGGTGGTGGCTAAAGAGGTGATGGGGTAGGAACACTGGGGTTTTCACCTGGGCCTGCAGCATGACAGTGTAGAGGAGTAACTGCAGGTACTCATTCTGTACAAGAAAACAGGATGAGAGTGCTTTTCCTTGCCTGTGCACTTAACCTCACACCTGCAAAAGATTGTGTAGGGAAGATACTGTTCTACTTACTGTATGTCATTAGAAGTTGAATATGTCTGTGGGGGCACTAAGTACATACAAAATGTGCTACTGCTCTGCCTTCTTGGAGATTTTTGCTCAATACACTGGACTATGGTCTTCATCATGTATCTGAAAGAGTGTAAGCTGCGCAACAGCTGTAGTGTTATGGATTGTTAGCTTGATTGATTTTCCTACTTCAAAGTAATGCTGTAGAAATTTCACATTCAATGTGGTTCATCTGTGCTTTAAGAAAAAGTAATGTTGTGGGCTTGCAATAGGGTGAGCAGAGCCATGTATGAAGCAAGTGTCAAGGCTTTCAAGGCTCGATGTCAGAGAAGAAACTCTAGACGCAGTACATGCATATAGGCATGAAACAAATGAAAAGAAAAAACTTCAAGTGAACAGGATGAGGTTTGGTAAGTTTGGAAGACCTTCCATAGTTTCTGGCTGTGTTTTTGAATGACTTTCAAATTTTGTTTGTTTTGGTGGTACACTTTTGAGTCCTGTAAAACCACAGCAAAGAGCAATTTATTGCATTCTTTGCCCTCGGAAGTCTCTACTTTGAGGGTGATAACCTGCCTGTTATGATCAAGAGACGTGTCTGTTGAGTACAGCCCAAGCATTCTACAGCAACACTTGAAGCTGTGAAGGAAGGTGCTACATCATAGCATATGGTTCAGCATACAAACTATGTGTTGTTTTCTTTGCCAGTGATGTTTGAAGGTAACATTTTATCTTACAGGAATTTTGGTTTTCTGGATGCTTAATGCTAAAACTGAGAAAAGTGCTGTTGAGTGATGCAGTTGAGGTGCTAAACTTCATTGTGTGATAGGAGTTGTAAGGCACAGGGAATAGCTGTTCCACAGGACACTAAGCTGAAAACTAGTTTTTGAAATGTGCAAAAAGAACCGATCTTTTAATTTTTTTATTTTAATAAAGTGAAAGCACATACTCGAGTTAGGGATTTGATTTTTTTTTTAAGACTTCATTCTGAACATCTTTCCTCTGAGCTGCTTCTATTGTTTAACCTGTGTAGGTTGAAATATCTGTGTAGTGACAAAAAACGTGGTACTAAGTGTATGATCAGCAATGGAAAAAGAACGCCTACATTTCATGAGTCCTGAAACCTCTCTTTCAGCTGATACAGTGGTACAAATATTGTGTTTTCTGTAACAGGCAGCAACCCAGGTATTATTATTATTAAAGACCTCTTTCAGCTTTTTTGTGGTTATGTGAAGTGTTGATCTGCTTTCACAGGAGAGATTGAAGGCTTGAAACATCCAGAGGAATTGTGCAGTTATTTTTCCATAGATTTTAGATATTGTTGCTCAAGGCATATACTAATAATTTAGGAAGTGTTTTCTCCTGTGTTGAGAGGAGAGAGAGAAAATAAGTGACTTAGTGCACTTCAAAATGCAGGTGAAGAAAACACTTTAAAGAAGTGTTGGTGTACATTGGGGCTGGATTGATTGTCTTCTTTTTTTTTCAACTTGAATGTGCAGTTATTCAGTCATTGTCTGTTTTGTTAGCCTATGGGTTATATTACCAGTATGTCATTGGTGTTACTTGTGCTCATGCAGCTGGGTTATGGGAAGAAATACTTTTAAATGTTTTGCCACAGCCTCTGACATGTATATGCAACAAGCAAAATCTGTGGGCTTCATGTGAGTGTTCTGTATCGGTTTTCAGGGTGTCTAAATGTTACCATTGGGCCTTGACCTTTTCTAGACAGCTTTGTTGATGTTTTACTTTATTTGTACTTTATTTTCATAGGGATAGATGATGGATACCTAAAGCTCTGGTACTCTCATTGTCACTTTAGTTGACTATTGACAGTAAACATTATTTGAAGGAATAATTCTGAATTTAAAGCTTTTTCTTTATCTACTTCATACTTCCTACCACTGTCCCACTCCCCAGTCTCCAGGACATTTCTCAATCTATTTTTTTGCTGTATTTCAGGGAATACCTTGGAAAACAGTTGCAGTCAGAACAACCTCAAACGGCCACCGCACGGAGCTAAATGTTTCCTTCAGTTCATGCTTACAACTACAGTATGTTTGTCTTAAAATTAATATAAAGGAAATACTGAAATCACATGTTCCCTCTCTGCTACTGGTGCATAAACATTCCAACTTTCCTCTGGTGTTGTTGGCTTAGTAAAAATTTGTTTGTTCAACTAGTTCTGATGCTTATGGCTATTAGCTTCTTGTTCTATTCTGAATGTATATGAAGAAATGTGACTAATATATTGCATTTGTTTTATGTATTTATTCTCATAATAAAGAATATTAATAAAGGATGTCCCTTCCATAATGGATATTATAATTACCCTAGAAAATTTGTTCTCTTCTTTTTGTGGGTTGTTAGTGTTGTCACTTTCCAAGGAAAGCAAATAGTCCTTATGTGTCTCCAGACGAATCAATAAGCCTTTGACTTGGTGCACTTGTAGAAAGTGCAATAGCCTGAGAAATGGTGATGAGGGGTACTAAAATACATACCAAGTCTTAAAACAGTTTTAAAGTTGTACATAAGAGCAAATGTATAGGTGGGGCTTTTTTGAGTGTGGGGTACTTCTCTTGTTAGAGACTACATTAAAAAAATCTGGAAATGAAAAAGGTCCCTTCCAATGAACACTCAGTGAAACACTCAGTGAAAACTGGTAGACTCAAGACACTTAGTCCAGCCATATAACACCACTGTTAAGGCTGTAGATCAAAGAATCAAGTTGAGGGTTTTTTTAATAACAAATTTGACTATCAGTATTTTACGTGTTTTTTAATTTCTGACAGTATAAAATATGTAAGCATCAATAAATCTAAGATGATCTTGGATTGGCATGTGAAAACAGTTTTGTTGCATAGGTAGAAGCCTGGCTCCAGGCACTTGCAGCACTATGTAGTTAATACTCTTGCGATTCATTTTTAGAATTTAAAAAAAGAAAAAAGGAGCAAACATAATCTTGTTGCTAGTCTTGTGTGGTGCAAATCTCTGGGGAAGCTTAGGGTGCTTTGTCATCAAGTGAAAAGGCAAATTGGGAGAACATTTTTTTCATCATACGTAATTAAAATTTGACCACTGTTGCAGTGGAGAGAGAGGGCAGTTAGGGGATTACAGTTTGCTGATTTCTTGGCGTGCTTAATTAAAATTGGATTGTGTAGCTTAATGATTGTTGGTTACTTCTCCATATAGGAGGCAAAGGCTTTGATATTGCAGTCAGTATCATGAGGATAGATGCTGAAGCCTGAAAAGAAATAACCCTCACTCAGACTAGTCAGTTTACATGAGTGGATCTTAGTGCTACATATTCCCACAGTGAGGGGGGGATACTGGTGGTGTGGGAAGCTGTTGGCAGAACAAGGGTGCACCTACACTGCCATTTTTATCTTGAGTCAGTTGAATGCTTTTGAAATGAGTCTGTGAGTCTGCCCTGCATTTCACACTTCAGTTTGCATCACATGATGGTGTCGGTACGTGAATGGGGTTCTTTCAATAAAGCTAAAGCTCAGGGCATGCATCCTGTGTGCCTTGGCTACTTGGCAAGTGTTCAGTCCACTGGAGCAGGTAAGACTGTTTGAAATGTGGCCTTTTGAAATGTACACAGAGTGAAAGCTGGATTCTTAATGCTAAGTGCCTTGCTCTACAAGTCAGATTCTTGTGTCACACCTTGTTGATGTAAGGAGAGCCCAGGACTTATCTTGCAAATGCTATAAAGGATTTGTTCTATGGTTACACCTGTACTGTTGGGCCCAAGAACCATGGTGCGGCATTAACGGGGAAGGAATATATACCCCCACATTCAAAACTGGGTGTGTTGTTTACTTTTCTGAAGGGAACACTGAAACACTGCTTGGTAAGGAGATTTAGGGTTGAATTGCATGAGTAAACATGATGAATGCTACCAATAGCAACCCCTTGAATTTCTGGAGGAGCTAGAAATAACCAAGCTAATCATAATATGAAACAAAATTGCTTACAAGGGTTGTTCTGAAACATTATGTTTCAGTATTATGAGTATTATGTTCATCTATTGTACAAAGAAATTCTCCTCTCTTGCTTTTCTGGTATTACTCTGTGCATAGTTTAACTCTTCATTATGTGGTCAGTTTCTAAGCTGTGTGATACCTGGCGTTCTCCAGCATTTAGTTACCACCTTCTGTCTCCAACAGATTTTTAATTAAAGAAATAGTTCTGATGTTTCGCTTATATCCCTGTGCAGTATTGATGCTCTGTTGGAACCTGAAAGCCCTGAAATTTCCAGCCCCCCATGGTGACAAGGGGGCTCAAGGGTTATGGTCTGAGTGCACTGATGCCAACAATTGTACCTTAGGAAGCCTGGAAACCTGTGGGGGAGGCCTTTTCTGTGCAGCCAGTAATTTGGACTGAAGTTACCAGAGCTGAGGTTTCTGCAGGAATCAGAGTGCTCACTGTGTCCTAGAGGTCCTGGGGAATTTTGGCATAACAGGGAGTTGCAGAGTAGGTTCTTCATCTCCCATCCTATGGCAGGCCTAGACCTGTAGGCACTGGAAGGCTTTGAATCCACAGTCCCAAGAGAGAAAATAGGGCAGAGCTGTCCTGGAGCTTTTTAAGCTTTGGAATCAGGAAAGTCAACCAAAAGTTTTTGTTGAATTTTAACTAATTCACAAAACTTTCTACTGCATCTGTTTTGTGTCTGACAAGTTAAACTTAGTGTTAGCTTTTGCTACTGAGCACTGTTTTTACTACTCACCTGTTTGCATTAGCGCGCTTAACTCGCTCAGCCGCATTCTCCCAAAATCTGGCATGGTGCAGGCAGGCAGACGCCATGGTAGCAGATTGATTGCTTCAGGGCTGTGTGATGACAGTGTGGGCAGAGCTTAGGAATGAGAAATGTGTGCCAGCAGCTTCTTTGCTTCCCTTGGTGACATGAAGATTCAGAGATCAGCTGCCATGGACCAGATGACTAACTTGCTTCTGAAGTGAGGAGATCCTCCAAATTAGGGTAATCAGTCTTCTCTTTGTGCAATTCACCATTTTCCTAAATTTTGATTTTATTCTTACATTTCATCCAACAATAAATTGAGTTAGATTTTCCTATAATGAAAGTAACAGTCTGAAATCTTTATAAGCTGACTTTTAAGTTTTGCATTTGAGATTTCTTCTGCTTTTCTGCTTAAATAATTGTCTTTAAACTTTGGGTTTGATCTGAAATCTAAATGATAAATAAATTTGAGTAAGTTTTTGAGATGCAGCAACTGTGAAAAGAATGTAACCTGTAACCTTTCTGTGTAAGAGGAATGGAGGGGATGCATGATGAAGAACAGTACTGGCACCTAGAACTAAGGCAGGAAAATGCTTTTAATCATATGCGTAGTGAATGTTTATTATTCCCACAAGTCATTTGAGATCTTGAAGCCTGCAGTCAGATGAAGAGGAGGCCAGATTTTGCTCTTGGCCACCATGAGCTACTTTTCTGGAAACAAACCAGGGCTGAGCAGGAGAACAGCTGCCCAGGCCCTGGATGTACCACGCTACATCAGACCTCTCTTCAGTATCTCATCTGAGTTTCAAAAATGTCTTTGTGCACCTGCATGAACAAGTGAGAACAGTCAACAGTTTCTAATGCTCAGCGCTGCTGGGGCGGTATTTTTTTCACAAATGGGACATGCTGGTTTTAGCCCAGTGAGTGACAAGGGAGTCAGACAGAATTTGGTTGACTCATCTCTATCCAAAAGCTTTTGCTTTTCCCTTTGGCAGCATCTGCAGAATAGTTGGGAGTTGTCTTTTTAGAGCCACGTGTTGTCAAACCTAAGAACAGGGGTCATGTTCTCATGAGGATCAGGTAGGTTATTAATTGTATTTGCTTCCCCTTAGACTCCAGTATGATTATTAAAAAAATCTGAACTGCTGTTCAAATTTTCAAATGGCCAAGGGTATTATCATTCAAATACCAGAGAAAGCAGGAACCTGTTTTGGAAATGTTAGGTGCAGCATTTATGGTGTTACCTTGGAACTCTTCTTACCTCAGGATGTGCATATTTTGTTGCTACAACAGATTCTGAGATGCATTAGACATCAATGAACACAAATCATGTGCTAAAAAGTGTCAATATCCTTTGTTTAAGAATATTTTTCATGACCTGCCTCTTAGCTTTACCACTGCTTGTAAGCTAAACTACTGTGTAGTAAGGAGTCCAATAATAATAATAATAACAAAATTGAATAATGACTCATTTTTATGCAGAGTGTTTTCTTTCTGTTTTTTGATTGTATCCAAGAACATTTCTGTGCTGTGGAAATGTAATTTTTCTTGGAGGCAAAAAGTGAAGAGGGAAAAAAAACCCCTCTTCATGTAAAAGTGAGCAGAAAGGCTATATATATATATATATGTATATATATATTTTTTAACCTGATAATTACAGATTTTCCCGGAAACGCACAGTTTGAACCTCTGCGTGAAAACTGAATCTGCAGAAGGGAAAAATTAAGTTTTTTCAAGAGTCAACTTTGGTGCCCTTATGTGCACATTTATAATATAATTTCTTCAAGGCTCTTCAGTTTACCGTGTCTGGATTCTGTGTAAAGACAAACTGTCAAGTTGAAAATATAAATAACTTTTTCAGTGTCATTGTTAACTATTTTAAAAAGGCTGCACACATCCAGCTCTGCCAAAAAATAGGCAAAGAAATTGGATAGCTGATTGTGGCAATGACAGTTAAAACCTATTGATTTGAAAATCACAGAACTGCTACAATATCAGATTATTTTGTAGCAAGAAAACATGATAAATTGTGGACTTAAAGGTCATCTTTCTCTAGGCAATTTCCATGGTCAGGAAGTGTTCAAAACAAGCCTATTCTGTCAGGTTTAGTTGGCTAAAATAAAGCTTTGGATTATGAGTCTGCCGCTGTGGGAATCATGGCAGCACTTTTTTTTTTTTTTCCCCCCCAGAAGATCACAGGATGTCTCCATCTTTGAGACTTGCAAAGATTACAATGCATTTACAAAGAATCACTTTTTATCTGGCTTTCTCCAGCTGGTGCACTTGAACAGAGCTCGTTCTTTCCTATCCAAGTGTATGGGCATGAGACCAGTGGTGAAATACGAAAATCCATTTGGGATGTCTTCAGTTGGTGAAGTTCTTTTACCGGACGTACATAAATTGTACCTTCTGTTGTGTTTCTGAACGTCACATCTCTCTTAGTGTTTTAGTTCTTAGGGGTTGTCTAGTTCTTTCTGTATTATATCCTAATTTATCTTAGAATTGGTAAAATTTCACAATTTAAATACATTGTCTTCCAATGTTAAGCAGATGATGGATAAGACCTAGAATAAGGGAAATGTTTCAGAAATAAATAGTTTTCCCTGGTAAGAAAAGGCTATTTATGCCTCTTCTGTCTTGTTGTATTTTACCTATTTTTCTTATACATTCTGATTCAAATTCTGTCAATACTATTTCTAAAGAGAGTTGAGATTTTTATCCTTTTGCCCTTAATCTGGCAAGTCTATTTTTTTTTCATGTTTTTCTCTGCAGCAATGGGGATGCAAACACTTATCTCTTGCTGGCTGTGAGACTACAGCTTAAATTTTTTCTGTATGCAGAAATGGAAAATCACAACTTTGGTTAAAGAAGCCAATTCATACTATGGAGTTGTCCTAGATCACCAGACACAATAAATATAATATTTGAAATCAACAGATTTTTAAAAGGTTCCTCTTCACCTACCTCAAGACAACTTGAGGAACAGATGTTGAAAAATGATGGTTGTGAAGAGCGTATTTTTGAAGACCCATTTCATGCAGTGCTTGTAATAGATGTATTTTGCATTTGCTGTGGTCATATCTCACAAGACCCTGGCTCTGCAGTATCAGCAACATGATACTTAATCTGTGTGCCCTGAACTCAGTAGCCTGAGAGAATTAGATAATATATTATCAATTTAAAATAAAATTCTGAAAGAAATAATAACAAAGGTAATAAAAAGGTAACTTTTTTCTCATGATTTTTCTGTTTACCATAAATCAATAACAGGGAAGTGTAAACCACTTTTTGAGAAACACTGAAAGCAACTCCATTGCAGCCTGTGTAGGTGATGCTAGTAACTTGTGTAAAAGCAAGTTAAATCTTAGTCTTTGTCAAAGTAAACTGCTCTGTGCCATCTACCCCTCTGGCTGCTCAGTGTCTCAAGTCATGTTCAATTTGAAATGTCCATGGTGCAACATCTCTAGAGCTGTTTGCTTCTCCCTTATCCCCAACTGGGGATGTTTGTCAGGTAAATGGATGCCAAAAGAGATCAGCAAGGGGAGGATCTCCAGCTGCCCTTCAGCTGTCAACAGTTGGTGTGGCTTTGCAAGACTTGTAAAATAATTGATACTGTTGGCTTGTTTTCCACTCTATAGACAGCCAGCTACTACCTTCCTTACCTTAGGAAAATCCAACAAACCCAACCCCTTGAGGATGCGTGCTGAGGCTTCGGTGTAGCGCACATTGTGATGGACTGAAGTGTCGGTAATGTCTTAAAAATTGTCAAAATCATAGGAAGACTTTTTGTTAAACTGCAAAGAAGCAACTGTCTGTCTGCGACCACTGAGGTGCGTGTCCCCCTTCACCCCCATGCCTCCTGACTGGAATTTGGACTGAGGACTTGAGATAAGACTGTTGTCTAATCATCTCAGGTCTGAGGAAAAGTAAACCACGAGAGGACTGCACGTGATCAAAGTGAGGCAACAAATACAGAGACTGTCTCAGGAGACTGCAAAGCTTCCTCCCCTATCCCCAGGGGAGGTGCCTGGCATCTCCTGAACATATATTAATCCACTGGACTCTATGATTTTGTGGGACCCTCACTGCCAAGAAGACCAGAAGAACCAGACAAATGGGATGCTGCCAAGATACACGGAGTGGTGATACATTTTGTGTTTTAATTTCTCTCTGTCACTTTCTTTCTTTCCCCCCTCCTTTTCCCTAATTCTTTCTCTCTCTCTTTCTCTTTCTCACGTTTACCATTAAATAAAACCCATACTGTTGACTTTGGCATCTGGTCTCATTTGTACCTCAATTCGGGCAGAGGCATTTCTAATAATTTTAATAACAAGATCATAACACACATGTAGCCATTTCACTTTCCTCCTGAATGTGGCTAGGTTAGCTGTCTAGTTCAGTGCTGTGTCTGGACACAAGTGCTGACTCCTAGGGCAGTGAGGAACTGCTTTCCATTCCCACTTAACCTTCTGGCTTTCTGGGAGCCTGACAAAGCAGCAGAAGGGGTTGCATGACTTGTGCTGAATGTATTCCATTGCTGCCAATTTGTTTCCTTTTGTAAGCAGACCTACAGCTTCCTTTTTCTCTTTCCAACATGACTGCAGGCAAACCTGCTCCCTCTGAGGCATAAACACCACATAAGCCAAGAGAGATAATACTTCCTCCTGATGAAGTTATGGGTAAAGAGCTTCATGCAGCTTTTCCAGGGGTGAGAGTTGTTTGTATTTCCTTTAAAGCTACTTTTTTTAATCTTGGTTATATTTTCTTTCCTATTATGTGAAGCTGTTAGAAATTGCAGATAAAACTTGTCATTTTATGAAGTGGTAGACAAGGTATTTCCTACTAAAGTGCCTGGAGAGTGAGTGAAATAGTCAGACCTGATCAAATGGTGTTTCTGAGACTTACTCAAAGGGCTCATAATAGTATTGTGGCTCTCTACCTTTAGCCTGACATGTGTGCCATGCCCTAGAGGTTGTCATTCACCAAATGAGGGAAGGTTGGGTTGTGCAAGTAAATATACCTGGCAGCAAAGAATCTGTGCATCTAAAGGATTCTGCTGTGTTTCTGTAGGCTGGCTGGGGAATTACAGCAGGGAGACACAGTCTGAAGGGTCCAGGTCCATATGAATGGGGTGGTTTGAGCACTGGGAGGGGATACTGGGGGGAGGTGGACAGCTGCCTCTAGCTTCTACCTGGATTCCTGTTTTGGTAAGTTCGCCTTTCCTAAGCTCCAATGTCCTGGTATTGGCCTTTGACAAGTTAAACTGATACCTTATATACATGAAGAAGTATGTAGTGGTTTGCTTTCACAGGGGCTCCTCAATGATGATCAAAGGATAAACCATTAATGGTTTTGTTGACTTTCCTGAGCTTTAAGAAACTCTGCTGCCATATCAGGTAGTAACTCATCTGTCTACATAAAGTACCTTTTGTGTTTTGAATACAAAAATTGCCATGAAAGATCTTTACAATGGGGTCTGCATAAAGCTTGTTTGGGAATTTGCTTATAGTAAATATTAATTTAGCAGAAATGCCTGCCCTTCTCCTAGCATTTTTGAAAATGAGTGGCTGGTGAGTGCTAAGGGGTGACCAAAGTAGAGGACAATGCTTTTTCTCAGCACAACTTTGCAGTGAAGGAGTTAAAAATAAAGATTGCAACATTATCAGGAGCTCCTGTGTAACAAAAATGACTTAGTGATGCTGCTTACTTAAACTGATGCTTGGGAATGCTGTTTAATCATCACTGTTGCAGCCCGGGATTTGTAATAAGAGGCTAAACAAAAGAAATCTGTGTGTGCCATTTCAGTTTGTTATGAAAATAGTTTGGTTTATGCAGTGCAAAATGACCAGGCTGCTGTGTAGCCTCCCTTCCAAGGTACGGCATCAGGAGGTAACTGATTTGTATTAAACAAGAAGGTTTTCATGAGAAGTGCCCAACTCTTTTAGCAGACATCGTGAGCAGTGCAGGGCATTGCTTGTGTTGTGGTTTAGGAATGGTACTCCCCAATTTAGTGTTCTCACTGAGGCTCTCCAAAACCACATTGCCACTTGCTTGCTCCCCCCCTCCCACTCCCACTCTCCTCTGTAGTGCCATGGGGAGGAGAATTGGAGGCACAAAAGGTAAAGATCACCGTTTGAGATAAGAACAGTTTACTGAAAGTAGCAATGAGATAAGAAAACAAACAGTAACAGCAACAGTGCTAATGACAGAGGGTACAAGAAAAGCAGCCTTACTGCTCACCATCAAAACCCCAACACAGACACTAGAGGACTGCTCCCTCCTTCTCAGAACCAGGGACACACCCCTTCCCTCTTCCACTATTACTCAACCTGAAGGAACTCCTTTTCCTCAGAGGAGACTCCCTTCCCCTTGCCCCCAGCAATGATGTGAGATGGTATAGAATAATCTCTGTGTCCTGGCTATACCCGCTCCTGGGTACTGCAGAAATTAACCCTGTCCTTTCCAGACCCATGCCAGGTTGGTAACCCCATGCTCCCCAGACTGCTGTGGCAGCTTGAGTAGGGCATCAGTGAGGGACTTGCTCTGTTCAGCTGCTCTGGTGCATTGCCCTAGCATAAAAGTGATTGATGTTACCCCTTTTAAAGGCTAATTCAGCGATTTGGTTTCTCTGGGCAGATCCTTGCAGAGACGTCTCCTGAACCTGAGGATTCAGGCTAGTGCAAGTGTTGGCACACGAGGTGACGATGTATCAGGGAATGGAGGAGGTTTACACTGGTAAATGGGAGGATTCTGAAGCAAAGTCACTCTCCTGTTTCCCCATTAAATGTTCCTAGGGCTTAACCGTTATCCCTGAAGGACTGTGAATCCTTGAATTTGTGGAAGCAGAGCATTGTCTCATGATTATAAGAAAGGTTCCTGAAAGATCGGCAGAGGCCTGGCTTGTTCATTCTAGGTTCCCATTCTCAGAGACTGCAATATTACCTGTCTTTGTCTCAGTGCCAGTTCTTTCTCCAACTCTTCCTGTTGGGAGTTTGGACTAGAAACCCACTCCTCTGGTGGCTTTAAGCCTTCCTGCTTCCAGCTCCACTGAAGCTATGATAAGGATCACAGAATCACAGAACGGTGGGGGTTAGAAGGGACCTCTGAAGACCACTTTAGCCTCCTGCTAAAGCAGGTTTATCTACAGCAGGTGACATGGGAATGCATCCAAGTGGGTTTTGAATATCTCCACAATCTCTCTGGGCAGCCTGTTACAGTGCTCTGTCACACTCCAAGTAAGGAAGTTTTTCCTCATATTGAGGTGAAACTTTCGGCATTTGAGTTTGTGCGCACTGCCCCTGGACCTGGGTATTATAACTTATTCTTGTGCTGGTATTTTCCTACAGCTGCTGAACCTTTAGTGATAGCAACTCTCTCTCAGACACCTCCCAAAGAATTGTACAGAGAAATCACTTAGAAACATTGTTATCTCTGTTTCTAACGGGTTCTGATAGTATAACAAATTCTTCTTCCTTGAGTCAGAATGCAAAAATTAAGAGCATGACAGATGTGATGTATTAGAGGGGTCAGAAAGTCCTGACATGAACCTCACATCTGTGTTAGAAAGAACCTGCTGGCTTGACTTGTTTTTCACGCAGAATGAGCCACCCCATGATACAAGAATAGACTTGAGTGCTGTTACCTGAATTTGGTTTTTCTCTTGCACCCAAGAAACTCTGTGGTCAAATATGTCGACCTTCGCTTCCCTCTTAACCATCCTGAGCCACTCAGGTATTGTTTACTACTGCATTATTCAATTTCCATAGTAATGTTCTTTTGAATATAATAGGGAAAGTCACTTCTGTTGTCTCAAAAGTACTTTTCCCCAAAGCTGTTTTCCTTCTTTTATTAGTTTCTTTTTGATCTAAGTGCAATGATGTTCTGTTGACATCACACAGGTATTCTTCTTTCACCAGTGCTTTCGGAGTGTCCTCATAATTTATTTGGTGCGTAGCAAGATCAAGATATGATGGGAAGATGTGTAGCATAAGTAGGTGTTCAGAGATAATTCTGTGCTAATTTATTAATCTGGTGGCCCTTGACAGCAGTGCCACTGCCTTTCCTATGCCGACCCATTTCACATCAGTATGAAAACGGTACAACAGGACCTGAGATCTACTCGTCCTCCCTCATTTTTGTCAATGTAACCTAATTCTTGACTGCTGTGAATGACCTCATCTGTGTTCCTGATGAATATAACTAGTATAATTCTGTAAAAGCTTGTAAGGCTTTGGTAGACTATTGAATGTAAGGGTAGAATTTTTTTGGTTTTTAAATATGTGTGTATGTGTGTGTGTGTGTGTTCCTGACTTTGTAAGCGGAGAGGATGAAGCTTTCCTGCTTTCTCTAGTTTTGGAGCTAGGAAGAGGTTAGCTCCCACTTCTGCTTGCTGGAATTAGAAGTCTTTTAACACTTATCCTGAAATGCAGGACTGTTTTTGCATGTGTGTAGATACATAACAAGCTCTAATTAAGAGGATTTGCAGTTTTCTTCCTGAGCTGAATTGCTCTGAGGTGTTTCCAAAGTTGAACAGGGTTGTTAATGCAGCATGATTTTATTTATTTTTTTTTTATTTTTACAAAACTTACTTAGGTGATGAGATGTTAGTGATTTGTTTACCTTAAATAAATTGCTTAAGTATAATAGTATTAGTAACTACTCTGAGTGTGACACCATCTCTCCCTTACAGTTACCTTAAAAGGAGATAATTATTAGCTGTTGAATAATTTAGCTTCTGTGATAACATATTTAAGAAGGAGAAAAAAAGGTTTTGTGCAGATTAAAATTGCAGCCAGAGAAGAGCAGAGTGAGAACATGTCAACAAGTCTGCAGACACTGAGGTTAGTGGAGAAGGAGGGGGAGGAAGTTCTCCAGGAGCTGGAGCTGAGGTTCCCCTGAAAAGTGTGGTTCAGCCCATGGTGGAGCAGCTGTGTCCCTGCAGTCCATGGAGGACCATGGGGTTGCAGAGATCCACCTGCAGCCCATGGAGGAGACCCACACCAGAGCAGGTGGATGCCTGAAGGAGGCTGTGACCCCGTGGGAGGCCCATGCTGGAGCAGGGTCCTGGCAGGGACCTGCTGACCTGTGGGGAGAGGAGCCCACACTGGAGCAAGTCTTTCTGGTAAGACTTGTGGTCCTGTGAGGGACCCACACTGGAGCAGCTTGTTCCTGAAGGACTGCACCCCATGGAAAAGCGACCCACGTGGCAGCAGTTTATGAAGAACTGTTGCCCGTGGGATGGACTCAAAGCTGGAGAAGTTCATGAAGGACTGCCTCCCGTGGGAGGGACCCCATGGGAAGCAGGGGGAGGACTTCTCTCTGAGCAGAAGCAATCTGTGATGAACTGACCATAACCCCCATGTGTCACTGTAGGGGGAGAGGTAGATCTCAGGAAGGAAGGAGGGGTGGAAGATGGTGTTTTTAAGATTTATTTTAATTCTCATTCTCCTGCTCTGATTCTGTTAGTAATAAATTTAATTGATATCCCCATTTGGAGCCTGTTTTGCCTGGGATGGTGATCAGTAAGTAATCTCTCCCTGTCCTTATCTCAACTCATGAACCCTTTGCTATATTTTCTCTGCCCTGTCCAGTTGCAGAGGGGAGTGAGAGAGTGGTTTTAGTGGGTAACTGCTGTCCAGCCAGGGTCAACTCATTACAGATGCAAATCTGAGGCTCTTCCAAGAGAGTAAAGTGGGGGCTGGAGAGTCCCCAGTCTGACGTCAGTATCTTTGGGTGATTGTAGTTTTTATCCAGCTCCAAGTGGACTGTAGAGCTGATTCTGGAAACTGATTTTCTCTTCATGAATTACTGTCTACCTTAAATAGGAAGTTAAATATTGGGGCAGAGATTGGGATGAAGTAGGCTGAGCACTTATTATAAACACGGAAGACAGATGTTATATCCGAATCAGTGAATCAGCTGCACAAAATGAATCTGCTTCAGGAAAGCAAATGGAGACACTTGTCAAGAACACTAGGCTAGTGGTCACAGCACCCATCTGGAGACAGATACCTGGTTTAAAATTGGTAGTTCAAATAAGACAGATGAGGTGAGTATTCACAACCTGAATGAGTAGTCAAACCATTATTTTGAGGTTTGCAGATTTTTCTATGTAGACTTAAGTTCATAAATAGCTTAAATGCTTTTCAGACTTAACAGGAAGTCTCCATAAGTGGAATGGAAATTAAATCCAGCCAGGCAAATTTGATTTCTTCTTATATGGCAATATAAATTAATCCACTTAACACCTGGATTGGAGATGGCTCTTATGAACACAGAAGAGCTGATATAATATTATCATGATTCTTAATGTAGCAGTTTATTGTTTCTCTCTGAAATTCATTGTAAAATTTCATCCACTTGGATAAAAGCAGTATTGAGTGGTTAACTACAGAATTTATTGGATTTATTGAGATGAAGTTTGCTTGTAAAATGCCTATGAGCAGGTTGCAATTCCATCAGGGTTATTTGTTCTTTAATTTATTTGACATAATTTTCTGTTTAGAATTGGGTTTTGTTCTATTTGTTATTGTTGGCAGCAGTTATGTGATTAAGTGAGGCCATTGGTTTGAGCTAGATGAGCTGCTGTAATTATGTAAGTCACAAGCTATCACTTCATATACCTTGACAGGAGGAAAACAGCTTTGTTATTAGGAGAAAAAGAGTAGAGCTTGGGAAGCAACATTAAATGAAGAGGATCAGGAGACTTTTATTGACCTAAGCATTGTCTAAAATGTCAATCCCAAACACAATAACCTATTTTTATATCTGTTCTGAGTTCAGATGTGAAATGAAATCTTCTTTTGCAAATTACTTATGTTAGAGCAGTTTCTCCCTGCCCCGATGGGGACTGTTGCCCTTTTTGCCAGGCATTGTGCACATTAACAGCATCTCGCTTGTTTGCCTGGAATAGGGCCCATCATCCCATATGTGCTGTATTAGCTGCAGAGCCTTGGTGGTTTAAAAGTTTAGCACTATTATTTATAATTAGAACTTGAGCATGTGCAGCGGGTTGTTTTCTTGTTCTGGGAAGCAGCCATAAAAAAAATTGTGATCACATTCAAGACAGTCGTTTACTACTCTTTCCTTAGGTGTGTAGAGTACAGCATAGGATGAATTGACAGTGGTCATGGACAGTGACAAATATTATTTTGTCTGTTAGTTTGGTGGAGAGACAGACCTCACCATCAGAAGGGGAAAAGACCGGTTCTATTAATTTTTGGTTACTACACACTTTTCCCTGTGAATACCTACCTGGCTCTTTGTGGAAAGAGTCGTCAGCTCTGCCATTGTGGTTACAAGACAACAGAATCCATAATGTTCCAAAGTAAGATACGCTGGTATCCCCAGAAATGTCAAGGCAGTGAAAAGAATTCAAAAAAAGTTTATTTAGAAATCCAGAACACAAAAAACCCCACAGTGTGGTTTGCACACAGGGCCTCAGGGAGGAAAAAGGCGAGTTCCTGCCTTTTAGGGCCCCTTTTATCCTCTCTGTTTCTCCCATGCCTTCCAAAGGCCTCTGTGTATGTCTGTTAGGGCTAGCTCTCTCCTCGCATACCAGAGAGGCTGAGAACTTCTCTTGCTATGCTGGAAGGGGAGAAGAAAGCATTGAAACTGCCTGTGAGAAAGTTACTATTTAGACAGAAGGGCTTCCTAGCAAAAACCGAGTCCCTGAGTTTCTGTTACAAATTCTTCTGAGATTGTATCTATCCCTACAATGTGAAAGAAATCCTTAATGTGCTGTCTTGCAATCTGCAAAGTGTTTCACTCTTTAAGTTACAAAACAGCAGCTTCCACTTTATACTGTGGTATTTGACTGAATGTGATTCTAGTCCTAACAGATGGACTTGGATGCTCAGCTCCTGAGTTTTGCTGTGAACGTTCATGAGTGGAGCAAAGCCAACAGAGGGAAACATAGAATGGTTTGGGTTGGAAAGGACCTCTAAGGATCATCTAGTTTAACCCCTCTGCCACGGGTGGTAGAGACACCTTCCCCTGGACCAGGTTACTCAAAGCTCCATGAACACTTCAAAGTATGGGGCATCCACAGCTTCTCTGGGAAACATCACACTCAGGTGCCACACTATCCAATACATCCTCATTTAAGCACCACTTTCTTCCCACCCTTTGTATAGTACACAGATATCATTCCCTTAGTATACAGAACACCCTTTTAAAATATGTGTAAAATGTCCACAAATGTTCACAAAATGTCATTAAAGTCTCCGTGGAGCCTTTGGCATTTTTGATTTCAGCATTTCTGTGATATTTTGTGACCTGAATTGTACAAATAGGGGAATAAGGGTTTTGCCAGTGTTCTGCAGGCTTTACCATGTCATGTTTATCCCATCCTTCTGGGGGATATTGTTGCATGATATGATATGATATGATATGATATGGTATGTGATTTGGAAAGGGAATAAGCTCTGTCTGCCCAAGGAAATGGGTGTCTGCAGCATCCTAAATCCTTATGTTCTCTGAAAGAGCTGTTGGAGCAGAGCTCCTGTTCAGCTGCAGAGAGATTAACATCTATGGAAATAGCAGGTGTTTTTCACTGGCTGAGGAATAACTATTTAAAACAAACCAGGTAATTGGCATGTTAGAGCTAAGGTCAAAAGGAGAATTGAATCCTCTACACAGGTCTTTAGTGGTGGCTTCATTTGCATCTGTACAATGAACTGGATAATCTGCTTGTTACTGGATGGTGTGATTTTTTTTTTGTTTGTTGGTTTGGGGTTTTTTTTTGTATTTTTGGTTTGGTTTGTTTTTTTTCCCCCTAAAGGCTGAAACCATATTCTCTCTGAATACGGTTTTCTGTTTTAGAAAGGAAAGTTCTGGTTCTTCAGTTTACTCATTTGCCTATTAAAACTAGATGCTTATCATAAAATAATTTGAAATTCCAAAGTTTCCTTTAACTCTTCACGGAATTACTTTTCCTTGTGCTCTATATGGTGGGGAGTCCAATGTTTAAGAACAGTATTTATTTCAAGTTATTGGGTTTCCAGTGCTTTTGAAACCAGTGATTTATGCCTTTTTCTTTTATCACTTGTTATTACAGATAAGCACTCTAAAGCTTAACCTTTGTTCTTTGAAAGTGGCATGAAGTAAGAAAAAAGGAGATAAATTATTTGTGAGAACAGCAATTGATTGTAATGTAAGAGATAATTTTCTTGCATTAAAATTTATGGGTTTTTTTTACCCTATGGAATTGGTAAAGTAAAATTAGTAACGAATAGCCAGCTTAAAGCATTTGGATCTCAAGGATACTCTGGGAATGCTAGATGGAAACTCTGAAACACTACCACTTTGTTACTCATTGTCAAGTACAGACAGAAAAGGCATGCTGACACATGTGTTTTACCTGGTCAGGTCTCAAGTATTCTGTTTGGTATTATGAGAGAATAAGAATAAAAAGTAATTTCTTTTTTCTTAATTTAATTCTGCTGAAGATATAGGAACAGTGATTAATGAGCTATCTGAGAATCTGGAAGAATAGGTTTATGCAAAGAAGTTAGTTTGTTTTGGTTTTTTTTGTTTCCTGTCAAAAGGTAGAAAAAAGGAGGGAAAAAAATGCCAAAGAATTCTTTAATAGAAAATTTAAACATATAGTCATCATATAAATTTTGAAAGATAATTTATGATCTAAATTTCAGAATGAAGTAAATTAGCATGTGAAGACCACTGTGGACTTCATGATAAAGAATCTTGTTATCTGTTATCATTATTTGGCAACAAAAATATTTTCTCTGTTTTGTGCAGTACTCTGCCTATTGATTTGTAGCTTATTTAGCACTAGAACAAATGTTATCACTTTACTATGTCTTAATTTCTGTCTTCAAACAGATCTTCAAAATGCAGTTCCCCAAAATAGGTCTCTAATGTTCCCTTACTATAGTTTATCTGCTTCAAAAACCTGAGAGAATATGTTCTTTAGTTTCTAACTATAACTGCTGTGTATGAAACGCTTGTGTGAGCCTGATATGTGTATATATATATATATAAAGAGAGAGAGAGAGTTAGATGCATTTTAGCGCTACACAAAAGACCATGGAGACTGAAGTGGACTGCAGTAAACAAGATATTATTGTTGGTAGAAAACCAATTAAATGAGACATTAATATAAAGACTGTAACAATGAAGGCATAGCAAAAATCCACGAGTACAGAAGAACTCCAAAAGGGGAGAGACAAGATACTCTAGGAAGCTGTAACCATTTTATATTGTTGTGGCAAAAATGTCTGGAAGATGCTCTATTTGCAGTATGAGCTCTTCCTGTGCAAGTGTGGGAAGCAGCGGCTGGCTGGTGGTGTGGCAGGGCTTTAGACCTTGAGCCATGGCCAAAGGTGAGCCTACTGGGAACATGTGGATATGGGCTTAATGCCTGAGCTGATGACTGAGGGTGCCAAAACCATTTCAGAGTACATCTCCACCTGCTTTTGCAACAGCCCTTCAAAGTGGAAAAGGAGGATTGTGGTACCTCTCCAGGAGGTGTGTGCATAGGACTGGTGTTAGGTGAATAATGTGCATGAGTTTGTAATGTATCATTTCCTGCTAAATCAGCTATTCATGTCATTTTTTACTTCTACACCTAACCCAGTGAATGCTGCAAGCTGTGCTTGTTACCTGTTTGTGTAGAGGGAGGCTGTGGCAAAGGAGTGCTGGGAGTGGATGAGTGTTTTCTCATAGCTGAAGTAGAGCAATTCCTGCTGCCAGGCAGCAGCACACAATTATAGCTGTGTACTGCCTGTGTCTGCCTGTTGCTGTGGGTCAGTGTCTCTGCGTGGATAAACCCTGGTTCCCTCAGAGTGTGTGTGGACACTGGCTTTTCTCTGCCTGGAGGCTGAACTCTAGGGTTCCCAGAGTACTGTGAGAAGCGGAAGCAGCAGGAATTGGTGTCACAGGTGGGATGACAATCCAAACCTGTGTTTCTTTCAAATGTGCTGGGGCACCATGCCTCATTTCCTTGCTTTACTTGGTCTCTAAATTGTGTGTAAAAGTGAGAATGAGAAGCATATCGTCTCTTTCATAAGCTCAGGTTAGAAGAAACTTACATGACATCCAAACAATAGTACTTCAAAGGAGAGGTTTAACAAATGCCTACTGGGCTGCTCTCCATGGATGTGGGAGGTAAGAGTTAGCATAATGAGACTTGTGGGCTTTTTAAAGGATGAAAGGTGTGTTTGTGGCTGAGCAACTGCCAATTATTTCAAAGATGAAAAGTGGGCATATTAGTAAAAATGAAATTAAATAAAAGACAACAGCGAAATTGAGATTTAAAGAGACTTTGGCTTTTTCTGTTTGATAGTGCATCGCTAGTGGGTTGTCCTTTGTAAGGTGATATAGGTACAGTAGCAACAGGATCATGATTCTTTTGCTTAATAAGGGGACAGCAAGCTAAGTGTCTTCAAGGCCTTTTTGTGGAGAACAGCACCAAAATTATGTGTCTGATGAATTGAACCTAAAAGGATAGGATTTTTTTTTTGCCAATTTAGTTACAGGTGGTTGGGAATAATTTAAAAACCCTATCCCTATGGCACTTAGAGCTGATAAGCATTATGTTAAACACATGTGGACAAAACCTCATGGATTGTAAGCCATCAGATTTAGATAATAGCTTTATAGATAAGCACTGTGCTGAGAGTGTCCGTCAGGGTGCAGTGAACAATGAGCTTGTGAAACTGAATCAGCGAATCTGCAATTTTTTCCAAAGAAGTTTTCTGACTGTTTGTCTTGAATGTGTTTTTAAAAAGAGAAAAAAATGTATCATCATTAAGATCTTTTCTTTGAGTCTGGTTTTTATGGGTATTTATGAAACTAGCTGTAATGGTCTGTTACTGGGACATCTGGCATGGAACAAAGCTGAAGTTAATAAAATGGTTTGTATGGGAAATCATCTGGTGGCATTACTGGATTGTACCTCTCCCTGTAATGGTTCTTTTGTCACGTAAAAATATGTATTGTATGCAACTTGGAGGAAGAATGTTGGTTATAAATATTTAGTTGGGTTATGGTGAAGAGGGTGCTCTGTTCTTAGAGCAACTCTGAGGAAAAAGCAGGTCCATTAGGAAGGCACCAGCCAATCTCACCATGTTCGTAGCAGACCAGAGGGTAAAATCAATCCTTGTGCAGAATATGGCTGACATATGGGTCTTGGCGGTATTGATAGCTATGGGAGAAAGAGAAGAACGATAAAATAGTTTGGCAGAAGTCCTTTGTTTTCCTGTCAGGACTCAAGAGGGAAATATGTACCTTCATGCTAGATAACAGGCTGAACACTTGAATCTCTTGGAAAGCTAAATCAATAAATATTTTTAACTCACTGCCAAAACACTGAACAGCTCCATCAATATTTTGAGCTTGCTCTTCAGATAAATCTCTGTAGGAAGGTGCCTGTGCTACAAATGACTTGGGAGATTATTTATCTAGGGGGTCCTGGCAGGACTTGGAAATTTATGTTGTGAGAGTTGTTTTTTTTCTGAGAAGCCAGGCTTTTGTCAGTGAAGTTTGATCTGTTGTAGGACTGGCTTGTTTGGAGAAGTTATGGTGTAATAAGTAAAATGTGATTTTATGGCTCCTTTAGTGACTTATTTTGTTCCCATCATGCTCTGGCTGTATCAGAGCAGCCTTTCAAGCACATTACCATCTGGCTGCAGGAGCAGTGCAGAAAAGAAGAGCATAGGACTGTGAGGAAGGCTGTGCTTGATGAGGCTTAATATCCATTTGGAAGACTAGGCAACCTCAGAAAGCCAGGGAAGAGGGAAAGGGCAGGGTAAACTTGTTAATATCCTGGAATGCTTTAACAGAGTCCAGTAAAGTTCAGGAACTTCTGGAGGGTGTTTATTACTATTTGCACCAAAATCTATCTTTAATAATCTTCAGGTTTAATTTGTTTTGCATGAATTTGACCAGACCCCTTTCAAACCCACGTCTTCATAGTTACAACACCCTATGACAAAGTCCTGCAGTATAACCACCTCTTGGGTGAAGAAACTGTCTAGTTTGTTTCCCCTCTGACCCCCCTGTATGTTCAGATCTCCTGAAGCCATCTCTATGTTGGTATTACCATGTGTGGGAGAGAGGCTGCCAAGTAGCACCCACACAGCCCAATAAAGAATAGCATGGAAACAGAGTTATTCCTGGGAGGAAGAAACACTACAGGCATTCAAACTAATTTTCTAGAGGTCTCTTTTTCCTGTTTTACCTTTGACTTATTAGGATCTAGTTGGAAAGCAATTGCATGCTTACTCTTGCTGCCCTTTTGTTAGTATAAATGCAGCAGCACAAAGGTATTTTTTTGTCCTTTCCAGCTGTGAAAAGTCTTGAGAGATAGTAGTAATTCAAATTCATCCTCAGTAAAGGCAGAATTTTGTATGTTGAAGTCAAGGAAAACTTTCTTGGACTCTTCAATGAAGCCTGGTCTTAAAGTCTCCATCCTCTTAGAGAAGAGGATAAAGGAGCATCAGTCCAAGGACCAATTGGATTCTTGGTGTCATTTTCCTCATATGCTGTTGTTGTTGCTCCTGAATTTTCCAAAATGCATTTCTGGAAGGGTGTTGAGATGACTAATGTGATGAATAATTTGATGCATAATTTGCAGGACACTTGCCAATATTTCATTAGTATTTTGTCCTGAAGCTCATTTTTAGATGCAAATATCTACAAGCATAAAGAGTATCAGTAAAGTTGGCTGCTATAAAAGTGAAATCCAGTTGAGTCATGATAAAATTTCCCTCCGCACAAGTAATATTTTGAAGGGGATTTGTTTTACTGATTTTAAAAATATTTACCCTGAGTGCCACTATCTGTTACAGAACGTCTAAATAATGCAATAGCAGAAGAAGGTAAACAACATCCATAAAAACAGCAGTTGCCCAGCTGGAGGTATTAAGCAGCATTATGCCATTTAAACCTTGGAAAAAGAAATGACACCTAAACTTTTATCTCAAGAGCTGAGATAAACAGGAGGGGTCTCATGACCTTTCAGTAAGCTATGTGCATTATTTTAGGCAAAGGGAAAAAAAGCAAAGCCTCAAAACTAACAATTTTTTTTTGGTAGAGACTTCTCTGATCATAGAGCTTCTTTGCTAACTGAAGAGGCATAAGTTCAGATACTGCTAGTGGCAAACCAAAAGTTCAAAAAGAAATTGCTCCTCTAAACCTGCCTGAGACCTTGAGCTATCTGAACTCACCCCAACATTGGTGGCACTAAAGGTACAACCACCCAAGGCACTGACACATCCAGTGTTGGTGTACTCCCTGATGCTTTATGCATGATTCCTTGAGGCTTCTCAGGTCATGACATTTGGGTGACTGAATCAAGCTATGCATCAGTATATGGGGGATGCTTGCTAAGCAACAGTAGAGGAAGCCAAAATACCTGTGAGACATTTCTGCTGATGTGAGAGAGTGCCTTTGGGGCAGTCTGGGTTCTTGCTATGTCTAAATATGCCAGTAAACAAGTGACCTGGAATGTGATCCCTAATTAGAGCAGGAGCCAGGGGATGGTGATAGTGTAGCCTCACCTGTTTTCTGGGGTCTGTCCTTTCTACATAATTTCTGATTCTCCTCTATGACGTAGTTGCAGGAAAATGCCTAATAGAAGTGAGGATTTAATCCAATGAAATAGTCCACTGAAATAGTGAAAGATTTCCTGGTGATTTATGTCAGCTTTGAACCAAGCTGCTTACAAAATGCTGCTCTGTGGCTGGGAGTGATCAGAAATGTGTGGTGTCAGACTGTGTATGAGCAAACTTGCCGGTTTCAGATTATTCTACACTTGGAAGGAATCTTTTAGTGCTTTTCTCATCTATGCAAACAGTTTTGTGAACTTTGAGAATGGTCCTCTGTGCATTAAAATGGATTTGCTGCTGAAATGTTAAATCAAACAGCAGCTTGAATATTTTCAAAGGTCAGAGTCACTGAAGCAAATTACACATTGCATACGACTTTTTGAACTGGTTGGTGGTTTGTTTGTTTTGGGGTTTTTTTCCAGTTTAATTGGAATCCTGCAGTATTTAGACAATGCTGCCATTAAAATGTGTAGGTGAAATCTGATCTTGTTTTACAGGAATTAACAAGCATGATGATGTTTGCATCTTCCGTTTGCCATTCATAGATGTTTAAGAAGAGTTCTAGAAAAATGGTAATGATATTTTCTTAGGAAAAGCCCAAGACAATTAGTAATTCACCTTTTCAGTATTTTCTCCATCACTCTGAGGCTTCAGGAGCATGTCTGGAGCAAGTATATCAGTGGCTTAAATGGTCTGGGATTGGAATTCTGCAATCAGGGCTGAATGACGCAGCAGCTGTAGCAGCTGAGGGATTGCAGCAATTCAAGGCTCTAAAGAGATACTCTGACTGCTGCAAGCAATAAAGCATATTAAGCACATTATGTTAGATAAGCAGACGTGTTTTGCAGACACTTTATTATCTTGGAGTTGGACTTTGAAGAACCTCGTGGGTGCCTTTCAATTCAGGATATTCTATGTTCTTCTATTAGGATGACTGGTTTTAGTTATCATCTGGCTACAGTTAACGTATTAAATCCCATCTTAATTTGTCTCTTCTGGCTGCAGATATGAATGTTTAGAATATTTACAGTAGTTCTGAGTACACATCTATTTATGAAACAGTAAGCCAGTAGCATTGCACAGAATTTGACACTGGTGCTTTTGCATTTACTATGTTCTTCCTGTGCATTCAGGATAAAGAATAGCACACTCTAAGTAAAAACTGACTCAGTAATAACAAATGTCCTAAGTATTGCTATTCCAAGTGACAGATGCAAATCCTGAGAGAGGATCAAACAATTTAAAAGCTTTAGCTTGGGGTCAGGTCTTGACCACTTAGACAGGCGTTCAGCATGGAGGCATTGAGGGCTGTTTCTCCCTGCTGGAGTTCAATTGTCCTTAGAGTTTTGGTTCGTAGGTCCATTATGATCACCTAAGAAACAGGGAAGGATTATTTGTTCTCCTATTAGATGACTGTTAGCTCCTACCTCATTAATTTTAAGGCTGACCGATCTATCTATCCATCTGTCCTGAGCACATTATATCACATAGATTTTTTTCCTTCTTTTCCCTTATTTGCTAATATAAGACAGAGGTGATGATGTAATTAGTTTTGTCAAGGTAATTAATTTGAAACAATTAAAAAAAAGGCACTTATTAAATTTTTTGAATGCAGCTGATGAAATGAAAAATGTGATCTTCCCTGCACTCAGGAGGGAGAGGATTCTACTAATTTGCATAAGCTTACATTACAACAACAACAAACAAAAAGGACAAAAAAATGCAATTCCATGCAGGTTAATATTTGAAAAGTGTTAATTTTGTTTCTCTCGAAGATGAACTTGACCTGCCATGGAATACTATCATTCACTCTCAGAGGTTACTCCAGTTGCTACCGTGAGTTTAGCAGAAACTGTCCAGCAGTGTTAAGTGCTGCAAAGTGCTGGATATCTTCCATGTCTTCTTCACTCCCATTGCAAGAAGAGTTCAGCACCTGACGGATCTCAATCAAATTGTTTGTAAGGACTTGGGTCTCTGACCTCCGAGCCATTTAGTCATTTGCCTCTTATTCTTTTATATTAGTTATCTCTACTTGAAGCAGACACAATATTGAAAGAACAAATGTTTGACCCATGCCTAAAAGAAGTTGTATTTCTTTGTATTACCCCTGAATGTGTCATAGGTATCATCCTGTAAGTCTTTTTCTGAACTAATGATACTTTTTGTGTCTATGAGGGAGTCATTAGCATCCTTATGCTCTGAATAAAAATAATAAAAAACCCTACACCTGCACTTTGTAGTGCCTTGAATGACTGAGTTATAATTTATTAATTTGACTGTCATCTAGGCAGTGTCCAAGTCTGTAATTAAATCTGCTGTGTAAGCATCTGTTAACAGCAGAACATCAATGTGCATCTGGCTGTACTTGCAGGGTGTTTCAGTAATTGAGAAGAAAGGGTGCGAAAGTCATCTGTGAGGGTGCCGATGGAAGTAGTCAGGAGGAAAAACACCATTTGTTTCTGCAGCTGTGAGGTTGCTTATTCATCAGCACATTTTGTTTCTCTGAAAACACAGAAATGAGGAATTCAAACTTGAGTACCTCCTCGACTCCTAAACAGAGTGTTCTCTGCAGTCTGATGCTATAGATGATGTGTAGATGTATAAAGAATGATGTGATTTGCATATTTTGGATGGGATTGTGAATGGCAGGACTGGTTGACAGAAATTAACTGTATGTGTTTTTAAATAAGAGAGCTGAAACCTCGATAAAGCTTTTGCAAGATACTCATATGCTTCACATGCAAAATTCTTTCTGAAATTTAATTGAAATTTTAATGATGTAAAATCATTTGACTGAAAGGAGAATACTGTACAGCCTATTTAGAAACAAAAATTATTTGTCACCATGCTAAAATTCATTAACTTGATGGAGTGCCACAATCTGGACAACATCAAATTATCATAATTGGTGCTTCTGTGATGCAAGAATCCAGAAAAACTGAGTCTCTGTTTTGCCTATTTTTCTGCATTTTTATTCATTTCTCCTACTGGCTGAGACCTTCCAGCTCCTATGAATAGGAACTATAGCTCAACCCCCCAGCCCCAATATAATTATGCAAGAATTTACAGTTACATGAAGTCAAAAGGATTGCCCAAACTGCTGCAATTCTATAATAAGATATACAAGCGGAGATGCAGAATCTCTTGTTGCTGAGACTTCTGGTGTTTGATGGGGCGGCAAAATGAGCCATATGAAATGCCTTTGCACCCTCCCCTGTGCTCTGCATAATTTGGACTGCGGCTGGCAATAAAAAACTGAGGTTACTGGAAAAACAGACCTTGTAGTGTATGACTGTGGATTAGCAGCTTTCCTTGGGGTATTGTAAGGAACTGAATCATTGTTGCTGCGCAGCATGGAGGCCTTGATTCTTCTCATGACCAGCGGCCATGTAGCAGAATCTCAGGGTAATGAGTAGACATTTTAAACCCACTCACTGTGAAAACATATGGGGTGAGGTGTAATGCAGAAGACAAAATATTTCAGTTCCAGTTAGCCCTGGATTAAGATTTGTGTGTGTTATTGGAGAGTTGCTGAGAGTACACTGCTTTTCTTGGAGGCAGGGGGAACTCTTGCCTTTTAACATGAACAAGTATTTGTCAAATGAGAAGGATATCTCTAGCTTCCTTTTTCAGAGTAGGTTTTGCTGAGCCAAACCATCCTGAAAAGCTGAACAGTGCAAACCGCAGCTGTTGTGGCTGAAGCCAAAGCAGTTCATTTGAGCAGGAAGCACAGGATGTTTTAGAAAAATGGGGGCTTCTTGTAGTGTTTTATTCATGATTAAGAGCTAACTTGGAGAGAACGGGAGAGTAAATGGAGTGGTGCTGGTGGGGAAAGGGGAACAGTGTGGTTGCAGAGCGTTAGCAGACAATTTGGAAACCTTTATTAAGGCTGTGGTACACCCTGGATGATGTACACATACGACACAACCTTGATTAGCCTTGATGATATTTTGCCTCCTTGGCATCATGCCTAAAGACGAACAGAGGCTTTTGCTTTGGTGGGCCGACACACTGGGAGTGGGCTGGAGATGTGCTGTAGTTCCTCATGGCCTGTTGCTGTTTAATCAAGCTGCACACCCTCCCCATCGGCACAGCACATCTGAGTGTGCTGTGCCCACCCACACCTGCTGCTTCTTGTGTTTCTGCACCCCAGCAGGCTGTTTAGTTGTTGGTGTGGGATGAGACCTCAGCCTGGTCCCTGCCTCCTGCCCAGAGACCCCAAGGCAAAGGCAGAGAGGAGAGGTCAGCCCTTCATGGGAGGGTTTGATGTCCACCTCCGTAACACCCCCTCTCTGATGTCATAGCTGTGACACGGAGAAGTCCTTACCTGACATGCACCCAAAACCCACAGGTGCACAGACCACATCCCTCAAACTTCCTCTCATGGAGGAGGATTAATAGATAAACATAGGGATAAGCAGAGGGAAAAGGATTTTGCTGATCTTTAAGAACACCTCAGTGTTCTTGGAGCTGTTCTTGTTCTTGTGTGTGTTGTCAGACTTACTAAAATCTTTAGCAGAGGAATGGGTAGGCAGTAAGATTAGGGTATTCACAAGGTTCCCAGCAGCTTCTGTCAAAATAAACATTATTTTGTTAACAGAACAAGCAGTAATACCTATATATTGTATAGAAGCATCACTATATTTTTCTGGCACACTGCAACAGCTTTGGGATTCAAAAAGAGTATAATCATTTAATTACATATGTGTGAGTTATAATAAATAGCTTATGTTTTCAAAAAAGTCTAAGTGATTTATGGATCTAAACTTACTTCTGTAATGGCTTAAGTATTAGAATCATAGATTCATTAAGGTTGGAAAAGACCTCCAGGATCATCCAAACACCCCCATGTCAACAAAACCATAGAACTAAGTGCCATGTCCAGTTCTTTCCTGAACACTCCCAGAGATGGTGACTCCACCACCTCCCTGGGCAGTCTGTTCCAATGCTTAACTACACTTTCCATGAAGAAATTCTTCCTGATGTCCAGCCTAAACCTTTCTTGGTGCAGCTTGAAGCTGTGTCCTCTCGTCCTGTCACTGGTTGCCCAGGAGAAGAGATTGACTCCCACCAATAAGGCAATAGGGTCACCCTTGAACCTTCTTTTCTCCAGGCCAACTCCCTCACCACCCCAACTCCCTCAGCTGCTACTCTTATGACTTACTCTCTAGACCCTAAAGAGAAATGTGAAGTTTCTTTGGAAATTAGTAATACTCTCAAGGTCTTATATGCATTTAAAATTATATGAAATGATTTTACAGACAAGCAATTTATTTATAAACTGTTAATTCTGAATTAGACAGGATTTCAGGCGAATTTCAAGATTATTCTACAGTGTCCCTAAATCTAGTAAGATAGGTAAGTTTATCATTACACCCATAATTATCTTAATATATTTACATTAATATGCATTTTTAACCCCTCTTCTATGTTGTTTCCAGTGTTCTTAATAAAAAATTGGATATGTTCTAACTATATACTGTCAGAACAACTCTGCACCTATACATACACCCCATTCCCTTTCAGTAACTACTTTTACTGTTGTGTGAAAAAGCTTCTTTACTTCTTAGAAGTGAAATATGTTATTAATCTTCGCAGAAATGAGCCCTTCCCCTTTCTAGAAAAATGAAGAACTTGGTAACCCAGAGCTTGCTTTGGATGTGGATATCTCTGTTTAAGGCCTTCTTTTAGATCAGATGTGTAAAACTATTTCTCACAGCCCTGCCTAATGCTCTAATCTCAGGAGCTAGTTCAGGAAACAGGAGCACAATTTATATGGCAGCTACCTGATAGCCATCTCAGACTGCTGGTTTGCCAGGCTTGGACCCTACTTTTTATGCTGTTTTATTATCTGCAGAAATTCCTTGGGGAGCAATATAGAGCGTCTCTTCAGAGAACTGTTTTGTCCTTGTTCTTACAGCACTGACACATTTTCTCCTGCCATACCTTCACCTTATTAGTGAGTGTTGCTGAAGTCCAAGAGGGGTCTAACAGATGTAGCTATAATACCAGGGGCCTCATGGCTGACATTTAGATGCTGCTGTTGAATTTGTGCTATGCCTGTTGGGCAGACCACAGCTAAGGGGCACCTAGTACGATTGTTAAACCGGGCCTGCCTTGGTTATGGAGCCCAATCTGATGAAGAAGCCAATATTCTTTTTCACTTATGAGAAACAATTGTAGAATGCACTTCCCGGGACTGCAAGACTGTAGGCATACGTCCATTAGATCCCCAAATTAGTGGGTAAGGTTCTTCTTGGACTGGAGAGAAATCTTTTTCCATTCTGCTTGCTTTTGAGCAAGGAACTGACTTCAGATCTGCCTCCTATGGAAATGTGCTAACTACAAAACTCCTGAGTACTCTGCAATGAGCCTCTCAGTCTCTTCTGCAACAGTTCCACACATAGCAACAGGCATGTGCCACTTCCAAGGTGAGTGCTTCAGGCTTTTGAGCAGATTGTTTTCATCCTGGAAATGTTTCATGGCAATATGGAAAATGGTTCTGTAATTTAGAAAAGATAAGGTGCTATTTCATGCAAAATATGTTTGTCTTTAATAACTTTAAAATTGAAATGAGAAGAATAAATATTACAAGAATATAATATTTGAATATTCCAGTAATATCTCTGTGTATTCTGAATTATTAACAATTTTCATGAAATATTGCAAAGATAATACTTTCTTACACAAAGGAATGGAATTTAAAAACGCAGTTCTGAACTGCATTGTGGGGTTCTAGGTTAAAGGAAGCCAAACTCAGTGACTTTTCAGATCTTTCGTTCAAAACCAAGCAGAAAAAGTTTCTAAATCTTTTTCATATTAAGTGAAACATCCAGAGTTCAGCAAGTCTAACGACCACAGGGAATTAAACTTGTGAGCATCTCTTACATATGAATGAGTGTCTGGTGAGGAAATTTGACATTAGTTAATATTTCAGTGGTGTTGATAATGTGAGTTTTTTTGTGTTAGCATTCTGAGAGGAATTAGAAATACAATTAATTTTGCTGTTCTGCTGAAAGGTTAGTTGATCAGAATTAAATGATGGGAGAGCTATCCAACTCTCTGAAGCCAGGCAGCCATTCCTGTTAGGGCTTGTTTCTCCCCTTCTTTAAGAGGCAGTTCTGCTTGATGTCTGGCTGTCATTTCAGCTGCCTATCTAGAGAGCAAACATTTTATTTTAACAGCATGCCAGCTGCTTTTAGGAAGATTTCTCTGCTACCACAGAGTTTTAAATGGGTTTAAACTGCTTGGTAGACATTGAAGGGTGAGGAGGAGAGGGTGAGGAATGGATTTAAAAGTGATTGGCAACTGGCAACACTAGAGTGATCAAGTCCTGCTTTGCTGTACAACAGCTGAAATCTATCTTGTGTACTAATGGGTAGTTTTTGTGCTATTAATGATGTAAATGAAGATAAGTTCAAGAAATAAGATGCTGTCATAAATTGTGAGTGTGCTTTTTTTTGTGGTAGAATTCAGGAGCCAGAAGCTCTGACAGTTGCAGATACAGAAGCTTTTTAAGCACTTACTGCTAATTATAGACTTGATTATAACTAATTATTAGATGATTATGCAGATAAACTAATCTTTGTGTGAGAGAACACAGTAAAACAAACGTACAGATTCTGAACTTTATCGTTAGAGAAGAACCATTGAGGGAAGTGTAAGCATGAGTTTGAGATTACTGTATCACAGTACTTCAGTCCTTGAAAAAAATGAGGTAACAGGAAGGGGAAACAAATATGTTTAAAACTACGAGTAAATAGCCTGCTCAAGTAGAAAGAGATTATGTGATCTCAGCAAATATCTTGCCAAAAATGATGAGATCAACCCACTGAAATCAAGGCTTGTAAATAGCACTTTGTTGGAATTCAAAGAGGAGAGCAAAGGGGAAAAAACACAGAAGAGCATGATGTTGGAGATGAACAAAAATAACCAGGTGTATGTTTTGTAGTGACTGACCTGCAAAAAGCTTGCTGGAAAACAGTACCCCCACAGGGTAAGTGCCATGAGTCACGTGAGATGATTTCTTCGCATCAGCTTTTTATTTTACCGAAGAGATTGATGACACCTATTCAGACCCAATTTTCAGTAAAGACAAAGAAAGGACTGGATGCGAAGTGATGACTCTGAACCAAGCACTTCTAAAAGGAGAAGTATGCAGTTATGTTTCTTTTATATGGTAATGCAGATCAGCAGGATCCATTTTAGGCTTGGAAAGCCAAGAAGCAGGAAAAATTTAGCTAGACGTATAGAATAAGTTGTGAGAATTTGCAGCTGCTAGAGGAAAAAAGCATTGCTAGCAAAGTGAAGAACAAAGCAATTAGATGTTGAGTGCCTGTGATAGTTTAAAACTCTTACATTTTCCATATGATGGATCAATCAATAGGGATTTTCCAAAGATCTGCTACATCTACTGTGGTCCCAAAGAAGAGTGGGAGATCACTGTGAAGGTATAGCAAGATGTTTTTGCTGTGTATGTACTGTACTGTTGGGCAGGCATGAAAGAAGACAGGTATAAAGTGTGTTCTACAAATCACTGTTTCATTTCACATAGTAGTAGTAATTCTGTTCAGGCCTTTCCTCAGAAATTAAAATTCAGTGCTCTCCTCTTTGAATTTTAATTTCTGAGGAAATTAAATTCATGCCATTTCCAAAATGTTTGTCATATTTCTAAGGAAAATTGTTTTCTTGTCAGATCCTCTCACCTGCAGTCTGCTGTCCTCTCCATTTAGGTACATTGGTGTGCCGTGGTGAAGGGCTTTGAGTGATACTCTGCAACTCCTGACCTTGCATTTGGCATACCGGGGACCTGTCCAAGGGTGGGATGCCTGCAAGCTATCAGCCAACCCCAAACTAATCTCAGCTCTAGACAAACTCAAAGGTAAGAATAGATTGTAAAATTTAAGAAATCTGTCCCTTCATTCAAAGTCTGGGGCAGAGTATTGAAATAGTAAAAGACAACACTTACAATTCTCATTCTGGTTTGACTTTTTCTTCTTACTTCTTTTTTTTTTTTTTTTAATCATTAAGATGGATGATTTTTAACAAATGCTTTTTAACAGTTTTGTTTGGATATAGGTCTGGTAAGTTAATTTTTGGAAGTTACTGTTAGTTACACTGAGTAGGTGTCTCTACATAAATCAGACTGGATTCTTGTGTATGGATGGTACTTTGCATTAGTCAAATAAGGTTTATTTAGGTTTTTTTTAAGATAATTTCTAAAGCTATTGTCCAAAGAAAGATGTCATGTGTGTTTTTTTTATTGAGAAGCATCCTATTTACAAATTGAAACACAGATATAGCTTCATAAAAAGAAACTTAAACTATCTCACCATAGAGTAAGCCTTCTTTTCAGATACAAATGTAAGTGCATCAATTAGAAACTAGCTGTTATCTCATAATTTATGAGGTAAATAACAGGAAATGAAGTGTGTAGCTTGTCTAAATTGTCAGGGGTCCTGTGCAGGTCCTGCTTCAGGGCAGCCATTTGTCCTGCACCCTGGGAACCCACCACTTGTCAGATTGGACAGGGGGAGGGCCCTGTGTGGACTAGAATTAAAAAGCTTTGCAAATTGAGGGTTAGTGATTTTGCAAAACAACAGAATAGAATATTTTCAGTTGGAAGGAAAAGACCACTAATATCATCAAATCCAACCATTAACCCAGCACTGCCAAACCCACTACTAAACCATGTCCCTGAGTGCCGCATCTACGTGTCTTTTAAATAACTCCAGGGATGGTTACTCAGCCATGACTATCTAGTCCAAGTGCCTGATCACTTCAGTGCTGACCAAGAGTTAAAACATGCTATTGTCAAAAAGGAGTCTTTTAAAATTATAAGGACTGCCCTTCTGGGAAGCCTATTCCAATGTTTGACCACCTCCTTGGTAACAAAATGTTTCTAGTATCAAGTACGAACCAAACCCAGAGTAGCTCTCTGACAAATCCCACATAATTGTTTCCTCTCATGCAGCTATAAAAAAGGATTTTGAATTTTAATTCAAGCATACGCATGGAATATCAAGTGAAATTCTGCGCCTTCAAAGAAAGCAGGAAAACTGGCAGTGAGCAATTACAGCAAAAAATCTATTTTTTTAAAGAGTGAGTTGCTGCACTAAGGTAACTATATAGGATTGCTTCAGTAGTCTTGAAGGGTTTTTCTGGTAAATATATTCACTTTAGAGAGTTGTCGCTGGTGCAGAACAGGGGCCATGATATAAGTATAGGTGTGCATACTTTTTTTCCTTTTATCAAAGGTGCTGAGATCTTTCAAATCTAACAAAGAGTAGCCAGGCACTTATGAAGGCAAGTTGTGTCTGTCCACAGAGAAAACCTACCATAGACACACTTAACAGTTCTTTGGAGAACAAGGTTACACTTTCAAGGGTGGAAGAAGTGATGTGAATATTTTAATGTCGAAACATTACTTAAAGGCATTCAGAGAGATTGAGGTCTGGGCCTTATCGTCCTAATTAACTACATCACCAATAAGAAATGAAAAAAGTTTTCTATACCTGAAACAGCAAAGCAGGGGGAGAATCAAGTCTCTAAGAAACATTGAGAATTAGGGAAATTAAATACTGGGTCTCAGATCACAGTCAGTCAAACTCTTCCTTTGATCACACGCAAACTGGTACAGTGCTGGATTTAAATATGAAGGACATTTTAGATGTCTAAAAGCATAACCCTGTGGTATTCAAAAGAACAGAGAAAATGGGACTTTCAATGCAAGAGGTAGGATGAGGACTACTTAATACCTCTCTGTACTTGTTTCATACTGGAGATCCTATAAAGAAGGTAATGCCATATGACAGTAGTTTCACTACACTGAATCTTTTTTGCCTGAAAACCTGATTTTGTTTGAAATTTAACTGAAAAGTGGATTTATGACTTCTCCTTGGTATTATCATTTCTCTGTATTAATTGGAAGCTGATGTATGGAATTCTTTGTGTTGATGTATTAGGGGTGCTTATTGCAGATGCCTTGTGCCTATCTTGCATGAGAAGCAGGCAGTTTCTCTGGTACTTTTGCTGAATTGTTTTCATGCAAATACTAGAAATTTTGATAGTAGTTATTGCCTGGAATAAATTACATAAGATTCAGCTCTTGTACTTTTACGTCACTGCTGAGTTTTTAAGTTCAATAATCATTCCTAAAACTTGCAAAGGAAAAACTGTCCCACTCTTTTTTAATTCAGTGTCATGAGGGAGCAAACTCTAGCAGGCTCAAGAGAAATGGCACAGCGAACTTGTGTCTTGCTGTGATCAGTGATTTTCTCTTGTAGCTGATAAACCTTTTTTTCTCCCTCTGTGAAAAGACTAAATCAGAAGAGAGTAACTGGGAATTCATAGACTATTTGCAATACTTCTTCCCACCTTTTTCTCTCTCTTGAACATGTCTTCTACATCCTAGTTTTCTAAAGGTGCCATCAATTGTGTGGCCTCCGAATCATGCAGGCACCAGTGGAGGAATTTAAGAATTTGTTACAAACTTTAGGCTGTGATGTGGGAAAAGGCTGCAACTTTTCAAATGGTTGCTGTTCCATAGCAGTAAAGCTGTAGGGAAATATAATTTTAAATTTCTTAGGTATTTTATAGATTCATAAAACTGCATGAAAGCTATCCCTAAACTTTAGCTATTCACAGTGGACTTTTGTCATGCCTGAATAATCAAAGTTGACGAATATAACACAAAATCATTTGTGTTAAAATACTATACTGTATGCTTCATGTATTCATAACGTTTTTAAATACACAATAAATATTGCTATTTTAATGGGATTGTTTTATCAAGGCTTACTGTTTTGGCTGTGTTTTTCTTTGGCATGTGCTTCATTCTGAGCAGCCATTTCAAGCAGAAGATCCATGTGTGACTTTTCAGGTTATTTTTCTATTGAGTTTGCAATAAACTGGAGCCTTCTGCAAAATCCTCAGGGGAAGAGTGCCACAGCCTTATTGTTTTAAGTCTTCCCTCTACTGTATCATCTAATATTCCCACACTATAATGCTCTCTGTTCTAATGTCTCACTTAAAGCAAAGACACCAAATAATGCTGTTGCTACTTTTGGAGGCTTGCTGAGGGCCAGGTGGATTAACTGTGTGGGGAGGAATAATTGCAGAGATATTTTCCATGGCTTCATAAAGAACTTGCACGTTAGCCTGCAATACTTATGATGCCAGTGGCAGGTATTTTCCTTGCTCTCACTTCCAAGCCTCTTTACGGTTATGATGCTGTCCCAGAGCAACTCCCTTGTGGTTTCCACTCTATACCACACTGCCATTAGGTGCTGGGTTTTTTCAAACATTTTCTAGCTTTTCCAGCCTAAGAAGTAGGCAGCCTTCCAATCAGGCTTTGATGGTATAGAAGAAGGCAGCATGGAAAACTTGATTGCTTGCCCTGTCTCTTCCACCCTCATCCTTTGCCTCAGAATTTTTCCATTATGGGTGAAATAACATCTTTTATTTCACCTCATAAGAAGTTTGCTTCATCTTGTGGGCCTTGCTCTACATGCCAGTTTTTGAGTTCCACTTCTGTGGTACTGAACTCTTCACCAAGCAGACACTCCACAAAGTCAAAATATTTTTCTCAGAGTATGCAATTATCTTCTGAGATGTCCAGAACTTGGTGAAACAGTCAATATTGTGTGTGAACCATTTTTCTGCACTGCTAAAACCTTTCCTTGAGGGGTTGTGCATAAGAAGTATGCCATGGCCGACAAAAGCTCACAAGGGTGAGGGATCTAGGAGGTGGGAGCCAAACACCAGGGTATGACTGTTTAACTAAGAAGCTCTCAGGGTAGTCTTGTTCCTGAAAAATAAACAGTACTTGTATGAAAATTACTTGATCCCACTTCTAGCACAGATAGCTTGTTACAGCTTGATTGCTTGAAACCTTTAAGTTTTCATTACTACAAAATCAAATGTTTTCTTAGAGCACCATGAATTACCATCCTCCTGCATTTCTCAGTTTGTTCCTTCTTCAGAAAGTTGACCAAGCATTAATTTGACTGCATGAGCACTGTGGTACTGAAAAGAAACTTTTCAGTTGCCTTTAAATTTGAGACTGGAAAACAAGTGAGCATGGAGCAAGTTTATCCTTTGCGAAGCTAAAACACTGGTAACTTTTCAAAAGAGTAACAAACTTTAAAGTTTTTTTTATAGAAATCTAATTTCTTCATTTCAGTGGATAACTGTTCCCTGCATCCTTGATTTGTTCAGTTTTATTTCCCATCTACTTCTGCCATGCTGTTTGTTGCTAAAAGCATTCCTTTATCTGAGGAACACCCTTAACAGCTCCATGGACCTACCATTAAAAGCATGCTGGAAGAGTCCTTCTTTTTCAAGAGGGTTCAGGGTGTTTTTCTGTGGCGTGTACTCTGGTAAACTTTTCAGGCTTAAGATGAAGGGTCAGTAGTCTTCTGCCAAAATACTTGCAATCTATTTTCAGCCTGACTTGCATTAGGAGTTGGTAGATCAAGCATGGCTTTCTGCTCAGCCCTTTTAGCCAAAGTGAATTTTGGAGCAGTGATATTCTTACCACCTGAGGGTATCTCCAGTACAGACAACTTCAAGAAGTCTCCTCAAAAGACTACAGAGCTGTTCAAAAAACCAAACCATAACCTAAAAAAACCCATGCCTAATTAGGATAATCAGGAAGAAAATAGTGATATAAAGTTGTAAGGTAAAACATATGCAGGTATTCTTCCCAAGAATGCCGAGGCAGTGGAAGGATAAAAAAAAAGGTTTATTTAAGATGCAAGGACCACTTTTTTTATGATGCAGTTTGCATTGGACCTTCAGGGGCAAAGGCAATGCCCCCGCTGCTCTAAGGCTTTTTGTATCTTCTCTCTTTCCTTCCCCACTCTCTCGGGCCCAGGGAGGCCTTGTACATATCTGCAAACATGTTATCTCTCTGCATACCAGAGATCAAGGCTGAGAACTTCTTTTACTATGCGGGGGAATTGGGGGGCGGGGGGAAGCATTGAAACTGTCTTTGAGAAAGAGCCACCACCTAGGCAGAAAGCCTTCCTAGCAAAACGAGTTCTAACTTTCCGCTACAAATTCTTCCAGAAATGTATCTATTCCTACAAGTTAATCCTAATGAAGGTTCAAAATTTTCCCTCACTTTCATTTACTGTAAGTGAAAATTATCATGGTATCAGAGCATGGGGCAGCAGCTGGGTTATGTCTTAGAGAAATCAGGCAGTTCTTCAGTTTCAAGAAAACTGAGAAATAATGGTTTTGGACATTTTTCTGTGTCCCTCTTAATGGGGGTTAGAAAGGAGAAACTTCGCCAGATATGCTAGGCTGTGCATCGCTGCTGGATTTCCTCCTGTAAATCATTGTCTGCTTGCAAGTGACTGCGTGGCAATGGTCTGCAATAGTTCTTCTTCAATAAGCTTTTGATAAGTTGGCTTTCTTCAATGAAGTTGAACGAAGTGGCCATTAGTGTGTCAGAGTGGCAGCATGGGGAGGGTGGCTTGGTACTGATTGCTTAATGCACCTTCATTCCATACCGGAGGGTTTTTGTTTGTCCCCTGTAACAATGGCTTTCCTAGGTAGGCAAGCCCTCATTCACTGCCTCAGAGATTGCTGAACGAGCATTTTAGGAGGTCTGAACTCATCTCACTGATGAATACTGGAAATGGAAATAGAAAGGAGCTGCTTCTGTGTGGGTGTTAAATTTTGTGGGTGTTTCAGCTGTCTCTCAAAAGCCTTTTCTGAACTGGATACCTCAGTCTGTACCTGCAAACTTAACCTGTTTGCAGGCCTCCCTACTTTCCCAAGATTCTGGCATAATATTGAAAACACCCAACAAACTATCTATCCCAGGCCTGCTGTGGGAGCTCTCCTGTCCTTTAATCTTATTGGATTTTTTTTTTTTTAAGTGAAAAATGCTTGTGTTGAACTTCAAGTAGGTGAGACTTTGTACATTCCATCTCTTCATTGTGAGAAGCACTTCTGCCTTACCTTGTGGCTGCTGTATCTTATCCTAATGGATATTGTGGTGTTGTGTATTGCCTGAAGCTCTTCTATCATTAACTTCACTGTAGTCCATTTCTTTTGTAGCTATTTTATTGTTGCTGAAAGATGGAGATGCAGGACAGCGGCTGAAAATCCAGTTGCATTCAGATCTCTTGATGAGTATCTGACTTCAATTTTGTGACTTAAAAAAGAAAGTCATTGCAATCTTGTAGCAGTCTGAGATTCCTTGAATTGCACTGTGATCATCTTAAAAGAGGAGCATAGTCAGTATTCTCGGTACAGGGACAAACTCCTTTACAAGGCAAGAAAGCAGAAGATAGGTTGTTTTGAAATTCTTTGAGCCATGCAGGACAATGAGGCAACTGATGAATAAAGTTCTGGTTTGTTCCTCTGAGACCCTCTGTCCCCACAACAACATAAAGCCTCATTCGTTCCTCTAAAATGAATCTGGAACAAAAAATGGAAATTATCTTTTATCGCAAAATTGCAAAGGGGATTTGAAAGCTTGTATTAAATTCCATGTTATGTCTCTGGCTTACTAGGCTGTAAAGGCAACCCTCCAGTCTTCTCTGTCAAAGTCTTAAAGCCTTCCTCCTGCCATCCAAAGAAGTGTTCAAGTACACGGAGCAAATTAGTCATAAAGTTTCATCAGTACACCATTGATCCTGACACGACTGGCTCTTTAAAGTTAACAAAAGGTTACTAAGATTTTAATTTCTAGAGGAAACTGAACTTGTCAAAATCTTTTGAACATTTTTCTTCCCAGTTTGTTCTCTTTTTTTTCTTCCCAGACAGAGATGTCTTTCAAAGGGTTTGTGCCTGTGTCTCGGTAGAGTAGAAGAGTTTTGATTAAACTTGATTCTAAAGACCTCTAAAGTTCAACCTGGAAATAATGGTCAGGTTCCACAGGAAATTTACTTACCCCAGGATAACAATTAAGCCAGTGAGTTGGTGCATTTGCTGTACTGGCAGCCAATGCTTTGGGTTTTGGGGTCAAAGAGAGGGCTGTATCTGGGTATATTGTTTTCAACATGGATATTTTGTTTTCAACTTCCTATCCAGATGGAGAAGATGTTGTTTAGATCCTGTTTCCGATCAGGCTGTCCCCTTGGGCTGATGATGTCTGTTTGCTCTGGGAGGCAGTTCATAGACCCATCCTACACTGAGCTGGGGTAGTGTTTTCAGCTCTTCAACGTACAGATAAGTGACTCTGAATCACTTTTGGTTTCCTACCTGGATGTCTGCTGTGGGCCTGTTCTCATACAGCAACATGGTGGTTCCCCTGCTCACCTGTTCCTTTAGTCATACTCTAAACAAATTCTCCTTTTAACAATATTTTCCTAAGTTTTACTGAGCTCTCATCCCTCCCTACAGTGTAGAGTTCAGGGTTTTGCTAGGCTTTAGATATATTTTGTGCTGGTTTAAAAGTAAACCAGCAGGAGAAATGAACCCAGCTCAAGGGAGATTACAAGTCAGAGTTACAATTTACTAAAAAGATTACAATGAATACAATGACACAGAGAAAAAACTAGTTTTAACCCCCAAAGACAAACGCATAACCCTGGAACAAGAAGAAAGCAGTGTTTGTATTGGGGCTCACTTATCTGTCTTTCATTTTAGTCCTCTCTCTCTTTTTGTAATCTCCCTTGTCATTAGTCTTAATATTATTATTATTATTATATTATTTCAATTACTAAACTGTTCTTACCTCAATGCACGGCTTTTATCTCTTTCCATTTCTTCTCCCCATCCCACCAGGGCCAAGGAACAAGCAGCAGCACGGTATTTAGTTGCTGGCTGGGGTTAAACCATGACAATTGTATTCGGAGAGATAGTGCTGGCTCCATGACAACACCAGCATTTACAGTATCAGAGGAATTGATTTTGGTAATGCATCAACCTGAGAAGGCAGCTGTGGCACCGCAGGAGGAGAATACACCCAGGCATGCAGCCTTGTCCATCCCCACAGCTGCAAAGCTATGTGTGACAGCAGCCTTTACACCTTGCGAAGGTCCGGGCTTGCCACAGGTGCATTTTTGCTGTTTGTGCAGTTTCAAACTAAGAAATAAGACCACCCAGATCTCACAGAGCTGCCCCAAGTCATTCAGCATCTTTCTGTGAATGAAACCAACTCCATTTTGGCAAACTTCTCTCTGTTCATTTCCCTCACATCCTCAGTAAACAGCTTCACATTCAAATGTCTCCTTAGATGTTTCACTGCATAATATATTTTCTTTTCTCCCCAGTGGTAAATTTTTCAGGCTGATTCTGAGAGGATGCTGGTTATTGGCATGCACTGGGGGGGTGATCACAGGAGAGAAGCTCTTCCCACTGGGGATGGATGCTGTCTGTGGCTGCATTCTCATGGAAAAAAGGCTGACAGGGAGCGCAGCAGGAATGAGGCTTTCCAAAACGAAGCACTGCAGTTTCCCCTAATACTGAGTAGGCACTCTCTGTACTGTGAAGTTGTCTTCTTGGCTGGATTGAGAGCAGCAAAGTGTTGAAACATCTTGCTGGATTGGAGCAAAATATGTCTCATTTCTGCTTCCTTTTTTTGCTTTTCAGTTTGTCTTGAATGCCATGGGTGTAAAGACCTGTAGGTTAAGACTGTCATGTGCAATTTTTTATATTGGTTTATTGTTTTTCTTTCTTTGAAAAAAGATGACAGAAAACCCATGTAAAGAATGAAGCTTTCATAAAGCCAAAATTGAACACTGTTCACTTTTAGAAGCTTGAAATACACAGAATGCCATATTGAAATACAAGGGACCGGCTGCAAACTGAAAGAAGGTCAGTTTAGGCAAGATATAAAGAAGTAATTTTTCACTATGAGAGTGCCAAGACACTGGAAGAGGTTGCCCAGAGAAACTGTGGATATGCCATCCCTGGAATTGTTCTAGGCCAGGTAGGGTAGTGCTTTGAGCAAGCTGGTCTAGTGGAAAGCTCTCTGCCCATGGCAGGAAGGCTGGAACTAGATGATCTGTAAGGTCCTTTCCAAGCTGAACCACTCCATGGTTCTTTAAAATGCTGCAAGCATACCTAAAATTTACTCTTGACTCTCTGTTCCATCCCTTATGACATACAGGCAAAACCTCACAGACCAAATATCACTAAAACTGTGTCCTTAGAAAACTTTGCTGTTTACACAAGCATGTTTTTAAAGACATGCTTCAGGCAGTAATGAGGAGTAGCAGTCTCAGAACACAGAATAATTCCACTTTAATTATACAGGGAAGTTCTTCATTACTGAGTGCTCAGAGAGAAGTGCAAAAGAAGTCTGATTTCATGCTGTCATAATTAAAGGGAATATAAAATTAAAAAAACACCTATGTAATCACAAGTTTGAATTAATAGCAAGGGAAATATTTCATTTATTAAAGAATAGAAAAGACTGAAATACCAGAAATGAAACAATGGCATTCTGTAAAGAATCAATATATGAGGAGACAATATGAATGGATGTCCTTAGTTGCATTTTTGTGTTTCTGATTTTCCTTTTCCATTATTCACTATATTACTTGTGCTTTGTAGTCAAAGGGATCTGGGGTTGAATTACTTCAACAGCCAAGTCATAAGTTTGATTTAAGCTCCTGTGCAGTAGGGGACAACTTGCAGAAATTATGTCTAGTTTTTGTTCATTGCCCTTATAATGTGTCAGGGAAAGTTTATACATAAAATGTTTTTAGTTGGTTGAAAAACTGCTTTCACTAATGTGCTTTCCTGTTTTCTGCAGATAAAGCATTGGTTGTCCATGTGCTAAGTGCACCACTCTGTCTGAATGTCCTACTTTTATAAACAAAAATATTAGTGCTTCAGAGTGTAAAGTACAAATCACTGCTGAAGTAGATCTTAAACTGGATTGGTTTTTACTGTTTTGATTAGATCTTATTCTCCTTCAGAATTTAGTACAAGTTTTTCCATCACTTGTAAGAACAATACTGACCTAGATATGGTTCTGAACTTTGATTGGTATCATTGTGGGCAGGTGTACAGGGATATTGCAGAACAAAATTATGTTTGGGGGTTTTTTAGCTTAAAGCAAGTGAGCTGAACTTCTGGAAATAAAAATTATATTGCTCTGTCTTCCAAGTTCTTTTTTACTCTTCATTTTTCTAGAAACATTTGCAGGAACTTACAACCAGCTGCAGAGTTGGGTATTAGGTTTGTTTGGTCTTGAATAAGTTGTTTCAGAAGAAATTTCTCTCTCTATTGGGAAGTTAAATTATAGTATTTATAGAGCATTTTTGCATGATTTTGTTTATTTTAAAAATAAATAAAACCTTTCCCACACAAACTTTGCACAGCAGACCTTGTGGTAGAAATACTATCTATGTGAAAATACATCAGCAGGGTAGTTTCAACTAGCCAAACTTCTGCAGCATACTTCCTGCCCTCAAAGCAATTTTGTCATCCTGCTCACCAAATAAAGCAGATATCCTGAAGAGAACTCCATCATATTACTAAACCACATGAATGTGGTACCCAGGAGGCCTGCCTGGATCATGTAGATCATGTCAGTCTTGGTATTTTTGGTGTTGAATGATTGGATCTGAAAAATGGAATACTTTATGTGGAGTTATTGTTACTGTTGTTTTTATCATCTTTAATTTTCATTCAGCCTCCCCAAGGTTGGCTTGTCTCTCTATTCTATCAAATAACTCTGACACTCAAGTAAGTGTCAAAATGTGGTGGGAATGACAAAGGAACTGGCTTGTACTTTACATTTTTCAGGGCTTCCTAGAAGGGGTAAGCTAAAAAGTTTCTTATCCATGTGGTATGGTATCCTCAGCTGAGGACATGTGGTATATGTGCAGGATTTGGTTGCCATCCCCCTTCTCCATCAGGCTGAGCATTATATACACAGAAAATGACTCCTGGTTTGGGCATATCATAGCTATAGCTGTGCAGGTGCTTGACATTCTGGAACACCTTCTTCACTGTTCAAGTTGCCTGAAGTTGACGACTTTCAGATTTTCCAAGAAAGCTGTGCATTTTCTGGTACTGTGACAATGGAAGTGAAATACAGAAAAATCCAATCTTTTCCCAGCACTCATTTTGTGGTGAAAACCTTTCTTTCAAAATTCTTGGGAAATCTTGAGCACTTAAAAGCAGAGCAACCCAAAGAAAAAGTAAATATAGAGGACACACTTCCCTGTTGAGGAACTCAGAGTGGCTCAATTACGCTTTCATACCAAAATGGCCTTTTTCTTCCTGATAGAAAAAGATAATGTTAAGGTTCTGCTAGGACAACTGTTTTAACTCAAAACGTTGAAAAAGATTTTGAAAGATGTCATAGGACCTGATTTGTTTGTATAACATAATTGACAAAAATTCCCTGTTTCAGAATCATAGAATCATAAAATGGTTTGGGTTGGAAGGGACCTTAAAGATCATCTGGTTCCAACCCTGCTACCGTGGAAAGGGATACCTTTCACTAGATAAGGTTGCTCAGAGCTACATCCAGCCTGGCCTTGAACACCTCCAGGGATTGGAGGCAGAATAATCTTTGATCTCCTTCCAGAAACATATTGGAAGTTGGGATGAAGGGAGAGTTTTTCTCTTCCTCTAAATACCAACTGTGTGAATTATTAGTAATGTGAAAGATCAGTCTGTATGTCTGGTACTCTTATTATTTCCAAGTGTGTTCCTGCATGGCAATTATATTATTAATTGATTTACTAATGCTTTGTGTTTTGGGACATGTATTTTGAGTAGCAGAGGAAATCAATCTGTTGGTAGCACACTGCCAAGTTGATCCATTTTGTTACATTAACCTAAAAAGCTACTTTAAATGAGCTTCCTTCTACTGCAGACAGGTATCCAGCCGCAGCTAGGTGCTTTTTGCGTACAAAAGAAGGAGCTCCTCCAGGCTGTGAAGGACTCCAGACCCTGTCCTTGGCACCTGTGGTGAGTGATGTTGTTGACTTCAGTAGCTGTAGAACCTCCAAGGTAAAGCTTGCTTGAGAGCAGAGCTGTTTGCACCAGGGAGGACCTGAGTAGGGAAACTGTCAGGTCGATATGGTACAAGGGTAAAATAAACTTCATTGGTAAGTGGCTTTATAATGGAATAAATCTCTGCCCTTTTTGAGATATGAAGCTTACTCCAAGGAAATCTCATTGAATTTAAGCAAACAGCAAAAGATTTAACTGCATATGCCTTTCCTCTTACACTGCTAAAATGTAGTGCAGAGCCGTATTCGCTGGTGGCTTGGGCTCTATTCAGGCAAAATGTGTGTAAAACCACCAGGCTGCATTAGAGCATCTTGCATTTGGTGAATTTGATCTTTCAGCACAACTTAACTTGATTTTTAGACCAAGAAATCTGAAATTAAAGGTGGGTTATTGATTTCCTGTTGTTTTCTCAGGCATGTTAGTTCTGTCATGCACAGGAATTCTCCCCAGGTGCTGATTTTAAATTGGGTCAGAGTACCTACAACTGCAGGATACCATTGTGGTGTCTGAACAGTAGACAGGGATAATGTCTCAGTACCAAGCTGCTGACTTGGTACAGAAGTGGTGTACAAAATGATATTAGTGCCATACAGGGAATTTTCCTGGGACTTAGTTTTCCTGAATGATAGTTCATCTGAATGCTAGAAATAAATATAAATTAATGTAGCATGGAGTTGGATCTGACAAACCTGGTCTTGAACAGCTGCTCCAAGCAGCAAGCAATGAAGAATCACTGCAGGAGACTTCTGAATTTCACCTTCACTCTTTGCTCACCCACCCCAACTTGTATGTCTGATTCTTCATAAATAATGGCAGCTGATATCTGCTCTGGGGTTTAGGTACTAAAGTCCCTTTGAAAACCCTGAAGTTAGCTGATAGAATTTTATCTAGACATGTTTTTTGGATCCTAACTTTAGGCATGGTTTTGAATGTCAACAGTAAAATCTGTCCTCTGTTACACATAATCCTATAACAAGAAATTTCATGCATTGTATTGGTTTTCATTTATGTCTTATAAAGTTTACCAGCTTACCAGCTTATTCATATTATCTTATGAATTTTCTGGGTTGCCTTTGTACACAGAGGTTTTCCTTATCTGGAACTTTTTTTTTCTGTACAAATCATACTCTTGTAAATTTTAGTAATGATCATGTGAATCAGGGAGTTACTTCACCATTAGCTAAGTGAAAAAAATAATATGGCCTTCATCTTAAGATTACAGGAGAGTCAAGTGTATGAAGTAAAATTATATAATACCACATTAATAAAGAAAGTTCTTATCACCCTGGAACTGTCTGTTGCTGAAAAGGGATGCAAACTGAGAGAAGGAATTGTACATGGACAGGAACTGCAAAGCTTATAATCAACAACTATATAGTGACTTTTCTACACAGGATATTTTTAGATGGAGAGGAAACTGTAAATCGAGACATGAATGTTGACTTCTGAAAATATTCCCTTCAAGAGGAGACAGCGGAGATAGTCATGGACATAAAAACTGGAAATAAGATTTTGTGTTTGTTAAAAGGGAGCATTCATACCCACCAAAGTGACACATGAACAAGAGCTGGGTGTTTCAAATCCTGCTTCAGTCTGTAACCTAAATCTGCTTTATGTTTTCCAGTGGAAAACAGTTTCAGGTTTTCCAGCTCTCTGCCTCACATTCAAGCCAGGGAAACTCAGCCTGGGAAGTGTTGGGAGCCTGGCATAGGGTTGTGAAGTCCATGGTATGGAGCTGTACATTTTGGTCCTGCCATGCTCAAAATTCTGATTGTGGGCAAAGGAGAAGGACATCCGCATAAAAGTAAACAAAAAATGTATTTATTTTTTAGTATAATTACCATCTTAAGAGTCTAATTATTAGTCCAGATTTAGTTGTTGCAGAGAAAGAAATCATTATAATGCCATTAAAACTGTAACACACACACAATCTTGGGTTTTATCCCTTTTCCTAGGGTTATGCTAACCCTTTGGAGACTGAAAGTTGGTGGCTTCATTCAGGTGTTTGGTGTATAGAGGAGTGTTACAGGGTGTCATTTTTGCCAGGAGGAATATGGTGTTTGTGTTGCTGGTTTCCACTCTCAGGATTCAGTTGGGGTCATTTGTATCTGTTTGCTAATACACTTATACTTCTTTCACAGCTTCAAGTTACTTTTGAGCTTACTATAAATGGTAACTTTTTGCATGTTAGATACTACTACTTTGTTTTTTTGTCGTGCCCAGCATCAGTGTTGTCCGGCTCCACATACGCATTTTTTTAAAACTGAGCCTTAAAGAGCTCTGCTACATTTCGGGACCTCCTTTGCCAGCACTGGCCCTATCTTGTACCACCCCACATCACCTCTCTTACTTCCCTCCTCCCCCCCTCCCCCAGTTTACCTATGCTGCCTCCTCTATCCCTACTTCTCAGGCATTCACTCACACCAGGAATGCATTTCTCTGCACTATGGCGCTATTGTTAAAGCCATCAGTATCTTGTTCTAATTTTCCCTGAACAGACTGAATAGCTGTTCCTCTGTACCATGCTTTCTATCCCTATTGCCAAGCCTGCTTTCTGTGGAAAGCCTTGTTGATCCAGCGAGCCATTTACAGCAAATCTACCTGAACGAGCACAGCAGAGCAGGTGCAGTAAGGGTGACACTGGAAATGAGTGGCTCAGCAATGAGGGGGCTGCTGATGGCCAGCTTGCGCTGTTCTTAGCACCATTTCTCTAGCCCCGTTGGCCTGCACCATCCTAGTTCTTTCACTCCTCAGCTGTAACCCCTGGCAACACAATTTCTTCACAGGATAATGCAGCTAAAACTCTAGCTCCTCATTTTTATTGAAGTTTGAATTCAGTTTTGAATTTGCATGCTTTGTCGATCAATAAAGCCTTATCCTATGAGGCTGTTAAAGGGAGAAGCTGTCAGATGACTGCTGCACTTCTATGTACGAGTGAAGGCTACAGGATTCTGTGCAGAAGTGAGGACTTGTCCAGCTTGTGATACATGGCACCACTTGCCTCCAGTTGATGATCTTCTGTGGCAACAAATTGCTTGTGCTTCTCTGCTTCCTTCCCACAGCCAGACTCTCCCTTAGGGAATGGGCTCTCTGTCCTAGAACCAATCAAAGGAAGCTGAATTCTCACTAAGATTTTCAAAATTCTTGCCTATTTTTCATATTTGTTTCAAACTGTTAATCCAACAGAGAGGTTTCTGCCCTGGTTTGTCTGCTTTGTGGGAGGCGATTCTGCCCACCAAATCCATAAATAGGTGTGGGAGAGGGGTAGGTCTTGTATCAGTCAGGCGGTTGCCATATTTCAGATCTGGCTTATTAATACCAGCTTCAGCTGATGGGACTTGAATTTGATAGGCACCAAAACACCCTGTACCTGTGCACTATCTGCAGAGCTGCTCTCCTCCTTGTGCTGCAGCCACACAGGACTGGTGAGGATCTAATTAGGGAGCTAAACTCTCAAATTGCGGGTGCTTATCTGGCTGTGTCCCTATTCCCCATCCCTCCCTCCTTCAACAAAGGGAGGGCTGAAACAACTGTCTTGGAGTTGCAGTTTTTTATTTAGATGTTATTTTCCATATTTCCTGGGTGATTCTCGGTTATAGTTATACATACACCCACACATACATATGTATAAAGTTTCTCTTATTTTCTTTAAGTTATTAAACATCAAGCTGAAGAACAAAGACTTTCACCTAAAGTTATACTGGAAATTACTAAATTTACAAAGACATTCAAAGTGCCTAAGAATAACACTGGGAAACATCAAAACATGATTCATGCTTTCCTCCTGCAGACAATGGTAAGAGTTGAATATCTTGTCTATAAACATGCCATTTAAAGAGACTGACCAATCATCTGAGTTACTGAATCTGCACTGCAGTTGGGTCATTGGCTACTACGGATCATGCAGGCTTCGGCTATACTTTCCTGCTTGCTGTCTTCATGGACAGTGGTTGTGGCCTCAGGGATTTTGTGATTGACATGGTTCAAATTAAATTTTTCTTGTATATGATAAAGATAACTGATGTGTTGGGAGATCTTGATGTGATCTAAAATCCCAAGCAAGTTATTTCTGAGGGTTGCAACACACGCAGTGGGAACAAACTGCTGTGTAGAGGCTCTAAAACTGATTTTAGAAACAGTTAAAATGCAAAATTCTTCAGACAATTTTTATTCAGTGGTATTTCAAGGGGTTTATAATCGTAGTTCTGACATCTGTTGCTGAGATTAGCAGTAACCTTTCCTTCCTGTTTTGTGTATGGCATACTCCTCATAAAGTCTGTGTAACTGCAGGAATATCAGGGGCTTAGAAATTATTTAAATCCCATGAATAACTGAAGTATTTAATAGTAATCTATGCATTTTTTAAATTTATAGGTGAGGTGAAACAGCATAAATAATTAATCTGGGGAGAGAACAACATTTAACAGTATTTCCTTCCCTACTTACAAACCCACATTTTTCTTAGGAGAATACAACTTTATTGGCAAGAGACACACTGGACACTAAACTCACTTGTGAATTCAGTCCCTGTTCTCCAGGTTCAACTGAGGAGGATGCTTAAGCAGGAGTAGTTGATCTTTGATTGGGGCTGAAGTCCTTGTCTTCAGATTCCTTAGCTTGCTCATATCAGATATAAGAATCATATCTGATTCTTTTACCATCAATATATCTTTGTAGTCATATATTTAAAAACATTTCTGTGAGGCCTTACATTTGAGGGTAAATTTCTCAACTCTGTCTGCAGTTCTCTAAAAAATTAACTGAAATACATCTTTAAAATCTGTGATGATCCCCCTCCAACAGTGTAATGACAAGGGCTGATGAAAGGGAGAAATTTTCTACCACCAAGTATGTTTTCTCACAGCTCTTGTTCACTGGAGGAAGTTATTTTGCAGTTAACAGTGGTGCTAACTAATACAGTTGATATATAACTATTATAATATATACTAATACAGTTAATATGACTAATATAACTAATTTATGATAAGCTAGTTGCTCTGATCTGATTTCTCTAATGATCACTCTGATGATGCACAAGGCAGTTTTCTCCATTTTCAAAGGGGATCGAAACCCCTCACAATGATGATGCTCTTGGGGTTCAGGTGCACAGTCAAGATAATCTATTTGCTTTAACAACTTTTTCATCATTGAAACTCAGGGGTTGTAGCGAGTTGACCCTGGCTGGGTGCCAGGTACCCACTAAAGCCACTCTCTCACTCTCCCTCTGCAATTGAACAGAGGAGAAAGGAAAAAAAACTACCATCTAAGGATTCATGAGTAGAGATAAGAGCTGAGAGAGGTCACTTACCAATTACCTTCATGGGCAAAACAGACTCAAAGTGGGGATAGTACTTATATTTATTACTAACAGAATAAGAGCCAAAGAGTGAGAAATAGTCTTAAAAACACCTTCCCCCCACCCCTCCTTCCTTCCGTGTTCTCTCTCCTCTGCCTCAGCGGTGCAGGAGGATGGGAATGGGGGTTGCAGTTAGTTGTTGTTTCTGCCGCTGCTCAGAGAGAGGAGTCCTTCCCCTGCTCCTGTGGGGTCCCTCCCACGGGAGACAGTCCTTGATGGACCTCTCCAGNCAGCCCCTCATGAATGAGGTGTACCGACATGGGTCCCTCACAGGGGCCACAAGTCCTACCCAGCAAAAACCTGTTCTGGTGCGGGCTTCCCTCTCCACGGGCTGCAGGTCTCTAGCAGGACCCTGCCTCATCCTAGGCCCCTCACGGGGTCACAGCCTCCTTCATGCATCCACTTGCTCCATCATGGGCTCTTCCATGGGCTGTAGGGGCACAGCTGCTCCACCACGGGCTGCACCAGGGGCTGTGGGGGCCTCAGCTCCAGAGCCTGGAGCACCTCCTGCCCCTCCTTCTGCACTGACCTGGGTGTCTACCTTGTTGTTCCCATGTTCTCACTCCCTGGCTTCCTGGCTTGAATTTTCTGCTGCACAACAAGCTTCTGTTCTTAAATATGTTATCACAGAGGCATTGATGTTACTCCTAATTGGCTCAGCCTTGGCCAGCGGCGGGAAGTCTGTCCTGGAGCCAGCTGGCATTGGCTCCACAGGACAGGGGAAGCTTCTAGCAGCTTCTAACAGAAGCCATGCTGTAGCCACTCCCTGCTACCAAAACCTAGCCACAGAAACCCACTATAGGGGTCTAATGAAAGTTGCATGCCCAGCCTCTCTTGGTAGCTAATGGAAAGATTCCTCTACCTGTTGTTTTAGGGGGACATAATTATTGAATCCTTAAAATTCAGATAATATTTCGGTGTTGTAAGATACTTAACATACCTCTGTCTATTATTTTAGACGGACATAATTATCAAATCATTAAAACTTAAGGAAATAATATTGTGATGTTTTAAGGGAAAGGTTAATAGTTGTCCTGAAAAAATGCAAATATGAAAAGAAAACGAGTATGTGCATACATGTGTGACTGAGTTTGAAAGCAAGATCTAATTTAATTTCAAACACCAACAACACTAACATCTTGCTAATTATGGCTATTCTGTATCAAAACCTTATGCTAGCATATGCTAGTGATACATTTTTTAAAATGCAGAACAGTCTGTTGGGAAAGCCTTTACTTCTAGGATGTGCAATATGTTCAAGCCATAGGAGAACACTCTGTCCTTGCAATGACCAGATGAAATTATTATTATTGTCATCATAATAATAATAATTATTATCATTATTATCATTATTATCATTATCACATAGTAATTGTGTGAGGACTCCTATTTCAAACAAAGTGTAGGGGAAGTGAACTGTGCAAGGCCACTAAGACGGTAATTAAAGTGAGGATTCATGCAAACAGTTACTGCATTGGATAAGTGTGATTGTCTTGAGTCCTGTTCTGATGCATGAAGCTATTCAGGGCAGTGCTGAATAGCTGTGAATACAAGCTCTCAGCCTGTGTCTGGATAGTGCGGTAATGCACTGTATTGCCTCCTCTGCCTGAGACATCATCAGAACTGCAGGTGTGGAATTACAGAAATGTGTTTTAAAACGCACATTTTCTGATGTGTATCAGTAAATTAGAAAGGATTGGCAAAAGGTATCTAAAATAAGACAGGAGTGTGAAGATGACCCTGAGAGCAATGTTTTGCTGGTGCACAGTTAATCCCTGGAGCCCTGGAAGCAAATGAGTCAGGCGGGTGTTTCGGAAGGAGCAGCAGCCCGAGGTGGGGTCGCAGTGGCTGCCCGGCCATGGTGATAGTTTTGGCTCTTCGTCTGACCTGTCTGTCTTTACTCAGCTGCCTGCCCAGGCTCTCTTAAATAGGGAGGACCATATTAGTTCAGAAGTTACCACAGAAGTAATGAATGAGGTCTGTGAGACCACAACAATACATTTTTCTTCCATCATAAAAAAACCCCCAGCTTTTTCTAACAAAATTCAAAGTTCTTCAGTATGGAGTCAGTTTCTCTGATTTTCCTCTTCTTTTTTTTTTTGTTTTGTTGTTTTTACAAATTACATTTTCTTATGGGACAGAAAGAAAAATAGACTCTAAATTAAAATTTAAACTTTCTGTTTTAATGTAGATTTTGTAGCAATCTTCCATGAACATTCATACTTTCACAGATATGGACTATTACCTTTGTGTCTTTGCATCCTCATAGTAAACATGGCACAGCTCCATGGAAATGGGTGATAGTAGGCATTGGAGGGGATGGTATCTTTTGAGCTCTTCCTTTTACAGCAACAGCCTAGAGTCATTTAAATGCTACGAGTCCTTGCTTTTTAACCGATCAAATGTGTGACATGGAGGATGCTTCTGTGAAACTGTTAGACTAGAAATTGTCAGCTTGTCTGAGAAGTTGCTGTGAAGAACAGTTGTTTTATATTCTGTCTTTTATATATTTATTGGAAATAAATATTACATACACTGGAAAAAGAAGTAAAATGCATTGAGCAAATGGTTTGCTTAATTATACCTAATATGTCATTAATGTGCTTTCTGGGCCAAAGATTTATCTATGACGGAAAGGGAAAATGCTATTTTTGAAACAAAGAAGTGGCAGAATTATCTACAAGATTTTAATATTGAATAGGTAGATCATCAAATCCTTCCTAATAGTTGAATCCTTCTCAGTGAGAAGAGGCTTCAGGAAGATCTAAGTGCAAATAGTCTCACTGGAGCTTAGTCATTCAACAGGTCAAAGGAGATTAAAGCAGATGCTGAATATAAGAAGGAAAATAATCTCCCCTCCTCAGTGCAACATCTGCTCCTTTTTATTTGCCAGAGGTGCTATTCTGCTGCTTCCCACAGCTAATAAAATTAGCTAAATAAATTGAAAAAATCATTGCTATTTTTTTCAAATATATGTATTTTATAAAATTAAAAGCATATGTGAGTGACATGCTGAGAATGAATTTGAGGATATATTTATAGATAGGCTCGAATTTAAAAATTCCTGCATAAAACTTTGCTTGCAAAGATGAAAGAGAGCAGCCAGCAGACAAGCAGGTGTATATGGAGGAGAAGAACAGATAACAACAGTTTAAAAGAAAAATTCTTGATGAAATAAGCTCACCGAATTAACCGTTTGTAGCGAGGAGTCCATAAAATGGTGGTTTCTAAGAAACTCAGTCTATTCTTGGCCAGGAAATCTTCATCTTCCTCTGGAGGGGTCTTGTACAGTGATAATATCAAGGAGTTAGCACTTGTACAGTGTTACTGTACTGGAGACTTTTAGAAAAACTTCAGATTGGAGGTTGCTATAGCTCTCCTTATTCCTAGCACTGGAAGTGAAGGAAGATAAAGGAGTGAGTTGAATTGGGAAAACAGGAAATTCAGTCACAGGATAATGGATTACAGTCAAAGTCTTTGAAATATGCAGCAACTCTGAATGCTGATTCCATGCATCTTTCTACAAAGAACTTTTGTAGATGTACATATATACTTATATATAAACCCCTTAAATATATAATAAACTGTTTATTAATTATTAATATATTATGTAAACGTATTACATATATGAAAGTTATCTCTCGCTCTGTGTGTTTGTATATACATATGTATTTCTACAGAAACACATAAAAATGTATCTGAGGGATAACCTCCCCAGTTTGTACAGTTTGAATAAATCTGGGAGGTAAAGGAGGAAAGCTAATAACATTCTTTCTGGCAAAGAAACATGAGGCTCAATAAAAATTCGGACACAAGCTAATAACAAGCATGCTTTTGTTTATTGCTCACTAACCTCCTGGGTTTAATGTGCTCAGAGATACAATATTTCTAGGGAAACACCATCATTTTCTAGTTCAACCTGGTCTGTGCTCTAGTGTGTCAGCACAGAAAGCCTCTCCCTCTCCTCTCCCAACATGTGGTAGCAGTACTGAACAACATTAAACAGAGCTATTGCTATCCCCTAAAATATCAGTTTTATTCACAGGAAATGTGTACCTTCCTCCAGAAAGGTTCTTCTGAAAACCATGAACCTCTTCTGGGCTAAACTATTGATTCACTATATTTCATCCCATCAGAGAAAAAAGTCTGTTTTGGAAAAATAACTGTCCCTCTTCATGAAGTCCTGGTATACAATTCCTTCTTTTATTGCTTTTAATTTCTTTCCCAGCAGTTTCCAGTTCTTACTGAGACAGGAGAATACAGTGGCTGGACACTGGGCACTGACTCTTTCCACATTTTTTTTTCCTATTGCGTCTGATAATGGAATGTCTTACTGGTTTTTGTTATTAACCTGAAATCAGAAAGATGTCTGTACAGCTGGCCAGACTGGGAATTAATCCACAGTTAACAACATCTTTCTCAATGCCACTTTCCATTTTATGTGGGCTTTTTATTGTCTAGTTCAAGATAGGAAGGATTTGTGGTGAAATGAGGAAGAAAATGCAAATCTTGAGCTTCTTCCAGAAGATGATTGCTATTTGAGGAACTGGCCTGTGTGGAAGAGTCTATTCAACCTTCCTTTGAAATCCTGAGCCCGCCAAATAGCTACAAGACTAACTGGTGAGCTGTAAGGAATCGATACAACTCAAAAGGGAGCTGTTGACCCTAAATGCCATTTTTTCAAACTAACAGTAGATGGACATGAGGTCTGCTGGAGACTAGTGATGACTAGATAAAATCATGAAAAGATGGTTGAGGAAATATCCAACTGGATACCAGACCAGCGATCATACAGAAAAACCCAAGTCCTAGTGGATCAAAGCTGGGAACGTTCCTTCAGACACCCTTCACAACATGCCAAAGAAAGAGAAGCAGCAGACACAGACCCTGCGATGAATAATGCATTTATGAAGGGGAATTTGGGTGGCACTGTGTATTTTCCAACAGTTTCAAAGGGGGTATTCATCAGCAATAAAAGGGGACAAGCTCACTGACATCTGCTAGTTGCACACCAGGCTTTTGTGTTTGATCAGGACAGCCAATGCCCGGCATGAACAAGAGCTGGGTCCTACAGTGTGTGGTAAATGCTGAGTGTGATCCCTGTGCTTTTAGTGATGCTTCTTCAGTGCTGCCCCAGTGTACCTTAAAACCACTGCAGTGCAGAATGGCTTGGGGCTATGCCTTGGGGCATAGGACAGTAGTTCACTTAATTCCACGCTAAGTGGAGGCTGAGCAGGAAATCCATCTTGTGGGAAGAAGACTGCGCTAAACTTTTTGGATCACCTGATATTCAGAAATTGATGCTTTGCTTGTGCACACTAGACATGTCTGTAAAAAAAGCACTTGGAAATATATTTGTCCCAAAGTGAATGCGTTTTATTTATTGAGCTAATATTTTTACAGTAACATTGATTTTTCCAGATTCCAGCTTAGATTCTCAGATGGAATAAATCACTGTCACTTCTAAGGAGCTACCTATGCTAAAGCTTCACTTTCCTTCAAATGAGAAAGTTCAATTTACACTGGCTTTAGAATTGCCCTAGGAAATTACAATGCTCAATGATATTAACATAAATTTAGTTGATTTGTGTAATTTCTTGTGAGTGAGGAGAATGATCTTAATTACCTTATTTTCTCCCTTTCTGCACTTATCTGACTAGAAGCAAACAGAATTAGATCAGCAGAAGTGATACACCTGGGTCTCAAATTCAGTGTGGTGTTCAGTATTGATAAAGGTGGAAGCAACTGATTGACTAGTGAATTAATTCTGCTCTGTGTGGGTGGGTGTGAAACTTTAGAAGGAAACCCTGAGAAGCAAATAAAACACTATTTGCAGGCATCTGCCTCCTGGGAATTTACAGACCAATATATTTAACGTTTGGAAGGTAGCTCATCTACCATCATCACTGCTGCTTTATTCACTTAAGTGCTGGGTTAAAAAAGAAAAGTGCTTAAGATGAAGTGGCTATGTGATGAGGGAAGGTCTGCAGCTCTATTCCAGATTTTGGGATATCAGGATCTCTCAATGACTCTTTAAGTCAGCACAGAATTCAGCTCTTCAGAAAAAAATTCTTTTTTATTTAGCCTTTTTCCTTCACTCCTGGCAGGGAGGCCCATCATCTGTTAGAGCCACCTCTGAGCTTCCCCAGAAGTAGAGGCTTTATGCAGCAGGTGGGTGAAAGATTTTGAAACATTTTGTTGGCAAGAACCAATTCTATGTGTTCTTCTTGGCACTTAAAGAACTTTGCTGTTACTTAAATTTGCCTCTGTGGCCTAAGAAACCTGGACTGAATTAAATTATGGATTATTATATCTCTATCTATCTATCTATCTATCTATCTATATGTAAGTCTATCTTGGTTAAGTAAGTTCTTCAATCTGTGTGTGTGGGTGAGAAATAAACAATCAACTTGCCACAAATAAACAACACCTTATCAAATATTCATAATGAGTTGTGACACACTATGCTTATCAGAATGAGAACATTTAATTTACACTGACAGAGCTAATAACTAACAGTAACAGAGATACTTATCCAGCAGTGAATTAGCTTAATCTTTCCTCATCTCCTGAAACCCATTTGAATAGTCACAGCCCAAAAAGGTGCCCCAAAACCCTGTGATCAGGCTCTTCATTGTTGGTTGAGAGCTGGAGCTCCCAAAGGTGTTCTGGTCTGATGCTGTGTGCGGCTCTGCTTGGCCCAAAGCAGATGGGCTCACTCTGGTTTTGGGAGCCTGTCTCAGCAATGTGGTTGCCTTTACCTGCTGTGAACCTCTGTGCAGGATGCCAGACCCTTCTACAAGCCCCTGTGCAGGACATAGGGAAAACACGTTTTCTGTGGTCAACTAAAAGTATCAATCCAATTGCAAAACACTGACTTTATCTGGTTTCTGAGGAGAAGGTAGAAAGATGCAGCAGAAATTAATAAAAATGAAATTCACACTTATACAAAGTCTAAGCACCCGCTTATGTAACTGTGAGCTGAAGTGACACAGCTAAAATGATACATGTAGTTTATAGGACAGTTCAACAGGCTCCAAACACATTTGGTGAATTTAACACTCATTTGCTATCAGAACTGATGCATTAGATATCTTATGGGAGAACTTAACGTTCAAGACTTATGGAAGATGACAGAATGGTAGTCCTAGACCATGGAGTCTGCTAACTTAAAGAAGATGCAGGAAAAAAGTCAGCCAAGCTTCCTTTTGTATAATTTATTTTTATACATATGTATGTATATATATAAACAATTCAGAGCTGGAACATACAGATCTTTTGGAAATACTCTGCTAGCAAAATAAGAGTATGTTGGCAACATGTCTAAAGGAGTGACAGCATGAAAAAGGCATTCAAATCAAAAGAATAACTCAGTGTGACCTAGGCAGATTAGAGGTGGAGACAAAACACTCTAAAATCACTTTCAAATTGAAAAAATGCAAATGGGAGTGGAAAGGAGGTTGGAAAGTTCCGCACAAAGCACAAACCTTGAAAAATATAATGTCAAAAACCTCAAAGTGACAGTTGGCAGCAGTTTAGCTATATATGGTGGTATTCTTAACCCTTTGTAATCCTGTGACATTTGTTTGTGACAGATCATAAATACAGAGGAAAACTAGACAGGTTTCTGCTTGTCTACAGGTACAGGACAATAGTATCAAGGGATATAGATGTTTTTATCAGATCTGAAAATGCAGTATACTTGACAGTTCAAAAGAACATTTTTAGGAAACATGAAGGAAGAAAGGACTAATTTGCAAGTACAAACCATCTTCATTATTACATGTTCAGCTAGACTTGTTCTTAAACTTTATGGTAGCTTTATTTCATTTAAAATTGAATGGGTTTTTCTGAAAGTAAAAATGCAAATGCCATCCGTGGTTTCACTGCCTATGCACTGCATTATCTGTAATAGAGTTTGATGATTAATTTAGGCTATCACATGTTTTTAGCTTTCCTTGAGTTTCAGATGCTGGTGATGGCAGCACAGATGTACAATTGGAGATATGAAATGCCTGCTTCAGAGAGACTGTCTCCTAAATATTATAGAGATTTTCTCCTGGGTCTTAGCAACCTGGGGTGCCTGGGCAAAGAGCAGTTAATTGATACTGTGGCTTCAGTGAACAGGCACAGGGCCAGAGATGCTGTGCTTATTAGTTTGACCCTTTCAGTGTCCTGAGCTGGAGAGTAGAAACTTCTCCAAGCACCAAGGAAGGCTATAGAGCAGCTGCAAGACCCAAACCCATTGGTTTCACTATTTATACGTGGGTGTAAATAAGAGTGGTAGGCTGTTTACCTCTAGAAGAAAAAAAATATATGCTTGATCTCAAAAAAGCTGCGTATGGTGAAAATTGCATTGTTCAGGCTTCTAAAATCAGAGCACAGAAATATTGCAAAGAACTGTTCTGCCTGAAGAACTTCGTTGGGTAGATGGATTACTGCTTGATTAATTTTGCAAATAAAGGGTCAGTTGTTCAGATTAAATCCAGGTTCTATACTAAAAAGAAAAATATTGAGCGGTACTGAAATAAACCAACACAAATCAGAAACTTCAGAGTTTCACTGTAATAGCAACAGAGCAGGACATTTGAGAAGTTTGGTTGTACAGGTTACATAGTAAGAGTGATTCTGAGTGATGAGAGATGCCACTCTCTTCCAGGGAAGTCATCACATTTATAGCACCATGATACAAGTTTGCTCTTACATCTGACAGAAGAAAAGCCTCTGGACTGGGAATTTTGAATGGCAACTCCGTTTCCTTTTGACATGAAATTTTGACATACACAGCCAGAGCTACTGATTTATAAAGCCCCAAATTTGGCATACTTATTTTAACAGGAACTGAAGCTATGTGTGGGCACAGATGCTCATTTCTCTGCTTTAGTCCAGTATCCAGATATCCATTTGGTCAGGATTCTTCTCCCCAGGTTGACAGGGACCTTTAAAGAGGGATGTTGGTATGTTGCACTCTCTTCTGAAGCTTGGGTATTGGTAAGGTCATGGAACTAAATGCTTTTTTTGCAGGAAAGGCCTGGAGATGAGCAGCAGCATCCTCTCTAGCTATGGTAGATGTCAGCTTGGAGTGTAATGGTTAAAGGACTAATGTGCTGA